>OU785223.1:4200000-4552500 GCA_917051295.2 Erebia ligea
CGGCACCCGCCATGATGTTTTCCGTCGACTTAGTGGTTTTGATCACTGGCGTTTGCGGCATTATTTTTCTTATAATTTATCACTTACGTGACGCGACGCTTTAGGTGTGTACTTCTGACACCATGTTGTGTTGTCTAGTTTGTTAATTATTTAATTTTGGGATATTAAGAAATGAAACTACGTGTGTCCAGCTCGCGGCCACAGACAAGAAGGAATTGCTTTATTGAGGATCAAAGACTATATGTTAATGTGTACCATAGAATATGCATGATTACAGACAACCTAACATTTGGAATGGAATTGATAATTGATTTGGAAAATTTAAAACTAAACTGCAAAAGTAAGTGTCGAGCTTGTAAAAGTAAGTCACGACTGTGTAAAAGTAAGATGCCTATGCGAAAGATTCAATTTTCGAATCATAACTACAGCCTCTGAAAGTGCGCCATGTTTGACAACTGTATTGAAAATATATTTTCAATACACTTGCTCGAAAAATGCACTTACAGAGGCAGTAAACAGGGCTTGTAAGTTAAATTTACTGCCCTCGTGCTTTTTTTTTGCAGAATTTACTGCCCTCGTGCAGTAAATCTGTAGTTTTTTTAAATTTTTATAAATCCACTTTACTTCTAAATAAAAAGTTTTCTTGCAAGAAGGTTCGCTAATGATATTGACTTTGTATGTAGAAAACTTAAAAAATAATAACATTTAGATGTGGATTGATGAAATTAATTCATGAAATTAAAAATTTTATTTAATGTAGTTAATTAAAATTGTTTTAAGTTTTATAAATCAATAAATTAAAACCTGAATAGTCCAGGCTGAGAGTTAAGAGCTAGAACCTAGAGCCATGAAGCCAATTAAAAAAAAACGCAATTACAACAACGCGCCGTAGATACTAAGTGTGTGTTCCGTTATAAGCACTGCGAGCACTGGCAGTGCTCTTTACTGGGGACTTTCAGTGCTCTCAGTGTATTTCGGAACGCACCCTAAATCTTTAATCTGTGCACGCTATTTTTAAAAGTTTCATTGAGTTTTTCTTATAAATTATTAAATAATATGAGTGGTTTAAGTGTTGTGGAATAATAAAATTATATCAACAATTAGGTATTTTAGATGTGAGAAAAAAATCGCGCTATTAATAGCCGCCAAAAATCTCGAAATAAGTACGGGCGTGAGAAACCATTTTCTAGTGAGTACCTTGTACCTACCTACTCGAGTTTTATTTTCAAGTTTTCTCACAAATGTATTGAAAAATATCGTGTGATACACGGGCGTTAAGGTTCTAACAAACTCGTGACGATGGTCAGCCCACGACTGGCGTCATCGGGCTGACATTAGTCAACTCGTATGTAAAAACCTATTTACCGCCCTTATATCACAAACTACTATTGTTAGTAAACTAGTTACAGTTACTCTAAATTCAAAAATTCAAAAAATTCAAAAGTGCTTATGAATAGTCGAATGAATCTACCACTGGTTCGGAATGCCATTCCTACCGAGAAGAACCAGCAAGAAACTCGGCGGTTGCTCTTTTGAAAATAAATAAATAAATTACAATTTCATTAATTTGTAATTAGGTACATACGTAACCGCTGTCCTTAGCATTGCTGGAGCGATTCAATTCCATGCTCCTTTGTCATTTACGTAATCTTCAACGAATAACAATATACCTACCATAAAGGCACAAACACAAAATAATCGGGATCTACTATTTGTATTCGTAACAACGCGAGCATGTCGGTGTTTGCGAGCATGTCGGAGCGAGGTGTCGGTGACGCGAATCCACAAGTTTACCCCCTACCAAAAAGTGCTCAACGCGGCTAAAGAAGTTTTCACTTCAATAATAAATAACATCATACCAATCATAATAATCATAATAACAGGACAATATGTTGGTACAAAGAAAGAAAAGTGCAGTTTATTTTTTAAAGTTTTGAAAAGGCTATACGCGAGAACAAAAACATAACCCTGTGTTTGCTCTCACGCAGTCGGGTGGAAAAATATTCGGTAATTTTGCTGGTCAGTTAAATCCACATAATAATGGAAATAAAATATAAACATTCGCACCCTTTGTGATGAAATAATAGCGCTTCCTGCATTGTTCCCGTTCAGAGCCATTAGCTGATTCGACACAATTTTATTGATCAAAGGCTCAAATTGTGCAGCCAGGCGACAAATTGACAATTAATTGACGTGTGCGAGGTGCTAACTAATTGGTGGCATTGTTAAGTAAGTAACTGCCTAACGAAGACTATATTCTGTCCAACCATTTTAATACTTTTGTCATAAGCACGCCTATGAAGTGTCATAATTATTGATAGGCAACCATCGACAAAAAGAATGCAATACCTACTCCATAGACGTGCCTTTTTATCCGATATTTCGTAACTCGTATACTCATGTAGTAATTACAAGTACGACTATCCTTTTCAAAATGGTCACGGATCTGCAAAGTGAGCTTTCTTGATAGTCCTTTAAGCACCATACATCTTTGGCGATGGATGTTTTCTATGACCTGACGGATTGGTGTACATTTACTGTACTGTTGGATATAAATGATTTATTTTAATACATAAATTAATATACTTAGGGCTGATTTTTCAATCGTCAGATAAAGTTTATCGGAGGAATAAATTTGACGTTTTGACAGGTTTTGTATTGAAAATCTGCCAATACGTCAAATTTATTCCTCCGATAAAATTTATCTGACGATTGAAAAATTAGCCCTTAGTCATTTAAACGCTTGGGTATGTTTATAAAACAATAAAAAAATTGTTGAGTAAAGATAAATATCAATGTGTCAAATCGATTAAAACTTCTTCATAAAGAAAGTAGGTTGTTATCAAAAATTGAATCAGTAACGCATATACATATGTATATTATGAACATGATTGAATCGAGCTGGCAAAAAAAACATACAGTCGAATTGAGAACTTTCTCCATTTTTTTGAAGTCGGTTAAAAAGTAAAATAAATGATTGGGTAGAGAATAGTGGCCTAGTTGTCACAACGCATATCAATCGATTGCGATTGTTAAACAACGTTGAGGTAGGTACGTCGGTTACTGAACAGTCAACCGAATTTGGGGGCTAGAATTTCTTTTCGTTTTGACGACCTCCGTGGCGCAGTGTTGAGCGCTGTTGCCTTAACGTGCGGAGGTCCTGGGTTCGATCCCCGGCAGGGTTTGGAAATTTATAATTTCTGAATTTCCCTGGTCTGGCCTGGTGGGAGGCTTCGGCCGTGGCTAGTTACCACCCTACCGGTAAAGACGTGCCGCCAAGCGATTTAGCGTTCCGGTACGATGCCGTGTAGAAACCGAATAGGGGTATGGGTTTAATATAACTGCCATGCCCCTAACAGGTTAGCCTGCTACCATCTTAGACTGCATCATCACTTACCATCAGGTGAGATCGCAGTCAAGGGCTAACTAGTAGTGAATAAAAAAAAAAACGTTTTCTCCATGCCTCTCGAGAGCAGCTGTTGCAGTTATTAAATCTCATATGTACAATCGTTACAAAACCATGAGCTAGAATACTATCTAGTCCAGTCGTATGCGGAAGGACTTGGGAACCCTATAAAAACTACTATACCATTATGTAATTAGTGGAAAGGGGTCACGACCCTCAGCGATGAGGAATACGACGCAGTAAAAGCCTTTATGGACGAGTGGCTAGACTTTTCCGATGCAGATCATGAGGTTTATTCCTGAGTCTTTTTCGAGTCGTATTGACGACGACGTATTTATAAGCGGGAAGTCCTAGGGTCGATCCCGGCAGTGTCATTTTGGAAATATATATAATTTCTTAATAGTGTTTCGATAGATAACACTCTAGAAATCATAGATCCCTGTTAAGAGATCTTGAGGGGGACTATTTTTATTAATTGGTGGCATCAAAGTCTCAAGTAGATGTTAATTTTATCTAAAGCCTGCCTTTATAGTAATTTTAGTTCAAAATGTTTTTCAGTTCGAAAAATAGGAGTCATGGACAAGATTTCAGTGTCGTATTATGTACAGTGCATGTTGCTGTTCTATGATTCAAAATTCAATTTTTTTTATTCAAATAAACTTTTTAGTAGTTTTAAATGCTTTTGTATCGTCGCGTCGAGTGAATCTACCACATGGTTCGGAATGTCATCCTGCCGAGAAGAACCAAGCAAGAAAGTCGGGGGTTGCTCTTTTGAAAAAAATTATAATTTCATTAATGTGTAGATACTTAAAGTAAAAGTAGAGTATCAATACAATAGAATACAGGGTACCAATCATAATGATATCCGATCAAAACGTTAAAGTTCGTCGTCAAAGTTTATAAACCATAACGGCATTAAATTAGAGCTCAATTTCGTGTATCCATTCTTATACGTTCGAGTATCGTTCATACCTAAACGTATAAGAATGGGCAGACGAAATTGAGCTCTAATTCAATGCAGTTATGGTTTATTTTACTTTGACAAAAATCTTAAACGTTTGATGAACAATTCTTACGTAATAGGGGGGCAGATTGTTCTGTATTCTGAGCGCTGTCCTTAGCATTGGTGGAGCGAGTCAAATCCATGCTCTTTTGTCATTTACGTAATGTTCAACAGTATAATAAGCTTTGATATCTTTTAAACGTAGTATTCATATCTTAAAAAAAACTTTCCGTTTATTTCTTTCTCTAAGTAGGTATCTAGGTTATGTATCTGAGTAGGTGATTTCAGAAGAGGCATTTGCAATAAAACTATTAAGGTTGGAGCATCGGGTACAAAACTCTTTGCTACCAGACTATTTGAGGATATTCTTTTTTTATGAAAAAAGAAGAGTTCTATTTTTTGATAAGTAATTGTAAAATTATGTCAATGTGATGTCTGAATAAAAATCTCGTAAATAATAAAAATTAAAGTATTCTATTCGTTAAATAACTAATTCTACATATATTTAGTGAAATAAATATACGCGTACACGCTTAGGCAAATAACAATTATAATCTTAGTGACTATTGTGATTCAGTGTGTTTCTTTTGACTTTCTCATTCTTAAAATCGTTTTCACAAGGTTAGTAAACCACAAACTCTAAGAGGTTATGAAGACCAAGTTCAAGAGTATACTCCTGTGCTAGAAGAGCACGACTCAGAGGAAACTCCTTTGTATATCGAGCAAGAACAAGAGAGAGTACCTCTAGCGAAAAACTTGTTTTCGCCACTAGCTGTGCAAGATGCGATACAAGATAGCGTCTTCACGTCAAAAACTAGAGAGTGCAAACTTATAGTTAAAGGGACGACTAGAGTTGTTGGCAAGAGAGATCGATTTGGAGGGCTCTACAAGTTGGCAATGAAGACGGTAATGCCAAAAATTAAAAGACCCTTTGAAGTCAACGCGATTACCGGCACGAATCTGCTACAGCTCTACCATGAACGTTTCGCACATCAAGACAAGAGACATGTCCGCGATATCGTTAAGAGGGAGCTTGGAATAGATTTGAAGCCAGATAATGTGAAATGCGAAGGCTGTATTTATGGTAAATCCCACAGGAAGAAGTTCGGAACAAGGGAAAGAGCTTCACAGCCTGGAGAACTAATTCACACCGATGTGTGCGGACCCTTCGACGACAGTATCTCGAAATTTAAGTACTTTGTATTATTTAAAGATGACTTTTCAAGTTACCGTTTTGTCTATTTCATAAAGCATAAGTCTGAAGTAAAGGATAAGCTTTTACAAATGCTGCAAGAAGCTAAGACAACTGGCCACGTCGTGAAAACACTGCTCAGCGACAATGGAGGTGAATTTGACAATGACATCGTTCGAAAGATTTTACAAGAGTACGGAATTCAGCATCGGCTGACAATGCCTTACACGCCAGAGCAAAATGGCTGTAGCGAGCGAGAAAACCGGACACTTGTAGAAGCTGCGAGATCAATGTTGCACACTAGAGGAGAGATGCCGCAAGTGCTTTGGGCAGAACTTATTAACACCGCTGCATATGTGCTTAATAGGACAGGTCCTACTAGAGTGGCTACTAAAGTACCATTTGAGTTATGGCATGGGAAGAAACCTAAAATAAGTCACCTTAAGATCATCGGAAGTGAATGCTATGCTCATGTACCAAAGCAGAAACGCAAAAAGATGGGCAAGAAAGCCATCAAAGGAATGCTAATAGGATATGAGAACGACGATGGTTATCGTATCTGGGATGGACACAAGACACAGAGGTCTCGAGATGTAACATTTCAGTCTGATGTCGAATTTAAGATTTCCACCAGTATCCCTATTCCGTCAGAGGGAGCTATAGAGAGCGACGATAGCGGACGAAATCTCACCGAAGAGCAAGATTCCTTCAATGTTAGAGGAGAACTAGAACATGGTCTAGAGGGAGAAACCAGTGAAGACCAAGTTCAAGAGTATACTCCTGTGCTAGAAGAGCACGACTCAGAGGAAACTCCTTTGTATATCGAGCAAGAACAAGAGAGAGTACCTCTAGCGACCGAAGAAGACGACGTTTTTACTGACGCTCAAGAAAACTTCGAAGTCGTTGAACCCTTGCCACGATATAATATGAGGGATCGAGCAACGCTACAGCGTCCAAAACGGTTTGATGACTACGTGTGTTTTGTTGGGACCGATAATTTTCCCGGAACATATAAGGAAGCGACGCACAGAGAGGACCATGCCGAATGGCAGAAGGCCATGGCGAGCGAGATGAAGTCCCTTGCTGAGAACAACGTTTGGACACTATGCAATCTACCACTTAATAGAAAGGCGCTACCTACTAAGTGGGTCTATAGAATAAAAAGAAACCCAGATGGATCTATCGACAAATACAAGGCAAGACTAGTTGTTAAAGGGTTCAAACAACGCAAAGGCATCGATTTTGAGCAGACATTTAGCCCGGTTGCCCGCATGTCTACAATTCGAGCTTTGCTAAGTGTTAGTGCCAAAGAGAAGTTGCATTTAACTCAATTTGACGTTGCGACAGCCTTCTTGAACGGCAAGCTAAAAGAAGAGATCTATATAGAGCAGCCTAAAGGATTTAGCGACGGCACTTCTAGAGTCTGCAGATTACAGAAGAGCCTGTACGGCCTGAAACAAGCACCTCGGTGCTGGAACTCGTGTTTCGACGAAATCCTTATTGAGAAAGGCTTCCAACAAAATGCAGCTGACTGTTGTCTCTACATGAAGACCGTAGGCGACAAGAAAATAATAATAGCTCTGTACGTAGATGACGGGCTTGTAGCCACTACAGATAAAGCTTTGGCGGACCAATTCTTGAAGGAGTTAGGTGCTACGCTCAAAATTACCGTCAAGCCAGCATCATACTACCTAGGATTAGAGATTGCTCGGTCGACAGATGGATCTATTACCATATCACAGCAATCTTACAGCAGAA
This sequence comes from Erebia ligea, assembly GCA_917051295.2. NCBI lineage: Eukaryota > Metazoa > Arthropoda > Insecta > Lepidoptera > Nymphalidae > Erebia > Erebia ligea. The sequence goes on from OU785223.1 coordinate 4,207,360, forward strand.
AAATCCTTGAACGATTTGGAATGTCAGCCTGCAATCCCGTTTCTACACCGATCGAGAAGACTTCTGAAACAGGGAAAGTTGCAGAGAAGCATCCTGGTGAAAAATATCCGTATAGAGAGGCTGTAGGTGCGTTGGCGTACCTTATGACTGGTACACGCCCAGATATAGCTTATGCTGTTGGGGTGGTATCAAGGAAGTTGGAGAATCCAACCTACGCTGATTGGTTAAGAGTCAAGCGAATATTCCGTTATTTGAAAGGGACAACTGGTTACGGCATCAAGTACACCTCAAATGCTACAAGGGCAGTTATTGAAGGCTACAGTGATGCTGACCATGCTGGTGACGAAGAAACTGGACGTTCTACTTCAGGAGTAGCTTGCCTGTTTTCTGGAGGAATTGTTTCGTGGCTAAGCCAAAGACAAGCATCAGTTGCGATCTCGACAACTGAAGCTGAAATTGTTGCAGCGAGCGAAGGCGCACGTGAACTAGTGTGGCTACAAAGACTATTTGGCCAACTTACAAAGCTGGAAGGTATACCCACATTGAAAGTTGATAACGAAGCCGCCATACGCCTTGCACACAATCCAGAATTTCACAAACGGACAAAGCACATTAGAGTGAGACATTTCTTTGTTCGTGAGACTGTACAAGAGAGTCTTGTGGATGTACAGAAGACCAGTACCACAGATCAACTAGCTGACCTTTTGACGAAGGCAGTTCCAAGACCGACGCTCAATAGTTTGAGATCTCGATTGGGGCTGCAGAGTCTTTCCGATGAGGGAAAGTATTAAGGTTGGAGCATCGGGTACAAAACTCTTTGCTACCAGACTATTTGAGGATATTCTTTTTTTATGAAAAAAGAAGAGTTCTATTTTTTGATAAGTAATTGTAAAATTATGTCAATGTGATGTCTGAATAAAAATCTCGTAAATAATAAAAATTAAAGTATTCTATTCGTTAAATAACTAATTCTACATATATTTAGTGAAATAAATGCGTACACGCTTAGGCAAATAACAATTATAATCTTAGTGACTATTGTGATTCAGTGTGTTTCTTTTGACTTTCTCATTCTTAAAATCGTTTTCACAAGGTTAGTAAACCACAAACTCTAAGAAAAACTTCAAACATTATCCTTAATTGCTTTTAAAGGGCATTTTCGTTGAATGAGAATGGTTTCGTGTTCAGAAAGAAATTCAGCGGAGTACTTTTTTTGTGACAAAACGTTTTCAATACTTAATATGAACTTCTCTTTTGCATCTTCCACTTTAATATACTTACCCCCTTCGTACACGGGTCGTAAGCGTAGTCGTATCGTAAGCGTATCGTTACGATGCTACGCGTACGAGACATGTCGCGTTCAGGACAAATAATACACTTCGGAGAATTTGCAATGGGAAAGATAGATTGAAGAACCATCAAAAATCAGGTGTTTATAAGCTTGAGCGTCCTCAATGTAGTGCCACATATTATGTTGGTCAAACTGGGCGCAATTTTGAGACGCGCTATAAAGAACATATGTCTGCTTATAGAAACGATCAACCACAAAGGTCCCACTTCGCTAAACATCTTTTGGACAGTGGACATGAGGTGGGCAATAGCCATTCATATAAAATCCTTCATAAATGTAGTAAGGGGTTTCGACCTAGCTGTGCGTTTGGGAACAATTAGAAATAATAAAACACAATAATAGAGGATTTGAGTTATTAAATGAACAAATAAATGTATCAAATTCACCTTTACTCAATTTATATAGTAATAGGGGGGGAGGGGGCGGGGCTTCAGTATGAGTCATGTCAAAAAGGTATAAAAGCCGGCCCTTTCGACACGATCGTCACTTTACAATCGTGCATTGTCGAGTCAACATCTCCTGAAGATGCTCCGGTGACGGAGTGAAACGTACGTTGAGAATAATTTGGAAGATTTATGTGGTGTGGTGAATATTGCAAGCTGCAAGTGCAAGATACACTGTACCACATATATTTGCCTATTGTTGCGGATTATAGCAAATTAAATTTCAAGTTCCTTCATAATCATGAACTTCCGCAAACTAACGCCTGCTTCAAGGGACTTAACGCAAGGGCTAACTTGTAGTAGATTAAAAAAAATACCTACTTTCTTATAAATCTAATTTTTCGTTGGACAGTTAGCGTTAAAAAGGTCTTACTTAGTCCTTATGAGTTCGAAGACAAATGACGAAGAAATTAATCTCGACGATTTATTACAGCAGTAGGTACCTATAAAGTAAAAGAGGCAAAAGACGAAGAAAAGGCGAAGGAAACTGTACCGGCGCGGCGGGACGGCGCGGCGTGTAGGCGGAAAAGGTTCTAAAACGTTCAGCCGTCTGTGTCAGTCTATCCCACAGGGTAATTTGAGCGTCCGCTATTTTGAAGTACCTACACAGGATGGAAAAACGAACGGAACATGAAGGGTCTAAAGGATAAATCATAAAATCTCTCAAATAAATAATATCTATATCTACTATTATTATAAATGCGAAAGTTGGATGGATGGATGTTTGTTACTCAATCACGCCAGAAATAATGAACGGATCTGGATGAAATTTGGCACGAGATAGATTATAGTCTGTAATAGCACATAGGCTACTTTTTATCCAGAAAAATTAAAGAGTTCCCGCGGGAACTAAAAAACCTCAATCCACGCGGACGAAATCAGCTATCCAGCGGGTATTAGCTAGTTTTTAATATACTTTTCATCCATGGTCCGTTAGTTTTTTTCACCATGTATATAGTTAAGCTATAACGAGATATATACAGCAGACACAATACGACAATACTCTCCCAAATTGCAAGTTGCTTACTTGGCATAGCCGTAAGGAACCGATAAGCAAGTTCTGCTAGCGTCCGCTCAAGTTATTACATGCTACGAACCTTCTACGAACTTCGTGTTCCGTTACACTAACCCGTAGAAATGGGAATCCGCTACCGTCTGTAGATTACTGGAGAGAGTGAACAAAAGACTGCCAACTTCCATATTAAAACGTGTAATGTTAGTTTACAAGTAGGTACAATGGACGAACTTTAATATTACCGCTATTGGATAATTATACTGAGAAAATTTTAATGTTTTCTTTATTATTCAGGTGATTGGTTAATGAGAGGAAACGCTAAGCTACCGTACTCTAGACTTACAGTTTCTTTGCTCATTTCTCAAGATAACATAAACCATCTTAAACATCCTATTACCAACACATTTTTTGTTGTTTTTGTTATGTTGTTTCTGAATTTTGTTATTTTTAATAGGATTTAAGGTTTTTTTGGAATTCATGATTAATTTTAATTAGTTTAAATTTTTTATAGTTAAGGTAGAATAATTGTAACTTCATTATCGCATTAGATAAACTCTGTAATGATAATGGAAGGAGAATAAATAAACAAATAAACAAATAAACACTGTTATCAATATTTGGGCTCACAATCTTTAAACTAAACTGATAGTTTTTAATCTAGTTCTGTCCCTTCCCGCAGGGAGTATTATGAAAGGGTTAGCAATATTTTTAATGCAGTCATTTTAGTTTAGTTTAGAGATTGTGCACTACAGAATTAGCCCCAATATCTCTCTTACTTTTACCTTTACTGATTTTGACGATAATAGTTCGTAACCTACTGTTCCAACATTTTTTTTTTTCAAAATAACGACCACTCATAAAAACCTGTGTTCAATTTCAATTTTCATTTCAAATTAATTTATTTGATCAAAAACATACAATCTATATGATGCACAGTTATCAGAAAGTAATACAATAAAGTTTTATATAATAACTCAACGTTTTTCATTAATATAACACTTCAATATTAGTCTATACATCATCAATAGCTGCCTAATACAAGCAAGTATTATATGAGACAAAATCTTCTAAGCGTGAGGTTTCCGGTTATGAATTAATACAGGTTTTATGATTGGCCGTCATTTAAAAAAAAAATGGTGGTCCAGGCTCCATACAAAAATATTCGGACCCTTTTACGCGGACGAAGTCTTAAGAAGTCTGAAGTCTCGGAATAATATTATTTCGTGTTTCAAATCTGCGACGAGTTAGCCTTGAGTAAGGAAGCGATGATTAAGATTTGATGACATTGGTTTGTACTTTGTCTATAATTTATTAAGATAAAGATAACTCGAGGTTGAAAAGCCTGCCAACAATAATAAGGCGTGTGATCACGCGGTTCGACCACAATGGGGCAACTTTAAGGATTTTCGCGATGATTGATGAGACGAACTTCCAGCTCAAGTTTTCCGTTACATCGGTTTAATGCCCTCGTTGGTTAAGTGATGCTTTGACGGTAATTAAATCAATTTTAATATGATGGAAGGGGTCATAAAATCTTTGTCTACTCAGAAAATTTCTCTCTGGTACAGCAGTAGTCATCATCGTATCCAGTGACGACCCACTTACGACGTATTACGACACTTACTTGACGACGATGCACAGTTATCAGAAAGTAATACAATAAAGTTTTATATAATAACTCAACGTTTTTCATTAATATAACACTTCAATATTAGTCTATACATCATCAATAGCTGCCTAATACAAGCAAGTATTATATGAGACAAAATCTTCTAAGCGTGAGGTTTCCGGTTATGAATTAATACAGGTTTTATGATTGGCCGTCATTTAAAAAAAAAATGGTGGTCCAGGCTCCATACAAAAATATTCGGACCCTTTTACGCGGACGAAGTCTTAAGAAGTCTGAAGTCTCGGAATAATATTATTTCGTGTTTCAAATCTGCGACGAGTTAGCCTTGAGTAAGGAAGCGATGATTAAGATTTGATGACATTGGTTTGTACTTTGTCTATAATTTATTAAGATAAAGATAACTCGAGGTTGAAAAGCCTGCCAACAATAATAAGGCGTGTGATCACGCGGTTCGACCACAATGGGGCAACTTTAAGGATTTTCGCGATGATTGATGAGACGAACTTCCAGCTCAAGTTTTCCGTTACATCGGTTTAATGCCCTCGTTGGTTAAGTGATGCTTTGACGGTAATTAAATCAATTTTAATATGATGGAAGGGGTCATAAAATCTTTGTCTACTCAGAAAATTTCTCTCTGGTACAGCAGTAGTCATCATCGTATCCAGTGACGACCCACTTCGGAGTACGATTCTGCTGCATAGAATAAGGGTTTGGCCACAGTTCCTTTTGGGCGTTCCTCAGTCTCACGATGTGAAATATAAATAAATAAATATAAGTTTATTTCAAGTAACTACAGACTCATAGAATTATTAAAACTGTATATTAAATTAAATTATAACTACTGCAAATTACTAAGTAAACCGTAACTACATGGTTTCTAGACCAGCTGAAACTCTGCAGCAACGGTTCACATATCAGCAGTCTAGCCTTTTGGCTAACATGCCTAGGAAAGCAAATATGCAGTACCTAAGATGAGCTTACAAGGTATCAAGTCGGCGTGTCAAGGATTCCCAAACTATTTTGGGCACGAGACCCCTTTTCCAAATTGAACTTATACCTCAGACTCCCATAGCCAAATTACTTTAGAAATCCTATCTCTAGTTTTTTTCTATTCATAAAAAATACTTACCAATTTAAAAACTTTGCGGTTGGTTATGTGAGTAAACTTGACATCATTTTCTCATCAAAATTTAACAAAATAAATAGACATAACATTCAGTAAATATCAAATGTAATTAATGATTAAAATACAAATTACGTAAAAATACTTAAGAAGGTAATAATTTTTTGAAAAAAAAAATACATTACAATAGGGGTTGATTTTTAGACTTCGTCGACCCCCAAAATCAGTTTTCGTTTATGTCAACCCCTGGGAAACCGATATCGACCACTTTAGGAATCCCTGGTCTAGAGTCTAGACTATAGAGTATATTCCGGCGCGCGTCTGACTTTTTCCTGACAAAAATGCGTATTGAACTAATTTTAATTATTGACAGAAATTCAAGATAATATAATGCGGCCGGGCTTCTATGGAGTGAACACACTAGGGCTACAGAATAAAACGTCGTTCCCCTACAAGGCGGATGTATTTTCCCGTAGTATCGACTAAATATCCTGGCTTTGCTCCTGGAGTGACCGCGGACTTTTTCTTCTCCAGACAATTTTGTTGGTCCCCAGATGCGATGACGAAGGAGGTCTGAGTAAATATAATTTAATGTAAAATTAACTACTTTAACGTTACTCCGAGGCGACAATAGTACGAAGCGTAGATTAATTGCTGCATATTAATCTGGCCGCTAGACAAATGAGCGCGCGGTACGTTTCAACGTTTACTAATTGTTGCTCTATGTGTCTCGACACAGTGGTTAGTTAGCTCGCATAAAGGCAGAAGTTCATTTAAACAGTTTGTTATGTTATTAACTTTTTATTATGACAAGATTAACAAGGTATATTTTGTTAAAATTGTCATGATCTTATAATTCGGTCGAATGTCGATCATTTTGTCAGCCCTAACGCAGACTATGGTCTATTTGGGCTCCAAATTATAAACGTCAGCCTGTGTTTTATTCTAGTGTTTTGGTCTACAAAATTGTGGTGCAATTTCGTTAACTTTTTTTAAAAACAATACATATATAAATAATAATAATGTGAACGTTTTTTGCACCAGACAACAGACCGTGTTTATACCGGACTTGAGGTGTTAAACAGGGTCAAATTAAAAAATAATATTCTCTAAAAGTTCCAAAAAAAAAGTCCGCGATAGCATATATCTTTTAAGTTGGACTCACAATAACCATTTTTATGATTTTCAAAATTGGTCTAAACCAGTGTTTTACTTGCGAAGATGTTTTTAACAACATAGTATTAATCCTTATCAAAATAAATATGTTATTCTTTAAATATAGGTAAATACCTATGATATTTAAAACATTAGATACGTTACCCGCGCTTTATTTTGGCAAGAATATAAGAAGGCACTTGCCGTCACTTGCAGCCATTGCAGTTAACGACAGTGTAACTCAGAATCTATATTCATCTCTTTCTAATAACAGGTATAGCGTATGTTGACCTTTATGTTCTTTCCCTTTCTCCGCGTACGTAATATTTACGCCGTTTTTTAGTGCAATGATGTTCGCGTATGCCGCGTCTATTTGTAATAAGTCGTTGGTAAATACTGATCAAATTTTGTTCTACGACTTTTAGAAATTCCGATTTTCTCTTTCATGAGAAATAATATTTAAGTTGTGTAAGCCCTAGAAAGCTCAAAAAAACTCCTGCTATAAAATACATTCTACCAATAATAATACGCTCTATTAAGCAATTTGTTTATAATATTCCTTCCGCCTCATGACCGGGAAGTAAACTCGGTACAGGCTCATTATTCATGCCACTCTCGCCTCGAGTGCGGACGTCTTTATATTGCGGGAGCTTTAATGCATCGACGTTACTTCCTAATGGAGCTATATTTATTTTTCTCGCAGCTTAGGACGTAAACACACTACGGTGTTTTCTCCTTGACCGTAGTCAAGTACAAATTTAAACTTCATCGCGAAACGCCCCCGGGAACACGTTTCGTTCTGTCGCGGTAGTCTTTGATGAACTTCCTGGACGGACGTTCTGGTCTTATGAGTGTGAGGTCCCGGGTTCGATCCCCGGCAGGGTCAATTTGGGAATTTGTTATTTCTGAATTTTCTCTAATCTGGCTGGCAGTCATCAGTCGTGGCTAGTTACCTCCCTATTGGCAAAAACATGCCGCCAAGCGATTTTGCGTTTCGTTTTTCGAAACATATTATGGGTATTTAACATAACTGCCATACCCCTATAACAGGTTAGTCCGCTACCATCTTAGACTGCATTATCACTTACCACCAGGTGAGATCGCAGTCAAGGGCCAACTTGTAGTGGATTGAAAAAAGTCTGTGCCAGTGCCTGCCCGCATTTTTTGTCCACCAGTCAACATTTTTGTCCGTTGTGTGTTTTCGGCCTTAGATATAATAATCAGCGTAACATGGAAATGTTGAAAAGGCTGCAATTCGTTGTCAACAGTCAACGCTTTAATCTATTTTCCTTTAGATAAACAAGCATACCACTTCTTGGAGAGAATCGCGTAAACAAAACGCCTTTGCGCGGTGCTCTAGACGTTTAAAATGAATAACAAAACACACAGGGAGCGGGCGCGGGTCAGCGTCACCCGCCACGCGCCCGAGCCGCGCCCGCGTTCTGTGTGATGTCGTCCATATAAATACAAGAAATTCAAACCGCCGCGCACCCGACCCGCGCCCGCACCCTGTGTGTTTTGCGCTTAATAGACTAGCTGATGCCCGCGACTTCGTCCACGTGGTTTATATCCTAATTCCTATATCCTAACCTGGGCTGGGACATAACTTACGTCAGCAAAATCGGTTAAAAAGATGGGTCGTGAAGGCGTAACAAACCTACAAACTAATATTCGCATATTTTAAAAACTCAATTCCGCGACTTCGTTCGCGTGGATTTAAACGGGCTCGTATGAAGAATTTCTTGTCAGGAAAAAGCAATACCTAATTTTGTTCTAACCAGGGAATCGAACCTTGTCATCCGTAATCTACATCCCAACCACTAGACCAATAGGCTAAGTTTTAAATACCAAGTAGGTAGATACGCATTTTTTTACATCACATAAAAGACATGGCGCGTAAAATTGACCATTTCTAGCCCGCACCAATCTCGGCAACGATGAGAAAGCTCCGTCGTACGGTTACATAATGTACCTACATCAAGCACTGAGGCTGAGCTGACATAATGAGAGCGGCTATTTGACGCTTCGCCGCGTCTTAGACGAGGATATTGTTGGACACTTGCGGAAAAACTTTATTGAAGTGAAAACTTCTTTAGCCGCGTTGAGCAGTTTTTGGTAGGGGGTAAACATGTGGATTCGCGTTACTAGATTCGCGTCACCGACATGTTCGCGAACACCGACATGCTCGCGTTGTTACGAAGACAAGTTTATAGTTTAATTTTTTTAATTTTTAATTTTTTTTTTATATACCTATTCGTTTTCACTTCTATTGGCAGTCCCCTGCCAATTTCTTTCTTTTTTTTCCGTAAGATCAGTTAACTACAGTTCTCGCGCGAGTTGAATGCAGAGCTTATGTATGGTGACCATAAGCTCTGCATTCAACTCGTGCGCGTACTATACGTATAACATAATTTATACTAGAGTTCAATAAGTTTACATAGAAATTTTAAAATCGCATTCTGATGACACCAATAATAAAGTTTAAGGGCCTTTGAAAGTAGTTTCGATATTTTAATATATCGCTACTGGATGGCATAGACAGTCGCGTAAAAAGACTGGATTAAAGACGCATAGGTATCTCAAATTTCTTTCCTCGTGTGTAAAAGCACTGTAATAAAATTATAAAATTGCTGCCAATACTTTTGAAGCGTTGGACTGTTTCTCACATTTGTTTGATTCATCGATGATTCTCTTACAGAGTTGCTCTACGCTATTTTTCAATTACCTTGTAATTTACCCATGTAAACTCACTTATGAACAGACTCTGATACAATAAATGCGAATGTGTGTTTGTTTGTCATTCAACCACGCCGCAACAGAGTGAACGGATCGACGCGATTTTTTGCATGTAGTTGAGGACCTGAAGAGTGTGATAGGCTTAATTTTCCGGAATATAAAGTATTTTATACCGGAAAATTAAGGAGTTTCCGTGGGAATTAAAAAAACTTATTTCACGCGGACGAAGTCGCGGGCATCTACCAGTACCATAAATGTGAAAGTATAATCTCTGTCTGTATGTCATGTGTGTCTATTTGTCCGTCTGTTTGTACATCTGTATGTCTGTAACCTGGACGAATACGGTAAGAAAAAACGTAGGTATCTCCCCAGACTGTGACAGAAGTATGAAATATTAAGTTACTTCTTAAGCCGACGCCAACAAGATAAATCGGTTTAGATTTTCCGATTCGGACAGGATAAAAAGTGTGCTGAAATATTGCCTTAAAAGTTAAAATGGAAGATTACATCCAGCGAGTGCACTCCGTCCAAAGCTTTGCCCACAAAGCGGGCAAAGTTAAAGCAATTATAGCCAATTACTTCCCTATGGCATTGTTCAGTGTCCAACTGAAAGTCTGCCTTTACCTATTTCCGGAACAAAGTCACAGTCATCAATTGACAAGGCTGCCAGTAGGTGGAACTGGAAATGCACGCGGCGTTGCTGCATGCTAGTTGATATAAACGCATTGATCTGTTTTCTCTCTGGATGGTGATTAATGACATAAAAAGTTCGTACTTATACATATTAAAGTCAATAGTATCTTTATTTAAAATCGGTATAATTTAATACAGTACACTGTATGAACGTCAAGTATACAAAGTAACCGCTACCCGAAGTACTCGAACCGCTAGGATATGGAACGCCCTTCCGGCTTCCGTTTTTCTCTCCGCTTATAATAATTTTATTATTTGTATCTTTAAAACTAGACTGAATAGGCATCTTTTAGGCAAGCCCGCTCTACCTACGAGTATGATTGCAGCCAAGCGCTAGTCTATGGATTAAAAAAAGGTAATAAATGTTATGTTTGTAGAGGTTTACAATTTTAAGAGGCAATCACATTAAACTTGAGAGGGACGAGTTATTATCAAAGTGGGCCATTAGATCTTATTTGTGGTATTACATGAACCTCCCTAAGGTGAAGTAACGTAATCAAAGTTTAATTATGACCTGTCTGTATACGTCTAGACTCTAGAGGACACGAGAGGTTGTCTAATTGGACTTTATTGATAACTACCTGATACGCTCCGGTTTCGCATGCGTATCCTTAGCAATCTGGTAATATAATAACTTATTAAGGCACTTCCGATATTATTTATTACTAGCTGATGCCCGCGACTTCGTCCGCGTGGTTTAAGTTTTTTTGGATTCCCGCGGGAACTCCTTAATTTTCCGGGATAAAAAGTAGCCTACGTCACTCTCCCAGATCCTCAACTATACCCGTGTAAAAAATCACGTCGATCCGCCGAACAAACCAACAAACAAACACACTTTCGTATTTATAATACTAGTATGATAATCTATATATATAAAATTCAAAGTCCTGACTGACTGACTGACTGACTGACTGACTGACTGACTTATATATCAACGCACAGCCTAAACCGCTGGGGTTAGAAACTTGAAATTTTGACAGTAGGTTCCTTTTGTGACGTAGGCGCTCACTAAGGAAGGATTTTTCAAAATTCCACCCCTAAGGAGGTGAAATAGGGGTTGAAAGTTTGTATGAAAGTCCTTCATTTCTCAAGTTATATCCATGAAACTTGGTATATGAGCTACCGGATAAAAATTAAGAAATACGTGTTTCACAGTTTTTGAAAATTCTACCCTCAAAGGGCTGAAATAGGGGAGTAAAGTTTGTAAAAAAGTCCTTAATTTTACAAGATATTTTTCAAGTTATATCTACGAAACTCGATATTTTGGCTTTCGGTAAAACATAAAGAAGCACGTGTGTCAAAATATTTAAAAATTTTACCCTCGAAGGGGTTAAATAGAGGTTGAAAATTTGAATAAAAGCCCATCGTTTTTCAAGTTATAGCCCTGAAACTTGGTATTTGGGCTTGCGATTTAAAATTATGAAATACTTATTCCACAGTTTTGAAATTTCTATCCCCAAGGACGTTAAATAGAGAGTTTGTCCTTCAATCACGCGGCACCAGAGCAACGGATCGATGTGATTTTTTGCATGGGTAGGTATAGTTGAGGATCTGGAGAGTGACATAGGCTTCTTTTTATCCCGGAAATGAAGGCGTGCCCGTGGGAATTAAAAAACTTATGCCACGCGAACGAAGTCGCGGGCGTCCTCTAGTAATAGTATAATAACCAAAGCCGTTAAGCTAAGGTTGGGTGCGCACTGCTCGGTCTACCAGGCTGAGCTTCTTGCTCTGGATAAAGCTGTCTCAATCGCGACGAAGCGCCCAGAAGCCTCCATCGGCATATACACCGACTCAAGATCTTCCCTTGAGTCGGTGGTCGGGCGCAAATCCCTCCACCCCTTGGTAGCAAATATCGTTGACAATTTCAAGGAAGTCTCCTTGTTCTGGGTGAAAGCGCATGCGGGGTTGGAGGGTAACGAAAGAGCCGATCAGCTCGCGAAAGAGGCAGCTCTAGGCCTGAAAAGGAGGCCGGACTATGACCGGTGTCCGGTTTCATTCGTCAAGCGACTGCTCCGCGAGGAGTCGCTTGATGAGTGGAACAGACGGTACACATCAGAGGAAACCGCCAGCACCACAAAAATGTTTCTCCCGGATGTACGGTTCGCTCATCGAGTGGTCAAGCACATCGATCACAATATGGTTCTCTCGCAGGTACTGACAGGTCATGGAGGTTTTGCGGAGTACCTGCACAGGTTCAAACGCAAAGACAACACAAGCTGCGTCTGTGATGATGGTGCATCAGGATCGATTATTCATCTTCTGATGGACTGTCCACAGCATATGACGGCTCGAGAAGATCTGCAGCAGAAATTGCAAATGACCCTGTGCAGGGGCTCCGCTCCATTCTGGGCGAAGCATTTGGCCGTGAAGCCTTGATAAAATATGCCTGCAAAATAGCGAAGATCGCTATTGCCAGGAACAGAGCGGTGGATAGAGACGCATAGTTCGCCCAATATGATGAGCATATGAAGACGACACTTGCATATAAATCACACTGCTCTTCCTTGCAAAAGCCAGATAGATGTTAAATCGAAGATATTACACTGAAAAAAATAGCACGAGACTTTTTACTTTTTTGGCACAGTAAAATTTAATTCGGTTAAAAAAACTGATTTTTTGTAAAAGTAATTGATTACTGACAGTTCGTCGAAATGGGCAAAAAACAGTAAGAAGCTAATCAGTTGTTTCAATTGTTTGTACATTAATGTTTACTGAAGCAAACGGTTATTTTTAAGTATTGCCGTTTTCAGAGCTTTACTGATTTTGTAGCAGTTATTTTTACTGCTTCAGAACAGTTTTTTTAGAATATAGTTAGGAGCTAACGAGCTATTTTAATTGTTTGAACTTTAAAGTTTACTGAAACAAACAGTTCATACTAACTATTACTTTCTTACTTACTGTCTTACAAACAGTAAGAATAGTCAACCGGTAATATCTACTGTTATAACTCAACTGTTTTTTTTTCGGTTACTTGAACTTGTTTGGACAATAGGCTCCATTTTTACTGGCCAAAGCAATGTATATTACCGAAAAAGCAATTAGTTTTACTAATTTTTTTTTTCAGTGTAGATGTTAAAATGAAAAGATTAGAAATAAAAATTAATAATAATATATTAATAACAACATTTTAAGGCACTAAAATAATATAACAGCAAAAACGACCCTTTTCATGAAAGGGGACACTTAAGAATAAAAAAAAAATACTAGTATGATATGAAATAGGTATGTTAAGCTTTTTCAAAAGATTTACGTGTGGCATAATATGTTATGTGGCGGCTTCAAGGTATGTTATCATAATACTAGGGCGTGCTTCATTACGCCACTACAGGTTGGCCCTTGACTGCAATCTCACCTGAAGGTAAGTGATGATGCAGTCTAAGATGGTAGCGGGCTAACCTGTTAGAGGCATGTCAGTTATATTAAACCCATCCCCCTATTCGGTTTCTACATGGCATCGTACCGGAACACGGAACCGGTAGGGTGGTCACTAGCCACGGCCGAAGTCTCTCAAGATTTAGAAGATGGATGAAGTAAAAATTTTTTGAATTAGAATAATCTTATAGATACGAGTAGATGATGCCAGTGACTTGTCGTCTGCGTGATGAGATCACGTAGTGCTAGTATCCTTACGTGTATCCCTACGTGACGTATGATACGTGAGTAGAGGGAGCATCTCTAGTGATACAACGTGATACGTGGTCAAGGCTGAGCTGTACACCCATTCTGGTTGGTGTCACAGACGAACATATTCTTATGTACGGTCGACGTCAAAAGTCCGTACATAGCTTTAATGCTAAATCTGTGTGCAATCAATCTGAATTACTCATCCATAAAAACATAATCTGTCCAAAATATTCACCTTAATTTAACAACATTGAGTTAAAACCTAAAGTTAAACTATTTAGATTATTGCCATAAATTGTCAACTATGTTAACCTACAGGATGAATATTATTTATTTAAGTTTGAGGGTGACTTTGTAACTAACAAAACCTTACCTTGCACCTTGCACCTTGCTTGCTTATTCTATAATAGGGATGATGACTATATCAAAAATAAATTATTTCGAACTGATTATTAAATAGCGGGTCTTCCAAAACACCTAAAATTCACATCCTCGTTTAGTTTTAAGTTTGATAACCATTTTAAAATTTAAAGAAAAAAACTCACAACTTTGAATTTCATACAACTCCCATACAAGAAGTGCGTTTTTAAGTTTGATAAAGAGCTGCTGATTTGATTGAGCTGTCATCATCCCTATTATAGACTTTTGACGTCGACCGTACAACTGTTTATGTTAAATGTTTGTCTGTAACAGCATTGTTGAATAAAATGTATTTTCTTTCTTTCTTTCTTAAAATATATACATTTCTATACCAAGTACGTATGCTAGCCCAAAGCCTGCTTATAGCCACAGAATACTTAATATTACAGCTTCGTTATAGTTAATTTCCCCATACACAGGGCGTCATTAACTCATTATTCTCAGCGTTCATTAAGGGTCGCAGGGTGATTTCAAGGGTCCACACTATCTAAATCACGGTTGGATGCTTTGGCTTTTGTAAATTAGGGTCCCATTTCTTATTGTACACCCTTACTTACATGTTTATTAAAGTTCATACTAATATAAATGATGTGTGTCTGTCTGTTTGTTATATTAAGGCTCAGGCTCCGACGGATACCTACTTTTTATTCTGGAAAATCAAAGTGGTTCCATGGAATTAAAAAAAAAACTAAATCCAAGCCGATGTAATTGCGGGCATCAGCTAGTTTGATTGAAAAGTCAAATCAAATCAAAATCAAAAATCAAATCAAAATCAAAAACATTTTTCAAACAAAAGTGAAATCTGTCAGACTTGGCAGTACTATTTCAAACTAGCTGATGCCCGCGACTTCGTCCGCGTGAATTGAGGTTTTTGGTTCCCGCGGGAATTTTTATATATATTTTCCGGTATAAAAAGTGTGTTATCTCTGCGCCAAATTCAACAAACATCCATCCATTCAACCAAACTTTCGCATTTTTAATATTAGTAGATATAGATGACAGTTTCATGCCCGTACCTTGACGATTATAATATTCTAAAACACGAACGTGAACAATATGAAAAAAATACTGCTTAAAGTGATTGTAGTATACCCCTGAACTCTGTACATTTTTACTTTAGCGAGCAATATTGTTAATCGCGATCATATTTTACGACGAGAAAGTTACAAATGTTCGCAATTTATTAAGCGAGAATGAAAGGTACATTTCGCAACTTTAGTAAAAAAAATTGTCTCGTTAAAACTTGAGACTTGAACACTCGAAACTCGACTCCTCACAAAATACGAACGTATGTATGTATGTATCGGAATTAATAATAGAATCCATACTAATATTATAAATGCGAAAGTGTGTATGTCTGTCTGCTACGCTTTCCCCGCCCAGCTTTTCAACCGATTTTGACGATATTTTGTACAGAGGTGGGGTTACATCCCGGGGAAGGACATACTCTTTATCCCGGAAAATTAAGGAGTTCCCGCGAGAAACAAAAACCTTAATCAACGCGGATGTAGTCGCGGGTATCATCAAGTTAAATATAATATTAAAAGCAATTTTATAGCTTTTATATTCATAGTTTTTACTACATAACGTTTGCGACTCCGTCCGCGTAAAATAATGGTTTTAAAAATCCCGGATGAACTTACATTTTTAGAAATAGCAGCTTATGTCCGTCTCCAGGTTATAAGCTATCTCTGTGCCAAATTTTGTCAAAATTCGTTCGGCTGTTGAGCCGTGAAAAGGTAAGAGAGACAGACAGACAGGCACACGTTTGCATTTATAATAATACTAGCTGATGCCCTGCACGACTTCGTCCGCGTGGTTAAAGGTTTTTTCATTTTCCCGCCGAAATCCCTCAATTTCCCGGGATAACATGTAGCCTATGTCCTTCCCCGAGATATAACTTACCTCTTTACCTAATTTCATCAAGATCGGTTGAAAAGATGGGCCGTTAAAGCATAGCAGACAGATACACAGACATACTTTCGCATTTGTAATGTCCTCCCGTCCGAATTTCGGCCACGGCGGCCTATCTCCAGAGAGATTAGCCATCTGCGCGGAAGATATTATAGGTGCACAAGTGTGTGCGTGCATACACAGGTGCACTCTCTGTTCCTTTACTCTCATTGCCCGATGGGACGGAAAATCCGACACGACCGGAAAGAGATCAGGCGCAGGACCGACGGCTTAACGTGCTCTCCGGGGCACAGGGGTGAAACACCACCAACTTCCTAACTCCGGGCTAGTACTGAGAATTTATAAAATTCGCATTTATAATATTAGTATATGGATAGGCAGATAAGCTTATGTATCTCGTCATAATATGGAATTAATACGCCAATGATGATATTCGGACGATAGCTACATTTACATTATTATCATCAACCAAAATGAATCCCACCCGCTTGTGATAGCATTTCCAACTGATCTGTATTTATTCGATTTGAATTAAGTTTATAATTATTAGAGTACATACATGTAGCCTATCATAAATTCTATAGTGTTGGTTGGTAACGGTTGGGCCGATTTGGATGAAACTTGGAGGTTGGTGGGTACGGAGATATAGCTTGCATCACGAGAAAGTAACAGACAGACACTCTTTCGAATTTATAATACTAGCTGATGCTAGTGGATTGAGATTTTTTGGTTATCATGGGAACTCTTTAATTTTCCGTGATAAAAAGTAGTATATGTGTTATTCCAGATTATAACCGGTCTATATCTGTGCCAAATTTCATCCAGGTCCGTCCAGCCGTTCTGGCGTGATTGAGTAACAAACGTCCATCCTTCCATCCAAATTTTCGCATTTGTAATATCAGTATTAGTATAGATTAGTATCTATATATATTTTTTTAGTATAGATTATTATATACTTACCTATATATATTTTTTTTTTTTTTTTTTATTTTTTTTTTTTTTTTATTGTGAGATAGGCTTGCGCTTGACGACAATCATGCTTAGTGCAAAGCAATGATGAGGTCTAGGTTGGATATACATATTGATTCAAAGCGGGAAAACTCAGTAGGGAAGTTACCTACTGGCCACGGCCAAGACCTTCCACCAGACCAGAGTAGCTTACTGCCAAATTGACCCTGCTGGGGATCGGGAGCCGGGGATTCTCACTTATAAGACCACAGCGCTCACTACCTGCACCAGGAATAACTGCGGCACTCACCTGCGGAGGTCCTCTACACGATAGTTTCTTCATGTAACTATGCGCCTCTTAAGGTGTGTCCAAACATAGAGCGGCAAGCGCGCGTCAGCAATACGCGGAGTTTTCAGGACAGAATTCTGCCTCGCGCTAGTAAGGACTTGAGGACTATTATAGTACTATACCCACGAATATAACCGGTTTAAGATCTAGCCAGATGATGATTATAAAAAAAACCCGGCTGAGTTTGTTGTGGGCTTTTTTTTTTTTTTTTTTATTGGTGATAGGCTTGCGCTTGACGACAATCATGCTTAGTGCAAAGCAATGATGAGGTCTAGGTTGGAACGCGCTTGCCTAGAAGATGCCTATTCACTCTTGCTTTGAAGGTACTTAAGTTGTAAGTGGCAGGAAACACGTGCGCTGGGAGGGTATTCCACACCCTAGCGGTTCGTATCAGAAACGTCGAGCAGAAACGTTTCTCAAACCAGGGCGCGTTTGTAACCCTCGTAGCTGCAGTTTTAAGATACCGTAGTTAATTACCACCATCACGTCTTTTACTTTGTAAGAATGACGTTCATAAGGTGTACTTTGTAGGTACCTATTTTGAATAAATATATTTTGAGTTTGAGTTTGAATATTCTCTGTATAAGTTTGTATGGAGTTGGGCCTCGGCATGGAGATGCACGTGCCACGCCGCGCTCGCTAAATTCTGTATTCTGATAACTTGTGATTTCTGTATGTGAGGCACATTTTTTCCTGTAAACGAGTGTGGCTACATTATGATCATAACACACGTAAAATATAAAATGTATCCGGTTCACTGGTTCGGAAACAATAATCATCGATGCGTAATATTAAATGTTTAATTGCGGTTATTTTATGATAAGTTTTAAAATACTATTCAATGTTAAAATGTAGTTTTTATATTTACGTTTGAGTATTTATCACGCTATTTAAAACTGCCATATCATCTGGGCACCAGAAGGCCCTCGAAGCAGAGCCTTTCGTTTCTGCAAGTTCTAATTAGTATAGGTATGCAACTCCTCGACTGGCAGCTGCGGGGCGCGTCCAATGGAATTCGCCTTAAGCTTAAAAAAAATTTTACAAAGGAAAATTGGACATTACTAAAGTAAATAAAAGGTACATTTTTAACCGACTTCCAAAAAAGGAGGAGGTTCTCAATTCGGCGCGTATGTTTTTTTTTTTTTTATATTTGTGTAGATTAAGCCCCTTGTAATTAGCTCCGCGATCTGCCGCGGGGCGCGTCGTTGTGTGGGATTCGCCTTAAGCTTAAAAAAAGCTTTTATAAAATAAAATTGGACATTTCTAAAGTAATAACATTTTGTATTCGCGTAGATTAAGTGCCTTGTAATTTAATTCTTTAGTTAATAAAATAATCATCAGCATTATCGTTGGGACTAAGTTAAGTGAACTCATGCGTAATAGCCTTCGCGTCAGTAGTCTAATTGCGTATAAATACTAATTATTTTCTATTAAGAAAAGCACAGATAAGAGAATTGATTCTCTGATCTGTGAAGAAAAGCTTTGTTGTTTGAATGTTTCATTAAATAGTATGGAGAATTGTTTTTATTGTGGATGTTTATTATGTTAACTAACGCTCTAGTTTTTGTATACTTAAATAAATATCTATAGGTACTAATATATTATAAATGCGAAAGTTTGAGTTCGCGTACTTACCTACTTGTAAAAAATCGACCAAATGCAACTCGCCCGCCCGGGGTTCTGTAATCCGATGCTTGGAAAAAAATAAACAGATATTTATATCTATACTAGTATTATAAATGCGAATAAAACACGTGCCCTTTATTTGGATCCGCAAAATTGAATTAAAAGTTAATTACTGATTTAAAAAAATCTGCGTTCTTTTTAATACGTGATATACTAAGACAGATGGACGGATAGATTATGAAGGGTCCTTGTTTTATAGTACGGAACTCTTAAAAGCTTTTTTTGAGTAACTACAGTTCAAATAGGGAAGTAATTAACTTGAACTTTGAACTGCAAATGTAGGTAACATAATACGATAAGCTTCAAAATTTTGATGGTTAAATCATTCCGCCACTAATCATACAATTTGTATTGAAAGCACAAACAGTTGAATAGTTCTCTGTAAATTAACATGCGTGTTTGTACAGTACCGATAATAATTGCTGCACAATAATTCATTTGTAATACCTATCGATACGCTAAATTCGGTAGAGCATAGTAGGTACATAATTTACACTCATCATAATAGTAACTTTCCGACTTTGTTTATAAATATGGCGATGCATTTGAATTTGAAAGCATGAATTAGTATCCAACAAAATAAAATTAAATAAATAAGTATCTAGATACATATATAATACAAATTCCACTATTGGTGTTACTAGTTGATGCTCGCGATTTTATTCAACTACTAGCTGATGACCGCGTCTTCGTCCGCGTGGTTAAAGTTTTTTATTCCCGCGGGAACTCCTTAATTTTCCGGGGTAAAAAGTAGCCTATGTGACTCTCCAGGACCTCAACTACCCATGCCAAAAATCACGTCGATCCGTTGCTCCGTTGCGGCGTGATTGATGGACAAACCAACAAATCAATAAACCAACAAACAAACACACTTTCGCATTTATAATATTATTATAGTATAGTATGATTAGTATGATTTACTAACGTTTTTAAAAGTCCCTTTGTCAAAACATTTCAACACACGTCTGGGGTTCTAAGTTAATATAGGCGGATTCCCTGCAATTCTGGGACTGCCCATACTGAGGCTACTTAATAACCACCCTTTTTGGCGCAGTGTTGAGCGCTGTTGTCTTAACCTCCCAATTCCGGGTTCGATCCCCGGCAGGGTTAATTTCCCTGAATTTTCTAAGGTCTAGTCTGGTGGGAGGCTTCGGCTGTAGCTAGTTCTCACCTTACCAGCAAAGACGTGCCACCAAGAGATTTAGCGTTCCGGTACGATGCCGTGTAGAAAGAGAAACCGATTAGGCATGGGTTTAATATAACTGCCATACCACTAACAGGTTGGCCCGCTACCATCTTGGACTGCATCGTCACTTACCATCAGGTGAGATCGCAGTCAAGGGCTAACTTGTAGTGGATAAAATGTATGTAGCGTTCCGGTACGATGCCGTGTAGAAACCAGTTGGGGGTATGATTTTTTTGTAATTGAAGTACTCCTAACAAGTTAGTACGCTACCATCTTAAAATAAGGACCTATCGAATGTTAGCAAAGCAAGCGTTAATTCACCATTAGGCAAAACTAACAATTACCTAATGTTAAAATTCTTACGTGTGTTTAATTTTAACGAACAAGTTACGATATCCAATGGTTTGAATCAACCGGCTAGTAGTATTATCACTTACCACTAGCAGGTGATATAGCTAGGGTTGCCAGATAGTCGGGATTCGTCTGGATTCTCCCGACATTTTAAATAATCTCCAGACTCCCGACAAATCTCAAAATCTCCAGACAAACAATTTCTCGGGAAATTCGATACAAAAAAATAATTTAAAATTCGGAGTAGGTATACTAAAGGATCCAAATTAAGTGTACTTATTTGAATTAGTTGTGTCAACAATGTTAAAAAACTTTTTAGTTAAGAAACGTTTTTGTTTTTATATTTATTTCTCCCGACAACAACCCCAAAATCCCGACATTTTCAGATTTTGTCCAGATATTCTGGTCTTCTGATCTGGCAAACCTAGATGTAGCAGTCAACGGCTAACTTGTAGTGAAATAAAAAAACTAAGTAGAGAGTTTCCGGATTTCGGAAAAAAGTAAAGTAAATAAACGCGTTGAAATATAATAAAAGTATGTAAATGACGATAAAGAAATCGGTCTCTGGAGAGATACCTTTCGAAGATCCGAATATCATCCTCATTGTGTATTGTAATGTTAGGTTATATCGTAGAAACAGGTCGGAGTAGGTTATCCTTAAATAATGGAACTAAAAAGGAGGAGCTCCTCAATTTGGTCCGTATTCCTCGATTAAATTTCCACTTTTCATATATATAAATAGATATATCTTTTTATTTTTAGTGTATGTATGTACTATGTATATTACTTTATTGTACACCACAAAAACACAAAAGAAACAAGATACAAAGAAACTTGTATTATAGGTACAATAAGGCGGTCTTACCGTTAAGCAGCGAACTCTTCCAGACAACCTTAGCGCTAGGGAGGAAATGAAGAAGAGGACAACGGGAGGTAGTGTAGAAATAAAAATAAACTTATATACTAAAAATTATCTAAATAA
The DNA here is from genome assembly GCA_917051295.2 of Erebia ligea. Lineage (NCBI taxonomy): Eukaryota > Metazoa > Arthropoda > Insecta > Lepidoptera > Nymphalidae > Erebia > Erebia ligea. Next base: position 4,228,966 of record OU785223.1, read on the forward strand.
ATTAACCAATACAATATATATTACACGATAGGAAAAGAGGTCGATAAATTTGGAATTCACGGACTCTCTTGCCAAAGGAGCGCTGGTAGGCTTTTTCGGCATGGCTCTCTCAATGATACGATCAAAAGGGCTCTTGCCACCATAGATATTCCTGCGCTCATTGAGCCGGCAGGGATTAGTCGGGATGATGGCAAGAGACCTGATGGATTGACGCTGGTTCCCTGGGAACGGGGACGGGCGCTAATGTGGGACGCAACATGCGTAGACACATTGGCCCCGTGTCATATCAGGGAGACAGCATCAAGGCCGGGAGCCGCAGCAGAAAAGGCTGAAACCGGCAAACGGCGCAAGTATGCCTCTCTCGTAGAGAGTTACATATTTGTTCCGTTTGCCGTGGAGACCCTGGGGCCGTGGAGTCTTAGTGGCAAAAAGTTTTTGCGAGATATTTCACCGCGGTTGATTGCCTCATCTGGTGACAGAAGGGCTGGCTCATTTTTTGCGCAAAGGATCAGCCTGGCTGTCCAGCGCGGAAATGCAGCCAGCATTCTCGCCACCATTCCAGGCGGGCATGATTTATATAGTAATTAGGTTATGCTAGCTAGGTTTATTGTTTCTATTGTATTGTTTTCAATAAATTTTACCACTTGTTTACACAATTATCATACACTAATTATAATATACAAAATAGTTCTAGTAAAATTAATTACTTACTAATTAATTACTTTTATTGTATTCGCAGTAACTTTTATTTACCTAATCTGTGCTAGGGTGGGTTGTGATGGGCTGTGGGTTTTAAGGATAATCATTGAGGCCAAAGATAAAGATTACGAACGATAAGAATCTAGACTCTACAGTCTAAATTCTGATTTTTGTGGATTTGAAGATGCTGGAAATTGAGTCGTGACAAATTTTGGCTACGGCGGCCAATCTTTACAAAGATTAATTATCCATCTGCGGATCATTACATACATGTGTACTTTCTATTCCCGTGACATCCTTTCCCGTACTCTCGTGACCCGAAAATCCGACGGAGAGAGATCAAACGGTAGACCGACGGCTTTACGTGCTCTCCAAAGCACGGGGGTGAAAACCTCATTAACTCCAGGCTAGTACCTGAAAGTTACTATTAAGTATTCAGTGCTAGTACTGAGCTGTAGTAGTTATGCGGAAGGCCCTGTGAACCCACCGCATTATTATCCCAAGAAAACCCCTGCCATTATATTGTGATAAATGGAAAGGGGTCACGACCCTCAGCAATGAGGAATACGACGCAGAGAGAGCTAGTACTGAGAATTTCTTGTCAGTAAAATCAAATAGGCACTTAATTGTGTCCCGACCCAGGAATCGATCCCAGGACCTCGTCATCCACAGTCGAACATGCTAACTAGACAAACGAGGTAGGCGTAAAAAATACAGTGGATATCATTCTCTTCCAGCATCAAGTACGCGACAGTGACGGATGACCGCCTCTGTAACAAATATCAGCTTCTGATTAATGTAATTAATTCCTGAGTCCTGACGCTTTGAAGGCGTTCATTGTTTCCATTACAGTGTTATGAACGCTTGGAATGTTGTTTATAACTGGTGTTTGGATTTCGGATTCACAATTTATCAAAGGAGATTTTATACAATGCTTGACTGGCAGACGGGTAGGGGTGGCTATGGTATCTAATATACCATATGGTATATATATGGTGTATGGTATACCACAGAATACTTAATTACAAGTATTTATAAATACCAATTACCTCATAGGGTTAGTTTCTGTACGTAAATCCTGAACAACTTTTGTTTACTTTTAATATTATTATTATTATGCCTTTATTTTCCTTATCAGTTATTACATTATTATATTACATTATTCTTGCAAAATTTCAAATGCTATCATATTACTATCTATTCTAATTGTTAGTTTGTTAGTATATTTTTTTCGTGTGTGCGTGTGTGAGTGTGTGTGTATGCGAGAGAGAGTTATGTGTGTGTGTGTGTGTGTGTGTGTGTGTGTGTGTGTGTGTGTGTGTGTGTGTGTGTTTGTAGTAAGAGCTGTTTTGTTTACTTACGACTTCTTAAATGTCTGAGTAAAAAAAAGTTATTTTTCATACAAAAACATAAAATACTAGATGATGCCCGCGGCTTTGTCCGTGTGGATTAGGGTTTTTGATTCCCGTGGGTACTCTTTAATTTTGGGGTGTAAGTACAAAATAATACTTGTAACAAAGTATGTCCTTCCCCGGGATGTAACCTACATCAAAATCGGTTGAACAGATGGCCCGTGAAAGCGTAGCAGAAAGATAGCAGAAGCACACTTGCGCATTTATAATATTAGTATGGCTATTAGTATGGGTTAAATTGGCTGCTTTAAGTCAGCATTACTCCACGGAACACGCGGCGAAGGCTGGCGGATCGGTTATCGCTCAACTAGTCGACTACTGTTTACAAAGTTTTTTGTAGCGGAGTGACTAAACGATTTAGCATTCCGGTACGTTCTGTAAAAAGTTACATAATAAAATTATTTATTCGCAAAAATTTCACCTGTCAAAAAGCTTTAGGTATACACGACATCTAACACGATAGCGGGAGATTTTTTTGTGCCAATACGAGCGTGAGGGTATGTCGGGTCATGTATCTCTTGACTAGTGACACCCAGCCTGCATCCAACTGTCACGATATACGCATCTGTTTTTATTCGGTTTATTGTTCCAAATACCCGATTTAGGGCGGGTTTCCACCAAAGCGGAGAGGAGCAGAGATGTTCGGTGAATAGCCGAATAGGTCAGATAGTCAGTCGACTATTCAAAAGCATTTGTAAAAAGTCTACTTGAATAAAAATATTTGACTTTGATTTTTTTTTTATATCGTTGTTTCTACATCGCCTCTCCCCTCCGCATTGGTGAAAATAAACTCCGCTCTCTCTGCAGTACGCAGAGAGATGCTATACGGCTTTGGAACGTTCTCCCCTTGGACATTAAGCTATCTCAAACTCTTCCTATCTTCAAAACTAAATTGAAACAACATTATCTATCATTATAATCTATTTATTCATCTGTCGTCTATTACCTATTACTATTACTTTTTATACTGTGTATTACTGTGTACTGTGTACTGTGTGTGTACTGTGTGTATTGTGTGTGTGTGTGTCCTATATATTATTACATTATTCATTTCTGTTTTTATTTGTTTATATGTCTGTACACCCTCCCGCTTTCTTTTAAAAGTTTCCTCTGCCCTAAGGTTGCCTGGAAGAGATCGCTATTTAAGCGATAAGGCCGCCTGTTGTGCCATATCCATTATGATTGTTTTGTGTTTGTATTTATTTTTATGGTGTACAATAAAGTATATTTTACTTTTACTTTTACTTTACTTACGCATACGAGTATCACTTAGCCCTAATAAGCCACTAAAATCCAGACAAGATTTTTTTCTGTCTATCTTATTAATTCGTTATTTGTCTCAGGCATATTTAAATTGGTCTCGCTGGCGCTTACAACAAGCGCTAGCGAGGCCAATTTAAATCTATGGTCTCAGGTAAATAAGCCTAGCTCGCTAAGCCATGAAAAATAAGGTGAACCTAATTTAAGTTTAACTTCGGTTTGTTTATGTTTTATGTTTTGCTACCTTTGTATAGATGGCGATGGCGCGGCGCTGCCCGCCCTTTCGGACACTGTGTTTTGTTTTCATTGTACGAATTCAAAGAATATTTTATAGTAAACTTATAAACGACATCGTGGATATTCTCCACTCCACTGCGCTCTGTAAGTATGTGTACTTTACTCCACAGGTATAACCTGCAGGCTTAGCATGCGCACAACGAGATATCTCGAGACGAGAGAGAGAGATGTTGTCGTTGTCGTCTAATTTTTCGTTTACCCTAACATGCACAAAATGCGGTATATTACAAGAAAAAAATAGTCGGCATGTAAGGGTTCGTAGAGAAAAATACCACAGATATAAAATATTACTTTAATCACAATTTTATCTTAATAATTGTACATTGTTTCTCGCAAATTGATTGATTGATTGGTCTACTTTTGACGTAACGAGACAAGTAACCATGTTTCGGTAGACAGACAGATAACGGGTAGACATAATTTTACTCGTTGTACGCATGCTAGCCCAACTGAACTAATTCGATAGCGACTATCGTGCCGATTGGCCGGATCATTGGTGATGGATAGTTGGTTATTCGGCCAATAGATTTATTTGAGGCTTTAGTGTGAAAAGGTTTACTCCAAATAGCATACGACCCACGTCCGCCCGCGGGTAACTAATGTTTTGCACGTGGATACCACTGTAAATGATGCGTTGAATTTATTTAACAGTAGGGCACTTAAATAAGGGCGAGCTTTATTATTTTGTTCGTCTACACTAGTGGTTAGATTATTCGACTGTGAATCAGGTCTGCGGTCGGGCCACATATTATATACTTGTTTTTTTTATCCGCTACAAGTTAGCCCTTGACTGCGATCTCACCTGATGGTAAGTGAAGATGCAGTCTAAGATGGTAGCGGGCTAACCTGTTAGCGGTATGACAATTATATTAAACCCATACCCCTAATCGGTTTCTACACGGCATCGTACCGGAAGGCTAAATCGCTTGGCGGCACGTCTTTGCCGGTAGGGTGGTAACTAGCCACGGCCGAAGCCTCCCACCAAGCAACTTTCTGTGTAAATAAAAGTTTTTCTGTTTTCGGCACATGCAGCGTACCTAAGTCTTTATTTATACAGTGGGTCGACGCCCATAGAGAGAGTAGGAAACTGCAGAAGTACTATTTGTCCTACTCCTAGTTTCCTCCGTCACGTCCTTGTCAGCGTTTCTGTGTCTAGGTGCCTCTATCGAACGACTGATAGAAAAGAACGTATCTCCTTAGTCTGTGGTATCGGTGACTATGCTTAGCTGCAATCAAATTTGCATCGTGCATGTAGTGCGCTCGCCTAGAAGATGCTTTTATTCACTGCTTTCACTCTATCTTCGTACGCGTGAAATCAGTGATTTAAAAACGGCAACTTCTTGATGTCTCAAGATAAAAATGTCCATGTGCGATCTTTAGCACTATTACGACTATTTTTAGCAATAAAGTTTTTTTAAAGTCATTATACGCTTGACCACAATCACGCCTGATACTACCTAAGTGATGATGCGGCCTAAGATGGGACGCGCTTGCCTAGAGGATGTCTATTCACTCTTAATTTAAAGATACCCGAAATGTAATTGGTGAGAAACACAGTTTAAATAGATAGTATTCCAGACCCTAGCCATGCGAATGAGGAATGAAGACGCAAAGCGTTTCGCACGTGTGGACTGTGGATGCAACGTCGACGTCATAGCGGTGGAAACTTGCACGGCGTCTTGCGGTACGATGGTAGTAAGTAGGTAGTTAATAAATACTCCCCACTTCTAGTATGAGTTAAATGTTTCAGGCAAAATAAGATAAGTAACAGTAATTTGGCGAAGCGCCAGTGCGATTAGTCGACCCACTGAGCCTCGTTGCAGTATTGTGGTTTGCATGATTACGAAGGCATGTTTCCTCCTTCAAGCTATTAAACTTTATTAAACTAGTGGTTCGCCCCGAACTGAGACCTCGCGGTATCACAGAGCGCCATCTATTGACATCATTGTGAAGTTCTGTTAAAAATAACATCATCATTAAAAATTAAATAATTTCGTTTCCTTATAATATTTATCTAATTTTAGTATTTGTTGTTCAAGTACAGGATATAATTCAAATAATTGATCAAGTTTCAGGCTCAGCCTTTCAGAAAATTGAGAGTTCTGAGGTCTGGACGTTAGAAAATCTCCACTTTGAAAGCCCCCCATTTCGTCAATTTTACGGCAATAATTAAAAAAAAAATTTTTGGACTCTATTCCTAATTATCTTTAAAATGATATACCGCAAATCTATGTAACGCTATAAAAAATATTTTACTTCGCATTCGCTTCTATGAGAGCCCCCCTGAAATAAAGATTTTTATAACTTTTTAAGCCATATTCGGCTGGAGGCCATAGGTTTACATATTATATTTAAATTTGAAGTAATTACGTTCAGTAATTCAGAAGTTATAAGGCTCTGACAGACGGACGGACGGACGGACGGACAATTGCCAATTCACTCAAGTAGACTCGGAGACCTTCGCTTCGCTCGGTCAACAAACGCAAACCACTATAACTATAAATATGTCATCGGTTGTAACTTACTAGTATTGTCGGAAAATGCCCGAATAGTTATAGTAACCATTCAAACCATTAGTAAGCTGAAGTGGCAGTGGGCCGGCCATGCTTGTTGTGAACCGGTGGCTGTTGGAGTCGGAAAATTCCTGAGTAGAGACTAAGCGTAGCGTGGGGGGGCGCCCTCCAGCACGATGGACCCACGATATAAAGTGGCAGAAAGCGGCTGGAAGGCTGACTACCGAGTGTAGTGGTGTTCTGTAGGAAAAGCCATGCTCTGCATGCAGCAGTGGACATCCGCAGGTTGAGATGGTGATGATCATGACTAAATCTTCCAAAAATAAATCTTCCAAAAATAAATAAGTACTTACATTTTAACTCTCTTGTTCTGTTTTCATCGGTTCACCCGTATTGCACAAGGTTCTGAACATTTTTTTGGTAGGACCTTACTACCTACCTCTCCGACTTAAAGTTTTCTAGAAATATCTTTCTTAATTTTCCACATTTAGCTTTCTTTATAAACTTTTTAGGGGTACGGCAGTTAAGTATATTAAATCCATACTTACCCCTTTCGGTTTCTACACGGCATCTTACCGGAACGCTAAATCGCTTGGCGGTACGTCTTTGCGGTAACTAGCCATGGCCGAGGCCTCCCATAAGACCAGACCAGAGCAAACTGACCCAGGAATCAAACCAGGGACATTCCACAGTAAATGAGGACATTCCACAGTAAATGACAGCGCTCACCACTGCGCCAGGGAGGTCGTCAAATAGTAAACAATATCGTCAACGACAACCTCGCAGGATCAAAAATACAATTACCATACAGGATAATAAATCCTGAAAGTTCATTCGACTATAATACCAAACTCATCTATATGTATGAACTGAGAACTGCTCGGCTCAGCGGATGGGTGTGGATGTTATTGTAAGCGAAGGTTTATCATTATTCCACGAAAATCAGGATTTTACAGAAGTTTGTAGGCGGAGCAACGTTTTTGTATCTAATAGTATAACAGCCGGAAGAAATACTTCGCACAGTTTGCAAACGGAGACCTAGTATTCAGTATTCTTATATGGTTAGCCCGCTACCATCTTAGACTGCATCATCACTTACTATCAGATGAGATCAACGACTTACTTGTAGTGGCAAAAAAAAATTAAACAAAAATACTGTGCCAGAGGTACAGTATTTTTTTAAAATTGCTGCCATGCTGCGAGGTGACGACGAAATGGGGGACAGATAACAGATTATCGTAACTTACTAATATTATAAATGCGAAAGTGTGTTTGATTCTTGGTTAGTCCTTCAATCACGCAGCAACAGAGCAACAGATCTCATCGCAGATTTCTATGGGTATAGTTGAGGGTATAAAGAGTGACATCGGCTCGTAATGATTTCGGCCCGCGGAAATTAAAAAACTAATGTATTTATAGTTCGCGCACGAGTTGAATGCAGAGCAAATGTATGGTGACACATACATTTACTCTGCATTCAACTCGCGCGCGAACTGTAAGTGTCTATGCACTAAGCATGATTGTCGTCAAGCGCAAGCCTATCTCACAATAAAAAAAAGTATGTAGTAACATACTTACTATGTAATTAAATGTTCAGAAATCGGTCAGATTAAAGGTTCATCATAAGGAAGTATAGGTTTAGGTGATATTTTTATATTTCAGTAACTCGGTTCATCTGGTAGCACCTTATTCACATATTATAAAGAACCTGCCTATGACAAACAGTAATTTTCATACAAAACAATTAATTTCTATCAACCCAACCCAAGCCGAGAAAATGAAAAGAAAACAGATTTCACGCATGGATCGTTCCGCGTTCCATTAAGGCACGCGAAATTTAAAAAGAGGTTTTTCGGCGATCCTAAAGAGGTATCGATCAACGTCGCCTATTCAACCGTGCTGAGCCGTGATTGATGCTACATGCGACAACACCTGACGTTACACGTACACGCACCAATGAATATTCCCATTCGATGTTGGTAACCTACTATTGACGTGCGAGCATGACTCAATATTTTACACGACTGCTCTAAAAAAAATAGTGTAGTGTTCTCAGGCTTCATATACTCGTATGTAGGTACTAGCTGATGCCCGCGACTTCGTCCGCGTGGTTTAAGTATTTATGATTCCCACGGGAACTCCTTATAAAATCTTTATTTTCCGGTATAAAAAGTAGCGTATGTCACTCTCCAGGTTCTCAACTAATCTCATGGCAAAAATCACGTCGATTCGTTGTTTCGTTACGACGTGATTGAAGGACAAACCAACAAACAAAAAACCAACAAACAAACACACTTTCGCATTTATAATATTAGTATGATGTTATACAAAATCTATCGGCAAAAGTCTCTGAGCATTTAAGTTGGTTAAGAAACATAACAGCTTTTTTTAGCCTATACCTAATATTGCTTCTTTTTTACCCACTTATTAATTTTCACTTCAAAAACATAATACGATATCCAGACCAAGTTGCCAGCTTTTAGTCTTCTTGTAAAAGCAATAATATTTGCTTATCAAAGATCCCGCTTGCCACTCGCGTAGCAAAGGAGTTGAAGGCTTTAAAGGGCCTATTAACTGACTCGGGGATAACGGTTCAAGGGAAACGAGGTATTGTTTCCTTGAAGTGGGTTTAGGACGAGCGTTTTGTTTTACGACGCTGTTAAAGATAAAAATACCAAGATTGTCGACTTTTCAAAAGGCTTATTTAAATTAAAGTGTTTGTTGCGGGTGCTGATTGCGAATCTTTTAATACCACCTAAATATTATAACGAACTAAATGATGCCCGCTTGTCTGCGTGGAAGCTTTTGTTATTCCCGCGAGAACTTCTTCATTTTTTGGGATGAAAAGTAGCCAAGATATCCTTTCCTGGGATGCAATCTCTATACCAAATTTTATCAAAATCGATTGAAAAGATGGGCCGTGAAAGTGTAGCAGACAGATAGACAGACACACTTTCCAATTTAAATATTAGTAAGTATGGATTCTTTATTCTTGACACAATATGCCCAGGAAGATTTTACAGTGACCCAATTCGTCTTCCCTGGCTTTACAAAAGTATTACAATTAAACGTGTTATTGGGCGGTTAATATCGCAAGCTACACGCTGTACCACATAGATTTTGTCTGCTTTGGCGGATTATAGCGAATAAAGCTTCTTGTACCTTGACTTGAAAAAATTTCGATACAAAAAGCCCAAACTTGCAGGATCTTGTTATCTCATCAGCCACAAAGCCTCGCTGAAACAGAAGCACGTTAAACTGATGTAAAGGGGGGCTTAGGGCCGAAGTTGCGTCATCAATCACGATCTAAATCCCTAAAGTTACTCCATTGTGGCTGAACCGAGTGATTACACTCGTTGTTATATTGTCGCTGGTCTTTTGTTCGCTCAAGAGATCTGACTAGCGAAACACTCAATGGCTTGTGGTTTAAGTATATACAATCTTACAACCTTCAATTTCTATGCAACTACTAGCCACTACTTAAAATGCCTATTTTTGGTTCATATAAAGGATACGGGCTAAGTAGCTACCTTGAAACAGTAAAAATTGAATTTGCTTGATAAGGGCCCCAATCATGTAAGAATTGTTCATCAAACGTTAAAGATTTTTGTCAAAGTAAAATAAAACCATAACTGCATTGAATTAGAACTCAATTTCGTCTGCCCATTCTTATACGTTTAGGGTATCGTACATACCTAAACGTATAAGAATGGGCAGACGAAATTGAGCTCTAATTCAATGCCGTTATGGTTTTATTTTACTTTGACAAAAATCTTTAACGTTTGATGAACAATTCTTACGTAATAGGGGGGCATGTTAGGTACTATTTTCATCATCATCATCATAACTCATTGCCGGCTCACTGTTGAGCACGAGTCTCCTCTTGGAATGAGAAGAGTTTGGCCACAGTCCACCACGCTGGCAGAGTACAGATTGTCAGACTTCCCCCACGGAGAAGTTTACCATAATTTTTTTTCATTTATTATGAAAATTAAGACAAAATAAAACAAAAATATGAAAGAATCATTAAAATACCTTAACAAATGAAAAAGTTATGGAACTTTAAAGTTGCGATTGCAAGTGTGACGTCACACGACCCTATCAACCGACTTTATAAAGGCGAATAAAAGAAAGAAATGGACTTAAAGTGACTTAATTGAATTAAAAGCACTTAGTTTGTGTGTGAAGATAATTTTGAAGTATTAAATCTCGGCTAGGTAACTCGGGTATGTAAAAACTCACTCACAAAATTTCTCACTCGAGTAAGATACAGCAATCGGTGTACAATAATAATTAAACTTATTAAATAATTAATTTCTCAGTCATTTATTGATGGATTTAAAAAAAAAAAAGACGTGTGGCACTCGGAAACTGCCGCGGTAAAGCTATTGCATAGCATTTTTTATCAACTTATGTAATTATAATTGGACCTGCTTATGCAAAAAGGAACCAATCCACACACATACCAAAAATGAGATAAGTATACAATCTCATTTTTGGCATGTGAGTGGATTGGTTCCTTTTTGCATAAGTAGGTCCTATTCATCGAGTCGGAGCCGGTCGGAGTGGGGGGTGTTAGGTTATTTTCGTTACGGAATTTCTGGATTCGGTCTCCACGCTCAAGGCCCGCGATAGAAGCTATGCAATACCTTAAAAACCACTGATTTGTTAGTTTTAATCTATATTTTACTTCCGTTGCGTTAAATATGATATTCATAACATCATGAAACTTCTACGAAGACCTCTCAGGCATTCAGGTTTACTCACGATATTTTTCTTCACCGTCTGAAGCGATATTTAATTTCTATACATGATCACTTATATATAATCTTTCAACCCTAAATTTCTATATTACTACCATAGTTACTTACTGTTTGAAATGCCTATTGTTTAAATAGCTTGGCAAGCTAGTTAAAATAATGGCTTTTGGTGTTTTTTATACTTATCAGGTATTGTATGCCATTTAAAAATTTAGCATCGTAAACCGTTACGTATGCGCGCAGACCTTTGAAATATAAATTCATTCCGCTCTACAAAGCTTTAAAGTTTTTAAAACGTTTGCGAAAACTGAGCAATTTTAAAATTTAGTCTTCAGATTTATTAATTTGGAAGAATTTCGCAATTTATCGCCCGATGAAATTCATGAAGGATAATAGGTAAAATGTAGAGTAATACAATTATAAAAGAAACTTTGCTAATCTAAATACATTTTGACAATAATGAACAAGATATATCGCAAAAGTTAATAGGTTAAGAATCTGGTAAACATTCGTAAATGGAGGAATCCATCCGTTAGAGGAAATTTTAATTTTATTTTTTAATCCACTACAGTGATGATATCTACTGTCTAAAATGGTAGCGGGCTAACCTGTTAAGGGCATGGCAGTTTTATTAAACCCATATCCCTAATCGGTTTCTACACGGCATCGTGCCGGAACGCTAAATCGCTTGGCGGTACGTCTTTGCCGGTAGGGTGGTAACTAGCCACTAGCTAAAAAAAAGAGTAATTGGGTATTTGACAACTAGTCTAATCAGCAACTTTTTTTCAAACGTCAAAACGCGTGCTTAGTATGGGATTTTGTATGAAACACTGCATAGTGACGTCATCAAAGTTCGACGCACTTTTTTACAATAGGTATTCAACATAAAACTAACAGGGGACGTGGATATTACGACTTATGGGAGATCCTCTATTTAATAATCACTAAAAAAAATATTTATTTGAATAGTGGTCAAATACCCAATTGTCGATGGGCAATTACGAAACCCTACACTGCGCGTGACTCGACACGCCCTTGATCGGTTTTACTCCTTAAAGTTAGAATTTTCTTGTATAACACTGTGGTTCTGGCGTACCATTTATCTCGACCTCGATACAGAGTATACGCCTTGTTATCAATCATCAAAACTTCATTAATTAGACGCCGCGCCTATTGTATTTTCGGGCCAACTGTATTATGAACTCATACTTAACCAATTAATATTATATTACTCGACAAACGTCCAAGTTCTCTATCGGGTCGAAGTCGAAGTAGTCAATAGTCAATAGTCAATAGCCAATTTATTGGTAAAATTTAGTTTACAAGTTTTTTTATTAAAATGTATGAGAAGGTAAATCTTATTACAGAGAGATGTGGGGGCGTACTCGTACCACGAGTAGGTACCATCCCTTATAGTCGTATTGTTTTAATATTGTTGACGTTCGTGTTTTAGAAATATAATCCTTATTTTAGGGACGTCAAGGTACGTGACAGAAAACTGTAATTTTGTAATAATACTGCTTTACGCGATGGTAGTAATCCCCCTGGTTGTCTAATTTGTAATGTTCATACTTTAACCCGTAATATTCCAGATTTGAGTCCCGGTTTTAGAGTTATTGAATTCATGCAAAAAAAAATTCAGTCGCAGTCAGGAATTGGCGGATATTGTAGTACAAGTACATATTATAAGTCCTGCACCTGATCTATCTTTGGACGTGTCGGATTGCCGCGTCATTCACATTCGTATAGAATATGGACTATGGAGCATGCACACTATGCGATAGGACAATGCATGCATTCCAACGCGGACATGACGTAGGTTTGTCCTGCTGGACCCTAGTGTGTTATTGCCCTAAAACGGAAATATGCCTGCGGACAGTTTCAGAGACATTGGAGATAAAACACTCACAAATCACGCGCGAGGATTTATTGCGTCGGATATTCGCTATCGGATGCGCTGTCGATACATTTGAAACGTTTCAAAACATGATAACGAATGCTTTTGCTATGTGTAGAAAATATAACCATGTTTTACTCGTACAAGCGATTCTTTCTCGTTTCGCGCGGTTATCACAAAATCTGTATAAATATAAAACACAAAAAAAAAACCTAACTACCTATGTCCGTTATAGACTTTGAAACCATCCAACCGATGTGCCCCAAATCGGTTTCATTAGAAAGGCAATTATGCGAAGATGGTTTTTTTAGCGTAGTAGCACACGCCGTGTATCCGCTAGTATTATTACCGCTATATTATTATAGTGTGTAATTTGTCAAAATCCAAAATTGACCGTAACGCAAAAAACTTAAAACAGGCATTCTATCGTTTACTCTGCTTTGGACGCGGGAAAATATTGTATCCTGACAGATTTTTCATACAAAAACTGTCATAAACTCGATTTAGGTATCAGCTGTTAAATTGTCTTACTTTACGGTAAAACGGACTTTGTTAAATACAATATTATATTATAGTGATAGTGATTTGAGAAACATAAATACAAAGCGATTCAACTCACATTTTTGTCGGAGTATGCCCGACTTTGGAACCAAGTGGTGGCAAGACACAGTGCATTATATTATTATTTCTGTGATTCATCTTTTTGGTCCGTAACGCGTTTTTGCTCTTAATCCTTGGTCTTTCTGGACAGTGGAATGCAGTTCATAGAGGCATAAAGGCACCGCTTACCCAAATGGAAATACGTCAATGCTGATTTTTCATCATGACAGTCAGTAAATAGGTATTCAGACTAACTAATGCCTACCTTAGCTCCAAACCCTGTTCACGCCACTGTTTCTGGATCCGGAATCCTGGATCCTTGATCGTTGTGAACGAATTTGCGGGAGTATAAGCTAGCCTACACAACATTCAGATTAAATTATACCTGAGTTCTGGCGATTGTCTTTCAGGTCCCCAATTATCCATGCGGGCGAGATTGACCAATTAACCAATGTATTGCGAGTACTAATTGGTGGTCTCGTTAGCACAATGTGGGTGATGCCTTAACTTGATTGAGGTTCGTAATTCGAATAAAATACTTATTTTCATTTAATTATTGGAGGGAGCTGTTACCTACTGATAAAAAGTACACGCTCCCTAGTAAGACTCCACCCACACCCAATGTTCTCCAAACATTAAGGCGAAGGTTTACGAGAACTTACCTTACCATCTATTACTATTTACTCCGAAAAGTTACCGGTGATCGAACTCCGGACCTCCTGAATGGGAGAATGAGACCTTAACCACTAAGCTATCGCCGCGTCTTTTCTTTTTGCTTTAATGTAAACAACCGTATAATAATCCTACATTATTTACCATACACTTTTTGCCACACCATGAAGCATTTACTTACCTACTAGGTACATATCACAAGACTGGCCACACGGTACATAAACGCAGCGCAATTTTGAAAATTGCACTATAAAAATACACGCGCTTTAAAGCTGAAAGCATAAGCGGCGCAAGGCGGAAATAATATATGCTACAATATTTCAGAGAGCATACTTTTTCTACCGGGATTTGCGAAATTTTATGATGCGCCATTGTATTTCTTTTTTGCTGAATTTCATTTTAAGTAATATTTTTTGCACAGGTATAGTGGAGGACCTAGAGAGTGGCATAGGCTACTTTCATTATACCTCTATGACTACTTTTCATACCTGAAATTTAAGAAGTTTCCGTGGAAATTAGAATAACTTATTCCTCATTACTGAGGGTCGTGACTCCTTTCCATTAATCACATAATGGTAGGAGTTTTCTTGGGATAGTAATGCGGGGGGTTCAGAAGTCCTTCAGCATACGAATCGTCTAAGAGTATTGAAACTCTTAGGTTTTGTAACGATTATTATCAGACCGGGACCGACGGCTTAACGTGCTCTCCGAGGCACGAAAAGGCCAAATTTGAACCTCCAAATTCGGTCACCCATCCAGTTACCGACTTGGGTCAACGTTGTTTAACCATCGCAATCCACTGATATGCGTTGTCACAGCTAGGCCACTCGTCCCTCATCGTCGCGGGCATGAGCTAGTTTATAATATTAGTAATATTATAAATCATTACCACATGCTTTATAATATAATTAAATAAATTCCAAAATTGTATTTGCAGTACAATAATAAGAATCCGAGAGCAAGTGTTAAGGCTAGAACAGGTAATAGGTACTCAGTTCGTAAATTGTTCAGAGTTCACGTCTCCTCGGGCTATTTACTAGGATGCAGTTGCGAACTGCAAAATACTTGTTCAGAATACAAATGAGCGGAATTTCGGGACCAGCTGACCTTTCCTGGAGTTTCGCTAACTTTGAATCAGATAGAATTCTGCAACTCAGCATGTAAGGGTTGTGAAAGAAAAAGAAATTAAGAATTACAGTCTTATATATAACTGTTACTAAAATGTTAACTGTTTGAAAAGAGGGTGACACCAATAAAATTATAGTACGTCAAACTTTTACTAACCCGGTGACATCGTCGATGTTATTTAGTGCTCCTATTATCAAGAACTAAAGTCAATTTGACGACCTCCGCGGTGCTGTGTTGAGCGCTGTTGTCTTAAGGTGCGGAGGTCCCGGGTTCGATCCCCGGCAGGGTCAATTTAGGAATTAATAATTTCTGAATTTTCCCTGTTCTGGCCTGGTGGAGGCTTCGGCCGTGGCTAGTTACCACCCTACCGGCAAAGATGTGCCGCCAAGCGATTTAGCGTTCCGGTACGATGCCGTGTAGAAACCGATTAAGGTATATGGGTTTAATATAACTGCCATGCCCCTAACAGGTTAGCCCGCTACCATCTTAGACTGCATCATCACTTACCATCAGGTGAGATTGCAGTCAAGGGCTAACCTGTAGTGGATAAAAAAAATTAGTCCCAATTTTGGCCACCGAGCCAGATACGTCGGTGGTACTGTACAAAATTTACTGTTGATGTCATTTGTCAAAAGCCCATTTATAAAGATAAGTGCCGATGTACACCAATTAACGTGTAACCTGGAAATAAATTGGAAATTTTGGGCAGAATTCGTTTACACGATCTCTCAAAACATCAAAATTCTTAGTCAAGTGTCAGGTTTATTAGTATTCAGAGTGATTCACATAGTTTTTTGACGTCGACTGTACGATGGTTTTGAGCACCTTGGTTTTGAGGTAAATAAAGTTTTTGAATAAATGTAAACGCCTGGACGTGTTGTGTAAACCGATAAAGGACAATAGTATTGGATGTGCAAGCGTTTTACACATAGAAAAATTTGTATGTACGTGAGCGTTTGTCTAAGTATTCAATGCAAAGAATTTATAGCATATAGCTGGTCGAAAAACCGAACCTATTATCACTGAAGCAGTAGTGGCGCGGGCGTAGCGAACGACGTAGCGATTGCGTAGCGCATGCACAAACAAATAAATAAAAATAAATACTAACTATGAAGTCTGAACTAAGAGGATCGTCTAGTGATGAAACGCGACGCGAGTAGGTATTTTCAATAATGCAATCTGTTTCACAACGCTTCGCTGCCTTCTCCGTATCGTGCGATAGAGAGAGTTGCAAGTCCAGTAGGCATATGCCTACATTTTATTATTGAAATATTGTTTCGGGTGATAACGTTTTTACCCCCCCAAACGTTTACGAAATTAGACAATTTTGGTCTCATTAGATTCAGTACACCTTAATCTAGGCTCGTACGTTTTATTTTTTTAGTATTTTAATTTAGTTAAATTTAAAAAAATTAAAATACTCGAGGAAGTTTTTAGGTCAAAAATATGGATATTTAGACGCTAATAACTTTTAACATAAGCAATATTTCTTTAAAATTAAAACGTACGAGCATAGTTCTTCATTGTATCTGCAACATTTCTAAAAATTATGAAAATTGGACTACATTTACGGGAAGAAAAACGTTATCGCCTTTTTGTATGAAAATTTACAACTAGACGATCCTCCAAGTTCGATATGTCTATAGTCCGACAAACCTATCTGATCAGTGACAGCGTCGCTAGTTTATAAGAAAAATAAAATTAAAACAAAAACTAAACAGGCATAAAAATTAGTTCCGATTTTGGCCAGCGGGCCAGATACGAGTAAGTTTGTGGGACTATACGTGCCGCTCTATGTCACGTTTTACTGCAATAGAGTTTAATGTTTGGATCCAAATAAAATAGTTTTATTCTTGATAGCGTATCTTGCAGGTACCTAATTTTTTATACACGGGCTCCAAAAACATTTTACTTGCAAGCACTTACCTATACTTTTTTAAACTTTATTATTTTGATTTATTTAAGGTAGACTGCTTGATAGGTACATCTTATACGAGTATGTAGCAGCTATACCAACGAGCTTCAAAACTTAAGATATTATGGTGTAAAATCATTTGAATCTGTAACTTGAAAATTACCTTAGAAACCTTGGTAAAAAGTATATATACATCGGTACTCGTGTACCGATGGGAAAAAAAATTGGCAGTCATACTGCCGATAGCTGCTGAAGTGAAAACGAATATTATAATTTATTTTTATTTTTTAATTTAAATATAAACCTTAAAACGAAGGCATTAAAGTTTAATTACGAATGTAGTATATTTATATTTAAGACCTTTTGTCTTCGTAACAACCCGAGCATGTCGGCGCGGAGCATGTCGCATGTCGGTGACGCGAATACACAAGTTTACCCCCTACCAAAAAGTGCTCAACGCGGCTAAAGAAGTTTTCACTTCAAAAATTCGATTCGATTTGTTTTTTAAAAGTGCATAGTTTTTATATATAGGTACTTTGGGACGCTCTGCCTTGAATTTTGAATCTAATTTATGAGACAACAACTTAGTTACGGTAGAGACTTGCGAGATATAATGCCGTAAGCGACGGTAGAGTCTTGGGAATAATAATGCCGTAACCGAATCCGCCCACCTGAGACTTTCTTTTAAGTTGATGGAGCCACACGCGTATCTGCCATTTCAAAAAAACTTTCACAAAAAAAGAAAATGTTCGCACTCAAAATTTAACGAGGTCACAAAAAATTGTAATTCCGCGTTGAGCCAATTCGCGGGGAAAATTTTGATTAGAGTAAATTATTCACCGAGGAAAACTCCACTGAGTTTACGCTCGAATAATATAAAAAAGTAGGTGTTTTGTTCAGTGGTTATTGAAAAAGTTGAAAAATAAATAAATTATCATAACGTTCAAGAACTCCGGTATTTATTAAACATCCGTTAAATTGCCTATTAGTGGCTTAGACTTCGCAGTTCGGCCTACTCCGGATTTGGGCGTCCAAGGTTTGAATCCCAGGGACCTGTAGACTGTAACTTTTCGGAGTTAATTAAGTGCGTCGTAAGTAATTTATTTATATATATTTTTATATTCATATTTATTTATTAACATAAACACTTTTGCATTTACTTTGGTTCTTAGCATCCGTAAGCCTCATCAACTTTTCTGGGTGCTGATAAAATTGAACTATAAACCTTCATACTTTATTTTATACTAGCTGATGCCCGCGACTTCGTCCGCGTGGATTGAGGTTTTTCGGTTCCCGCGGGAACTCTTTAATTTTCCGAAATAAAAAGTAGCCTATGTGCTATTCCAGACTATAGTCTATCTCTGTGCCAAATTTCATCCAGATCCGTTCAGCCGTTGGAGCGTGATTGAGTAACAAACATCCATACATCCATACATCCATACATCCATCCAAACTTTCGCATTTATAATATTTATATTTGATTTAATCATTGTGATTCCTCAATCTATCTGTACTTACTAATATTATAAATGCGAAAGTTTGGTTGGAGACATGTTTGTTACTCAATCACTCCAGAACGGCTGAATTACGGATCTGGATGAAATTTGAAACAGATTATAGTGTGGAATAACACATAGGCTACTTTTTATCCCTGAAAATTAAAAAAATTCCTCAACCCACGCGGACAAAAAAAGGGGCGGGCATCAGCTAGTGTTATATAGCATAA
Organism: Erebia ligea; assembly: GCA_917051295.2. Taxonomy (NCBI): domain Eukaryota; kingdom Metazoa; phylum Arthropoda; class Insecta; order Lepidoptera; family Nymphalidae; genus Erebia; species Erebia ligea. The sequence continues at coordinate 4,247,845 of OU785223.1, forward strand.
GGGTGAAGTCTACCAACCCGTATTTGGCCAGCGTGGTGAACTATGGTTTTATACTGGTTATGGATATGGGTTTAAGCCACCTTAAATTAAACCCTTCCCATTCTGAGCTCAGGTATCCCGTGCTTAGTAATACCGCACGAGCGATAATGGATTGTGAATAGTACTCAACGATCTACAAAATAAACTTGTGTAAAAAAACGATAATTAATGTGTAGCAACTATCTCATACCTTCCTGGTATACTACAATATTGAATTATAGAAAGGAAAAAAGGCCAATTTAATGCTTGGATGACAGCTGGAATCCGGGTTATTCAGAACTGCTTGGCACTATCGGAGAGAAATGGCCGTAATTAGGCTAGAGGCGATCGCGCGATTGAATCGCCAATGGTGGCGATGATTGCCCTCAATCGTAGCGATCGGTGCTAATTTATTACATAGATTAGATGGAAGGATCGTGCTAAAACTGCTACTAAAACTTATCCTTACCTTTTAACTTACTGGATGTGACTAATATCCGCGATTTCGACCGTGAGGATTTAGCAGTTTGAAAAATCTTGCGAGAACTCGTTGATTTTCCGGGATAAAAATCAGCTTATGTTTGTTTCCGGGCTCCAAGCTATCACTGCTCTGCTATCTAGCTCATCAAAATGGGCAAAAGGAACGTGAACACAATGTAGACTGACAGAAAGACAGACAAACTTTCGCATTAATCATATTAGTATGTTGGGAAAATCAAGACGAGGGTCAGCGTGACGAGTGTCTTAGGTAGATAAATAGTTGAGACCTTAGTCTTACTTATAAGTCGACAGCCAATAAGGATAGCACATAATTAAAAATAATCTCTAAAGAAGAATAATTGGGTAATGAGAAAATGGAGACAAAATTAATCTATTGTGACCATGTTATCTTATGGCATAATTCCTAACTACCTCAAGCGAGCAATTTTCACGGAAAAAGTTTCAGGTAAACTTATAAACTTATTGTTGTAGGCAAAAGCCTGAAATGCTTTAATTTATTTAAAAAGTGCGTTTGTGCCAGACTAATTGTATTTTAAATTTGGCACTGTGTGTTACGTACAAAATACGCAAAGTAGACACTACCCGGGTAGGATAAATTTGACTCAAAACATCTGTTAATACGTCATTTCGTCAAAATAACCGGTTTCTCAGCCAATCAGAGAAGTAATTTAATGTAATGCTATGCTACGTAGGTTATACCAGTCCACTCCCAGATGTTTACACGCCTTTCCTCTTCTCTCGACGCTTTTCTTGCCTTTATCATGATGATGATGGAAGGAGAAGTTAATCACGTCTCAGAGTTTAACCGACCTTTTTCGTTTTATGTCAAAACTCCTTTAACCAGCAGCGTTTCGTTCGATCTCCTCCTTTCCCATTTTGCGGACCCAACTTTTCACTAGTATTTCGAAGGTCTCTAATTTTCCGAGTTCTAACTTTGACTGACCTGAGTAATGACCCGAAAGTCAGGTAACTATTGTGTTTGGTATATTTACATCCATTTGGCGCCTTTTTGCCAAAAGGCCCTTGCGAAGACATCTCTACCCGGGCAATTTTAACTTTGCCCTCGTTGCAGACTTAGATTGTAGCTTATACAAATAAACTGGCCTACTTTTTAAAATTAATGATTTAAACGGGCATACTTCAATACAAATGTATCGTTTTGCGACGTTTTTTGGCAAACTCATTTGTATTTTGAACAATTCTCATTTCTATAATAAAAATGGATGGTTTGTACGCAAATAAATTGTTTTAAATGCATACGTAGCTTAACCCGCTGTATCCAATTATTTATCCGTAACACAAAATAAATGTTTGCTCTTGCCTCTAGAGAGTTGAGACAATATGAGCCAGCCGCTCTAGAAAAATCTAAATGGGAATGCTTTATTCATGAAAAAATGTGTTATCTTTGTGTTACGCCTATCGCCAAGAAAGAATATACGAGTGTCTACAATTTTGCTTTGTGTAAGTACTTATTTCCCGTGACATACGAAATTGTTTTTGAATGAGTGGCACTTTCGTTAGTCATGTGATGAAACACCTTTATTTGGCAAATAACACAGCTGAGATGAATCGCACGCGGCAAATTTGTCAAGTTAGCCCTTGACTGCGATTTCGCTTGGCGGCACATTTTCCCGTTAAGATCGTTTTATTTCTGAATTTCCCTGGTCTGGCCTGGTGGGAGGCGTCGGCCGTGGCTAGCATAGTACAAGGGGTATGGGTTTAATATAACTGCCCCTAACAGGTTAGCCTGCTACCATCTTAGACCGCATCATCACGTACCATCATGTGAGATCTAATTTATATATATTTATATCTAATCAAGGGCTAATTTGTAGTGGATAAAAAAAAAAGTTAGTCGCGGCAGAAGCCTCCCACTACACTGAGAAAAATTTCCTTGTTTACCTTCCGATTTTTACCTTTAAAACCGATTCCTTCCAAAATTGGGTCTTTTCCTTCCACCGATTACCTTCTGAATCGGGGAACTGCCAAATTCCTACCGATATTTAGAAGGTAATGAATTTTATCCGTCTAATACGGAAGAACATAAAGGAAGGAAATTTGTTGGAAGGAATTAACCAAGAAGGAATTTCCTTCCAGCTAAATATTCCTACTAAATAAGGATGCATTATAATAATTCCTCCCAAATTTATCCTTCCAAATTAGGTGTTAATGTCCTTCTGAATTCAAATCCAAAGTTGTCGGAAGGAAAACGCAGCTAACCTTCTGATATTGAAGGATATTTACCCTCTTAACTAGTGGGAAATAAATTGACATTACTATTCCATCAAAAAAGAAAGGATTAGAAAGGCTCGCTGGAGGGAACTACCATCCAAATTAGATGGATCACACTTGGAGGGAATAATACAAGGAGTATCCTTCTAAATTAGATGATAATATTTTTCTAAATCAATTATAATTTTTCGGTAGGAACAGTGTCGGAAGGAAAACGCATATTTACCCTCCGAAATTGAAGGATATTTACCCTCTTATTTAGTAGGAAATGAAGTGACATTACTATTCCATCAAAAACGAAGGGATTAGAAAGGCTCGCTGGAAGGAATAACCATCCAAATTAGATGGATCACATATGGAGAAAATAACACAAGGAACATCTTTCTAAATTAGATGATAATATCTCTCTATTGAACAAATTGGAATATTTCGGTATCGGAAGGAAAACGAATAAGTTTTATTAAATAGAAATTGTAACACCGAATGTAGTACCCGACCCGACCACTAGATGTCGCTACGCGTATATTGGCTCGCGGTACAGGGTGGCGCCGGTCAAACACATATATATCGCCAAGTCCGCTTGTATCGGTACCTGCATCGTGGCAAATGGTGCTTCCACCTAGTTGGGACATTCATTGAAAGCGCATAGCAGAGCATAATTCATAGGTAGTATACGGACCCATGCTGGGACAGGGCGTTTTGGAAGCCTATAATTTTGCAAAAGCCCGCTCCGTATTCGCCATCGCCATAGGTAGGTAATATTTTGTCTTCTAGGTTTGGAAGGTTATTTATATTTACCGAACAAATATGACCAAGTATGTATTAACCGTCATTTATTTTCCTTCCAAAAATTACCTTCCCTTTTGACTCAGTAGGAATTTCCGACCGAAATTTGGAAGGTACGTATTACCCACCGAAATAGAAGGCAGACATTGTTTGGAAGGAAATTTTGGACGGTAATAATTAGAGGTGGGCATAACGGCTTAAAATGATAAGCAGACTTTTTCGTAATACTTTTTTTCAATAGTCACTTTCAATAACTGCTTAATTGCTTATTTGCTATTTTCATTTTTCGTTGTTTGCTCAAATTAATAACATAACAGATATTGAGATATTGACTATTTCGACTATTTCAATGAACTTTCCTTCGTACTTTTCAGGCTTAGGACTGTCTGAATACTTGAGGGGAAGTTGGGATGTTATGGCAAACGACTGATCATTGCTGAATACCTTTTATTACTAATCACTTACGATCTAAGATATACATCTTATATAATAATCTAACCTACGTCATAGTTACTACACCTCACCTCAGGGGCGAGTGAAAAAAAAAAACAATACATTTCTGTTTTTTTTTTTTTTTTTCAAGATAATATTATTTATGTTATACATGGCTTTGTTCTATTCTTATGCACTAAATAATCTTTATTATTTTTTAAAATTTTAACATTAACTCCTAAATCTTCAGAAACGACATATGGTCCATCCCATTGTGGATCTAACTTACTAGCTGTTTCATTCTTAACTAATATCAATTGTCCATTATTATATGAAATATTATTTTTATACTTATCATAAGATTGTTTACGATTATGTTTGCTTAAAAGTAAATTGTTACGAGCATCCTGATGTGCTACTTGTAACCTATACTTAAGATCTAAAGGATAATTTTCTGGATTATACAATGGTTCTATATATTGACTTACTCTAGATGGTATTACACTAGGTCTTCCAAATACTAGTTCGAACGGTGTGTATTTTGTTTCAGTATGAACAGTATTGTTAAAACTATAACACCAAAATGGTAGCCATTGACTCCATGTATCTTTTTGACCATTACACTGTATTCGTAAGAACGCACCTAAATTCTTGTGTGCATTTTCAAGTGCACCAATGGATTGATGGCGATACGATGTAGATGTCAATTTATTTATACCTAAAAGCTTACATACCTGATCCATTACTGAAGATACGAATTCCGTTCCACGATCAGTTGCGATAGTATCTGGTATCGAGTATCTTAAAATAAAATTAGAAACAAATGCTTTTGCTATACTTACAGTTTCCTTGTTTTTCAAAGGATATGCCTCTACGAATTTAGTTAGCTCACACTGCAGTGTTAAAATATAACGATTACCTTCAATGTCTTGTTCTAAAGGACCTACGACGTCAAGATAGACCTTTTCGAAAGAATGTGAAGCCGTTGTAGTTATCTCCATGGGCGCCTTGACATACCTACAATGCTTCATTTTCTGACATTTCATACATTTGCTAACAAATTCCTTTACATCATTGTCTAAGCCTGGCCAGTAAAATTTTCTTTTAATATTATTAGTCATCCTACGCACACCTGCATGACCTGCAGTGGGTAGTAAATGAAAGTCATGTAAAATATAGTTTCTTTCTTCCTCACTATCAATCCTTTTAACTCCTCTTAATACATAAATACGGGGACCGGTCCAATCCTTCCTATCTTTTATTTCCTTCAGTACATCTTTAATAAAACTTTCATATTCCTTTTTTCTCACTATGCATACCTCATTAATATTTATATTTTTACAAAATTCTCCTAACTTAGTCACAACTTCGGCTTGCGTAAAGAGTGTCCTAAAGTTAAGATTAATAAATATTGTCATTCTTCGCTTACTATAAATAAAACATTCCTTTTCCGTGTCAACATCATTTTGTCTTTTTAATTTATTAAGTTCGTTATTTTCTATAAAAGTCATTTCTACTGAATTACTTGGTAATTTTAGTACTTCAACTACTTGTGGTTGATCAGGCCACGTTTCGTCTCCATTACTAAAAGTATTAGGTGTACTTTGATTCAATTGATTGTCCAAATCTAAACGTCTTTTCTGCGCTCTAGTCATAACTAACATAATATCTTCATTCATTTGTTTTAATGTGTCTGATGTTATACTTATTCTAGACAATGCATCTGCAACGCTATTGTCCTTTCCTTTCACGTACCTAATTTTAAAATTATACTCTTCTAATGCTAGTCTAAATTTAAGAAGTCTACTTGATGGATCTTTCATTGAGAATAAATATATTAAAGGTTTGTGGTCCGTTAATATTGTGAATGTTTTACCGTAGACATAGGGTCTAAAGTATTTTACAGCCCACACAATAGCAACTAACTCTTTTTGAATAGTCGGATAGTTAAGTTCCGCTTTATTGAGTGGTCTACTAGCATATGCTACTGGTTTCATATTTTTATTGCACAAGACAGCTCCAACAGCTGTTCCTGACGCATCCGTTTGAATGACAAATTCGCTATTTTCTGAAAAATCTGGGAATTCCAATATAGGTGGAGTTATCAAAGCATGTTTTAGTGTATCGAATGCCTTTTGACATTCATCAGTCCAAATAAATGGTTCATATTTCCTAGTTAATTTGTTTAAAGGGTAAGTTATATCTGAAAAATTTTTAACAAACTTCCTATAATAATTACAAAATGCCACGAATCTTTTTACCTCATCTGTAGTAGTTGGTACGGGATATTTTTGTAATATTTCAACTTTAGCTGGGTCGGGTAAAACGCCATTTTCTGATACTAAATGTCCTAAATAAAGAATTTCTTTTTTCAAAAAATTACATTTCTCTGGATTTAATTTTAAATTAATTTTTCTAAGTCTTTCTAAAACGTCTGTTAAGTTTTTATTATGAATTTCTAAATTTCTTCCAAAAACCACTAAATCATCAAGATATATAAAGCATTTATCGTACGTTAACCCAGACATAGCGACTGACATAACTCTACTAAAAGCACTTGGACTTGTTTTGAGTCCCATAGGCAACCTTTTCATCTGATATTGACCAGTATTTGTAGTAAACGCAGTATATTCCCTACTCTTTTTATCTAAAGCTACTTGGTAATATCCTTGATTGAGATCTAAATGTGAGAAGTAGATTGAACCAGAGAGAGAGTCCAAAATTTCTGTAATATTTGGTAACGGGAATTTATCATCCACTATGCAGTCATTAAGTTTCCGATAGTCAACTACTAGTCGCCATTTCTTGTCACTTTCACTCTTCTTTGGAACCAATAAAATTGGACTCGACCATTCACTCTTCGCTTCTTCTATAATATCGCTATCAATCATTTTTTGAATTTGCTTATTAACTTCATTCTTCAAAGAATGAGGCAACCGATACTGCTTCACATAAACCGGACTTGTGTTTGGTTTCAAGGTTATGGATTGCTCATAAATGTTTGTAGTTGTTAATTTGTCACCGGGTAAAAAGAAAACATCTGAATACTTAGCACATAAATCTTGAATAGATTTTTGCTCTTCTGAATTTAAATGATTTAATTTTAAAATATTCAATAGAAGTTTTGCCCGTTCTAAACTGTTATTATTAGATTCAAAATTGCATAAATTATAATTTTCAAGGGAACATGTCTCAGGTTGAAACATTGGTAATTGAACATCGTGTTCATTAGTGTTTAAAATTTTAACAGGTAATCTGTTATTTTTTATTCTTCCTATACATCCCGCTAGAAAAACATTTTCCGCCAATTGCTTGCTATGGATAACGTAATCTTTCCCGCTGTCAATATTTAAAAGTAAATAGTGAATAGACTCACTTCGCGCTGGAATGTGTAACATTTCATTTGAATAGTCTATGCTGTCAAGAAGTTCTAAATAATATTCCACTCCATATTTAGATAGGGTGATGATATTTGTCTTCAAGTTGATATTCGATGCATAGCGACACAGAAAGTCTAAACCTAATATTCCGTCCGCCGTAAATGGTATGTTATTGAAAACATAGAACTTGATATTAAAGTCTATCACATTGCATTTATCATCACGATGAGCCAAACAAGTTTCGATGAACCCAGATGAGTGAATCTGACCCCCAATACCATTTATGATAGTCTCATCTCTTATGAGTGTACTGTTACAGGGTAATGTATCTCTCTTTATTACGGACAAACTTGCTCCAGTATCTACCAAAAAATAATATTTTCTATTGCCAAAGTACAAACCTAAAAATTTTGCTTTGCCCTTTAATGCCAAAATGGTATGCTTAAGATCGAAAAAACTGCATTTCGTTGGTATTCGAATTTATTGTTTCGTTCCTATCAGATTCATTAGTATAAAATACTCGATGTGGATTACCACTACTACGAGTTTTATAGCTCGATCGATTCTCGTTCGAACGTTGGTAATTTCGTCCACGAGTCGAATTATTATTATAATATGAACCTCTACCATTGCCACGAGAATGATGTAACGGTCTACTACGTGAGTAGCCGAAATTTCCTCTGCCGTAATTATTTGGATAACTGTTAGGATTACCTATAAAATTATTAAAATTTTGATGATTGTAGTAGTGCCCTCGATGACCTCGTTGATTGAAAAATCGTCCCGAACTTCCAATATGATTATTTTGAGACTTACCTCTACCACGACGATTAAACTGCATGACATTTTCTGACGAAGATGTAGCCGACGACAACTCCTCGTCCTTGGCGGCTTGGATAGCTTCATTCAGATGCTCATAATTTCGCGCTGAAATGATCGTACTCAACCTTGCGTTTCGGAGACCATCTGAAAAGCGTTTTATCGCGAGTTTCTCATTAATCGGTTTAAGAACAGCGTAGTTCTGGGTATTATTATCTGCCTGGGATATGGTTAGATCCGAAAAGAGTTTTTCAATTTCGGTACCGAATTGGTCTATGGTACGGTAACCTTGTGAAATGTTTTGCAGCCGCGATTGTATGGCCGTGGCTGATTTTTTAGTCAATAAGGTGCTTTTTAAATCTTTAATAAGATCGGTCATAGAAGTGTAATCAGATGCCATACGTAATTTCGAATTTTGTGTCAACCTACTTTTTAAAATAAATTTAATGAGCAACTTTTGACCTGATGCTGACAACATATCCGAGTACATTTCTATCGAGTCAATTATATGGCTGATGGTTTGTTGGTCACCATCCAACACTGGAATCAAATTACACGCCGTTTTGAGCTCGAACTCCATGATTGATTCTAAATTCAAGCTAGATTCACTATCACTACCGCTATCTGATTTAATATGAGTACATAAATTAATAATGTGTGAATAACAAGATTTTATTTCATCATTTACTAAACATAAAGATTTCAAAAGATCAGACTTCAATCCTTGCTTATTAGATAATAGGTTGATTAATTCCTTACTTTTCTCATAAATAATTTCAGCCTCACATAATTTATTTTTTATGACATTACCTTTGTACCGAGATTTTCCTTTCTTAACTAAATATTTCCTTACTAATTTAATATCCTCTAAGCATTGTAATAACTCATTTTCCATTCCTCAACTAACTGTCTTTTGACGTCGCGTCGTACCGAACTCACTTTTCATAACTTAAGTTTTATCCACTTTGAAATTAACACACACCACGCATAACACCACCATCTATGGCGAAGTGCCATAAAATTTCCTCTATTAATTATTCATCTCAATATTTTACTCTTCGCCACGAATTGCTCTGGAGGGGCGGTTGAACGATCTTCGCAGGCTATTTTGAATGATCTGGTTCCTTATCCAGTTGTGGTGACACTTTTTGTACTGCCTCCATGCGAAATATAAAATTCCAATGGCCAGGATAACGCAGATTGCTATCAGTAGAATGCTAATAGTCGATAAATGCATTTTCATTTGCTCCATATGGGCATTATTTGAGTCTGCCGCATTTTGATTTAGGAAAACTGTTTCTTTTTCGACATTTGAGCGACACATTTTAAATAAATAATATCAGTCCACATTTACACATTATTTATTGTACAGGTCGATTACATATTACTTCGGAGCCGAAACACGATATCGCGTCGCGCGCCCCAAATATGGCATGGGTCGCCATGAGGGGAAGTTGGGATGTTATGGCAAACGACTGATCATTGCTGAATACCTTTTATTACTAATCACTTACGATCTAAGATATACATCTTATATAATAATCTAACCTACGTCATAGTTACTACACCTCATACTATTTTCAACTGAATTACCTACCGAATTTTGTTTGTAATTCTAAATCCTAAGTCCTAACTAGTACCTACTTAATTATATTATATTATATTATTATAATGCGAATGTGAGTTCGTTGGTTTGCTTTGCTGGCCCATCTTCCAACCGATTTTGAAGAAATTTGGTACAGATGTAGGTTTTGTCCCGGGGAAGGACAGGCAGGTTAGAACTTTATATCCCGGAAAATTAAGAAGTTACCACAGTAATTAAAAAAAAAATTAAAACGAACGAACGAAGTTGCGGACATCAGTTAGTTAATCGTAATATATATTCAAATTATTTTAATGAATTATGTTAATATTCAGTCGTACTTATAAGTTCACTAGATGATGCCCGCGACTTCGTCCGCGACTTCGTCCGCGTGGATTAAGGTTTTTAGGGTTCCGTACCCAAAGGGTAAAAACGGGACCCTATTACTAAGACTCCGCTGTCTGTCTGTCTGTCTGTCTGTCTGTCTGTCTGTCTGTCTGTCTGTCTGTCTGTCTGTCTGTCTGTCTGTCTGTCTGTCTGTCTGTCTGTCTGTCTGTCTGTCTGTCTGTCTGTCTGTCTGTCTGTCTCCAGGCTGTATCTCGTAAACCGTGATAGCTAGAAAGCTGAAATTTTCACAAATGATGTATTTCCGTTGCCGCTATAACAACAAATACTAAAAATTAAAAAAATATATATATTAAGGGGGGTCCCCATACAATAAACGTGTTTTTTTCGTATTTTTTTGCTCAATATTAAAAACGGTAACAGGTAGACGGTTCAAATTTTCACAGAATATTAACTTGTATATTACCTTTCAAAATAAATAATTAAATATCAATAAAGTAAATATTAAAGGGGGGCTCCCATACAACAAACGTAATTTTTAAGCAATTTTTTTTAATAAGTCATAAATCGTAAAACTTACTACAGGTTTGTACGGAACCCTCGACTCGCACTTGGCCGGTTTTTATTTGATTCCCGCGGGAACACCTTAATTTTCCGGGATAAAAAGTAGCCTATGTCCTTCCCCGGGATATAACCTACCCCTATACCAAATTTCAGTAAAATCGGTTGAAAAGATGGGTCGGGAAAGCGTAGCAGACAGACAGACAGACAGACACTCTTTCGCATTAATTATAATATTAGTATGGATTGATTTTCAACGTGGCATGTCAAAATAATTGATAATTTCTGGAATTCGCGAACAGTCAAGTAACGACAATCGGCAATGTTTTCGCCAACGCGGAAAAAACGTAACTGAAATGAATAATTTTAATCTAGAAAATTATTAAATTAAACGAAATAGAAAATAATTAAGCAGTTAGTTAGTTTCGTTAATAATCTCAATAAGACGCAAAAAAAATTCAACCTTATTGTTCTGGAATAAAGATCTGTTTAGGAACTCAGTCCTTTTGCGTTTATGATGTTATTATTGGCCGAAATGTTGCATCACGTTATTTTATGCGACATCTGTTGGTGCAGTGGTAAAACATTTCGACTCAAAACTGCCAAAGTATTGCTTTAGACTAGCTCTGGCCTCTGATATCAAAATACTAAACTGAAATAGTCTTTCTTCATAGTTAGAACTGTTTTTCAACTAAACACGATTTAGGCGCATAATTAAATTCTATTGTAGAAACTCTATTTGTTTAAGTTGACGATAAAAACTGCATCATGCCATGCGACATCTGTAGGCCGGTACTAAAACTATTTAGATACAGTCTCTTGACTATTGACTTGTCTTTAGGCTCTTACTTCTTAGTTCTTAATAATATCAAAGAATTGCTCGAGATGGCTCTGATTGCAATGAATGCTAGACGTATTACAAATTAAAAGTTGAAAAACCAGCAATCAATATGATTAAAATAGCAGTCAAAAAATAATTGACTTTTTTTAACTAACGTGTTAGAGTGTTAGTTTTAAAAAACGTGTTATATTTTCAGCTATTCGTTATAACGCCCACCTCTAGTAATAATATCCTTCCAAGTTGAAAGGTAAATTTCCTACTGAGTCAAAAGGGACGGTAATACCTTCCGTATTTCGGAAGGTCTTTTTTCTCAGTGTAGGTCAGACCAGGGGCCATACCGCCAACGCTTAAAGCCATAATATTGTTACATTATTGTTGGCTTCCATGTTTTAGAATTACAATCCTTATTTTAGAAACGTCAAGGTACGTGACATCAAATATTTTTTAAGTAATATTGCTTAAGTATTGCTTTAAGCGTTGTGCAGTATGGTCCCTGAAAAAGTTTATATTATCCTAACGGCCCTATCTATGGGGTATGAGCTCGGGATCTCCCACTCAACTCAACCCAAACCCACGGTGCTTAAATTTGCATCAGGGAGGTCGTCAAAAAGTTTCTGATATTAATGTCCTCCCGACCGAATTTCGGCCACGGCGGCCAATCTCCAGAGAGATTAGCCATCTGCGCGGGAGATATTATAGTGCAGAAGTGTGTGCACAAACACAGGTGCACTCTCTGTTCCTTTACTCTCATAGCCCGATGGGACGGAAAATCCGACACGACCGGAGAGAGATCAGGCGCAGGACCGACGGCTTTTAAACGTGCTCTTCGAGGCACAGGGGTGAAACGCCGCCAACTTCCTAAATACTGAGAATTTCTTGTCAGAAAAACCCAATACTTGTTATGGCCCGACCCGGGACTCGAACCCAAGACCTCGTCGGCCGCAGTCGAACATGCTAACCACTAGACCAACGAGGCAGTTAATAGTTCTGATATTATTTAGTGAACGAATAGGCAACGGTCACAGACTACAGTGTATAAACGGGCAAAGGTTGTGGAGGGACTTTATTTTATAATTAGTAGTGATAGTTAGTAGTGGTGGGAGGCTAGTTACCACTCTATCGGCAATGACGTCATGCCAAGCGATTTAGCGTTCCAGTACGGCCACAGTGCGACGTCGTGTAGAAACCGATTAGGGATATGTGTTTAATTTTACTGCAGCCTGCTAACCTAACCTAACAGTAGCTCCCGTTACCACACACGTTACGCCACACGTTTGGGGTGTAGGGGGTCGACGAAGTGTGACATAGCGTGACCAGGGGTGGGGGTCCTAAGTTTTGTGACGTCACATTTACAATAACAATAAAACATCTTAAATATAAGTGTTAAAATGCCAAATTTGAACTATTAACGAACAAATTGAAAATATTTCTAAGTTTCTGAAAGAGGGTCTCACAAATGTAACCAACTGTGACGAGGACGGGGGAGGGGTCAAAAAATCACGAAATTAGTGTGACGTACTTTATGGATGACCCTCAAGGGCTTACTTGAAGTGGAATGAAAAAAATACCACAAACTAGCGGTTGCTGTAAATACCAGAAAAAGCGAAACTCAACAAAACCAGAAGTTATGACAAAAGTACAATATTTATAATGGGTCGTTACTAAAGCCGCGAAAATCCAGTTTATATGCGTGGCTCCAATCATGCCACATAAAACCTAGTACGCTAGTAGACTACGTATTTTATTCACGTACCTAGTCCTGTAATAAATTGTGGTATGTAATTTTGTTTACAAACATTCTCTCTGCGTCGTATTCCTCATTGCTGAGGGTCGTGACCCCTTTCCATTTATCAGATGAATAACAATGAATAGTGATCGAGCCGTGCAATCGATGCGACGTTGAGAAACGATATGGTCATTACGGAGGTAATGTATTCGACAGCTCGGATAAGTCGCAAAAACCTTGATTTACGGCCTATGTGTTGAATGTGGTTAAATAAAAACTTTAAGACCTAGGTCGAATTGTAATGGGTTGTAAAGTGTTCTTTAGCCCAGACTCCAGAGTGTTATCAAGCTGAAGTGGATTGCCACTTGTCCCAACGGAGGCATGACCTGTCCCAATGGACAGGTCATGCCTTTCACAACCCTTTTTTAGGTCAAAAGGAAAAAAGGAACTCTTATGGCTTAAGTTTAGGTTCACTTCAACACTAGTAGGTAGTAGGATCACTTTGTTGTCCGTCTGTCTATCTGTCTCTCTGTTTCTCAGGAACGCGTGGAGTTTGAATCATATATCAAGTAGAAATTAATATCAAATACTTAGGTCTGCGGTCCTTGGAGTTGTAAAAATCAAGCTTCTATGTCAACGCAATAAAATATACGGCCATTTATGCCGCATATTTTGCATAATATATATTCCTATACTGCAATTCTAGTATGGAAGTTGTATGAAATACAGTTGTGACATCATAATAATATTTCAACGCACTTTTTTCTTTAGGAAATCTATATTTTTAAATGGTTATCAAGCTTAAAACTAACCAAGGATGTGAATTTTAGGTCTTTTGGAAGATCCTCTTTTTAATAATCAGTTAGAAATAATTTATTTTTGATATAGGCATCATCCCTATTGAGTAGATTCGGGAGCTGAACCCGCCCTTTGGCACGAGACGTGGGACGCTGCGAACCTATCATCGCAGGTTCAACCAGTGCAATCTAATAGCATTGAGATAACAAACGGATTGCCAGAGGTGTATAGGTCGCCTTCCAAAGGTGTGAGTGCCAAACGCGGGTCAAACGACGCAAGAATGCTTTGAATTTGTATATCCAGAGACCAGAATACAAAATGAAGATTTGTTCGCCGATAGCAGTTGGAGTCTTCAATTGGAACCCGTCCCGGGGGAATTAAAACTTTCCCGGCGAAGGCTAAGCAAAGTGCTGCCAACTCACAGATAACAAGAAAAGGATAAACTTTTACAAGTATTATGTCCAATTTACGTTTTATTACTAAACGGTGTTCAACTGGCGAAAATGATGTTAATAAACCTTTGTTTAAGGCTCTGTCATAGCGTAAAATCGGCAAAACGGAATTTTTTAAAGCATTGTATCCATTAAACGGTGACATCATTATGTCATTACATAACGGTATGCTTGTAAAAATAATTTGCTCATTTCAAGACCTTTAAGCAGCCATTGACGCATCTCAAAACACAATTAAAAAAAATCTCGTTTGAATTTATTTTCAACATACCTCTTAGTTTACGATATCTAATTTGATAGTTTCTTAAAATTGTGATCGAATAAAAATGTTTACTTCTTCTTCTTTACCTCTTAAATAAATTTTTCTCCTTATTGAAACTAATAATTTTCTCTAGGAAAAATATAAGATAAAATTCATATTTCTAAATCAAACACATTGCCGTTCTAATTTGAATTGAACAGTAAATATTTTTACAAAATAGTTCTTCCAATTTTTGCGACATGCGCTTGCTCGATTTCACCCCCGCGCGCCTCTATTTTGATCTCGTGAACTCACAGCGCCTTAAGAACTTAAGTTCTTATTGTGAGCTAAAACCTTAAACAGACGTTCCTCCGTAGCTCAGTACTTAACCACTAGAGATTTGAATATTGAGTTAACGACAGTTAACGACAGGCTCGTTAAAGTTAAGCTAATTTTCTGTTTATCTTCCGCACGCAGGCGTCACAGCCTCTGGAAGTGTATGCTCGCTGGGAATAGACAATTTACTTGAGATAAACATAAGATGTAGACACGGTTTTGCGGTGATAACAACGATCATTTTAATATTCCTAAAACTTAATTACCTTAATTAAGTTTTTTTAAAAATTAAAATGAAAATGAAGATGAAATGATTTATTTAACGACAAAAAATAAACAATAAACTATTACAAAATAGCCTATTAACGTCGCACTGCTGGACACAGGCTTCCACTCTTATAGGAGAGAGGGAATTAGAGCTTAGACCCACCACGCTGCTCCAATGCGGGTTGGCGAGCTACTACGAGTATTATAAGAAGCAATATTTTAATTCTTAAATTACAGAATTATTAAAAAAAATTGTTGTACTAACCTGTCAGGGGTTCGGCATATATATTAAGACCATACTCCTAAATCCTAATCGGTGTCTATACGGCATCATACCGGAGAAAATCTAATTGCTTGGCGACACGTCTTTGCCAGTAGTGTGGTAACTAGCCACCGCTAAAGTCTCCCGCTAGACTGGACCAGTGAAAATTTAGAAATTTTAAATTCCCATATACTGACCCTTAATAATAAAGGAAAGCTTAGTTCATTTATTAAGTTTTCTTTCATTCCTTATGCCATACCTTGTCCAAAATCTATAACCTTTGAAATGTTGCAAATTAAATTCTACCGCATGCTAATTATTAAATATTAATTAACTATGTGCATGTTAGTCTTACACAGTCTAAACTGTGAGGAATAATAAAATGTATTTTTTTATATTGACCCTGCAGGGGATCGAACCCGGCACTTCCCAAAAGACAACAGCGCTCACAACTGCGCCAGGGATGTCAGTAGTGTGTTTTCGCCTTAAGCATTGGTAAATTAAGGCGCCAGCGGAGGGTGAATTGCTCATACAAACGTAATACCAAAATAATTAGTAATTCGAGCATATTTCCTCCATATTATGCGATTATTAAGATTTAACTTGTATTTATCTAGGTCCCTGGATAATTATTTTTCCAAAATACTTTCCCAAAATTAAATGTAAGCACATTGCGTTTTGCATGTTTTTGCGACATAAACGACATGTTTTCTCCTTATTTGTTTCATATTAAAACCAACGATATCTCACGTACTAATTGATCAGGAACATAGCCTATATTGTCAAGTTACAGAATAACAACACGAAGTTAAAAACACAACAATTTTTCATTCATCATTTTTGGTATTCACGGAACAAGACTAAATGTATAACAAATTCTGTACGCTCATATTGCTATCGCGCTTGCACGCGATCATGTGTCTTCAGTCAAATAGGGATAGCCATATACCGGCAAATTTATATTTGCGGTTCGAGTAGAAGTTGCGAGCGGCGGTCGCCGGTCCCTTAAGAAGCAACAGCTTAAAACAACACCATTAGCGCACCGCATCGCTCCACACCAGTTACGGAGTGTTAAATGTTTGTTGACGCAACGCCTATTTGACGTGACGCACGTAATACATGTAATTTATTAAGAAATTCTGCGCTAAATTGCCTACAAGCTCGCTGTTTACTATGTTGTGGAATAACATGTTTCTGTAGAACTGTTTGAACTTATATTATTGATAATAATAATTCCAGAAAAGGTAGGTAGTGCCCCGTCGTCTTGGGGGGGGACCACTGTGCCCCCAGATAGATGTCTGAAACCCAATAAGGTGATAGGAATCCACCACTACAGCCCAATAACGTCCCACTGCTGGGCACAGGCCTCCACTCAAATAGGAGAGAGGGATTTAGAGCTTAGACCCACCACGCTGCTCCAATGCGGGTTGGCGGGCTTGTGATAATAACCGGGACCGACGGCTTAACGTGCTCTCTGAGACACGGGGGTGAAACAGCGCCAACTTCCTAACTCCGGGCTAGTACTGAGAATTTCTAGTCAAAAAAAAACCAATACTTAATTATGGCCCGACCCGGGACTAGAACCTGGGGCCTCGTCGCCGCAGTTGAACATGCCAACCATTAAACCAACGAGGCAACCATAGGAATAATCCATAATATTAATTCCATACTACTATTATAAATGCCAAAGTGTCTATCTGTCTCTCTGTCTGCTACGCTTTTTCGGTACATCTTTTCAACCGATTTGTACCGATACCGATACCGATAGGACATAGGCTATCCCGGAAAATTAAACCAGCGGTGAGATTTCGTGAAATAAAATATCTGTACCAACTTTGAATACATGACTTGACTTGAACATCAAGCGTACGACAACACGACTACGACATTTCTGATCGAAATCGTATCGTTTAATCACAAAACGCAGTAACGTGTGATAGCAGTGCAATACCCGGAGCGGGTTTAATGAATGACCAGTAATGCCCAATGGCCTTGATGTCCTTTGTCCATTACTCGGCCAACAATTTAATTATCCTCGAAGAATGCTCCTTCAAGTCGGAACGCATTACTTTCATTGTTAGATCATGATTGTTGAGAATATTTATGAGACTGTCGATTCGTTAGATGAGAGTGAATGCTGCATGCCTTTTATTTTATTAAATTAAAATAAGTAAAAGAAGAAAATATGGTATAAACATTATATTTAAAGGATTAACTCACATGTTAAATTTTATGTGTTATATTTACTCACTAGCTGATGCCCGCGACTTCGTCCGCATGAATTGAGGCTTTTTGGTTCCTGCGGGAATTCTTTAATTTTACGGGATAAAAAGTAGCCTATGTGTTATTCCAGACTATAATCTTTCTCTGTACCAAATTTCATTCAGATCCGTTCAGCCGTTCCGGTGTGATTGAATAACAAACATCCATCCATACATCCATACATCCATCCATGCAAACTTTCGCATTTATAATATTTATTTGATGAAATAAGTAAAAGAAGAAAATATGTTTTAAGCATTATATTTAACGGTTTAACTCTAATTTTTATGTACTATATTTACTCATTACTATTAAATTTACTCAGTCTATATTACTCACGATAGCTTAACTAAGGGATTTTTGAAAATCTAAAATGTATCTCATCCAAAATTTTCCTATCATACTAATCTATATTATCAAATATAAATATTATAAATGCGAAAGTTTGGATGGATGGATGTATGGATGTATGTTTGTTACTCAATCACGCTCCAACGGATGAACGGATCTGGATGAAATTTGGCACAGAGATAGATTATAGTCTGGAATAGCACATAGGCTACTTTTTATCCCGGAAAATTAAAGAGTTCCCGCGGGAACCGAAAAACCTCAATCCACGCGGACGAAGTCGCGGGCATCAGCTAGTTTAGTAATAAAATGCGAAAGTTTGGGTGGATGTTTGTTACTCAATGACGCCAGAACGCTTGAACGGATCTGGATGAAATTTGGCATTGATATAGATAGTCTGGAATAACACAGGCTACTTTTGATCCCGGTTAAAGTTCCCGCAGAATTAAAAAAAAACCTATTCCACGCGAAAGAAGTCGTGGGTGATTTTTGTCTCATTGAACGTTCGGAAAATTGCAGCCTCAATTCTCATTATTATTTTGGCTGCATTGCAGATTCGACGGTAACTTCCTGATTACGGTAGGATCAAACGGAAGCCGCCACGGTAAATATCTAACTCATTACTTTGATTGAAGCTGAAACAGTAATGATGTTGATTTAGTTGTCGATCCCGCATATCAATTCTGTGATAATACTACTTCAATGACTTCACAATGATACTCGTAGATAATATGATTATGATAATTTATCACAATAATATTTATTATTATCGATATTATTATTATTATTATCATAATAATAATAATGTAAGCAATACGATTATTTTAGTAGCGTTAGATTCGGATCAATTGATATTGTTTTGATAATAAGTTACAATTTAAAAAAAACGGCTAACCGCGAGTCAGTCTCGCTCACCGAGGGTTTCGAAAGAAATACGACTTGTAAATAGTAAATATATTAAATTAATTTGGACAGTTTTGGGACTGCAAAACTAATATTGTTTGTAAATGTTTACTTAACAAAATAGACGGAAATAAAGTTCTCATATACATTTTGGTCCAGAAAAGTTTAATTAAAGTGTACTCCAGCTCCTTTACTTTCTATTTTTTCTTGACATAAATTTATTTAGATTAGCGGCAAAACTCGGCCATGCACATAATTTTATTCACGAAGTGATGGCTAAATATCGTTATTACTATACAGGCCCTCATATTTTTCTTTATAAGATACTACATACTAGAAGATGCCTGCGACTTCGTCGACATACGAAATAACCGTAAACGCTCTACCAGACTGGCAGGACTGGATTCGCCAATTTACGAAATTATATTTTTTTACAATTTCAGCTTGCCAAAAGGACCTTCCCGAAATTCGTCGCCAGCTCTTGGGCCAATTGTTGTAGGGCCTTCCTTTCTCTCAACATGACGGCCGCGGGTCGATGTTTTTGCGGCCGACTAAACATGGCCGACACGTTGGCAACAGACGAGGGTACGCTGATAGCTCATTTACTTCAAGTTATCAGCCATTAAAAGTAAATTGGTTTCGCTTGCCTCAGTAATTATAGGGAGGAAACTCCTTTAGTACCTAGGTATTAAATTAATTTAATTTTCTGGGATAAAATAGCCTATGTGGTATGTCAGGTTATAAGCTATCTCCATTTCAAATTTCAGCAAAATCGGTTTTCTGATCGGAACTCCTTAATTTTGTGGGATAAAAATTAAAAAGCAGCCTATGTTACTCGCTGATAAAGTAGCTTTCTATAAGTTAAAGAATTTTTTAAATCGGTTGAGAAGTTTTTGAGTTTATCCGTTACTAACAAAAAAACAAATATTTCCTCTTTATAATATTAGTTAAGATAATTAAAGCTTGTTTTAAATTAATTCTGGATTTTTATTTCACATTATAATATATTATGCAGGTAACCTACTAAATAGGTAAGGGTAAGATTTCACGAGCCTACGCTCGTGAATTATCTAAGCGCAAAATAAATGCTCGCTTTAAAATACGAATTTTAAATCATTTAACGTTTAAAAATTATTTTAAAAGCTTCAGGATTTAAGATGATAAATTCTATAAAAAATGCAAAATTTTTACACAAAATACACTATTTACGATGCCATTCTCATCCTTTATCCCCAGTTTCTGATTTAAATGCGAAAAGAAAAGATGATCTTCTTCAATAACACCCGCTGTCAGACTGCAGAATATAAATTGTATGCAAGGATTCCATTGAAATCTTCCCGACATAGATTTATTTCAAGGCTTTTAAAATCTAAAGGGTATCAGAGTGGCTGCGATGCCATTTCAGTGTATACTTACCTACTTTCTTTTAAATGTAACTTTTCTAGAAGTTGTTTTGTCATAAATAAAGATGGCCACCTTTAAGATACAACATTGTAGCTTACTTTTTAACTCTGGTAATAAATGGTTGAACGTATTTCTTGGGAAATATAAGCATACTCCTTATAATATAATTGCTGACCATTATAGTCTGAACTAAATAGGGAACATCTTGAATTATTAGGTGGCTTTACCAAATTATAACTAATAACGTGAAAGAAACTTGAAACGCCCTTTTCGGTCTCACGTTTTTCCCAGTAACCCAATAATCTCCGGCAAATATTACTTTCAACAAGAGGTGTCCTTTGAGAAATATAAAATTACCTTATTTTTCGTGTTACATAAAATTAATTTACTTACGGTAAGATGGTAGGTTAGTGAGTAGTTACCTACATACTAAATTTGTTTAAGTAGATTTTTTATTTAAGGGGAAGTGAAACTTTGACCATAAATAAATGCAAATTGAGTAGTACCTACTACTCATAACGTATATTTACGTTACATATGTATAAGGAGTTTAATAATTTTCGGTTTAAACTATGGATTCACGTACCTATTTATTTAATTTTTAATTATTATGCATAGATTTAATTTGGTCTCGCTGGCGCGCAGCGGATGATAAATCTATGTTATAATGTTGATTAATGCAGAAGCTATCAGAATCTGACAGATGGACTGACGGACGGACAGTCAAACGGAAAAGTGCAAATTGATAGTGGTAGATTCACTCGACGATTCAAAAGTACTTGTAAAAGTTTATTTGAATAAAAAACATTTGAAAAAAATTAATTCAGAGACCTTCGCTTCGATCGGTCGATTATTATTCCTGAATCCTGACATGCATTTAAACCATCAGGTTTCAGGGCCATTGTTATTTAATACGACTTAATTTTTATTACACCATACCTCTTAATAGCCTGCTGTGTTACGGTAATAAACATTGTAATCAGTTAGCGCACAAGTGCGTTTATTTTCGGCTTAACGTCGGATAGTCGCGTAATGTCCCCTCGGGGCCGCAATATTTACTGCGCCGCCTCCAGTCACGCCATTATGTCCACATAAATCCACTAGAGTAAGAAATATTGATGAAAATCTATCGGAAGTGCTTTGGGATATCAATCCTTAATTAATTTTATGGGTGACGACTGACTTTATCTCTGTCTAAACATTATAAATGAATTTACACTGCACAGACATTGTTTTGTTCAGCATTCTGTAAAATTAAAACTAGTTATGCCCACAAACATACTCATACAAACGTAGAGTAAATTAAATAAAGTTTAATTTTCTAATATTGGATAGAAGCAGGCGTAATTTTGCGGAAGTCCATGATAATTTTTATTTATTTAATTTAATTTTAAGTTTGCTATGGTAAAGTGTGTATCTTGCACTTATATCCCGCGATATTCACCACACCACAGAAATCTTCCAAATTATTCTCAACGTAGGTACGTTTCACTCCGATACCAGAGCTATCTTAACTAATAGTAAATTAGTCGTTTAATTTTCTAAATGGACTGAATGAACTGATGGATGGAATCGATCCCAGGACCTGATCTCAGGATGGATATCTTTACAAATACTGCACTATAGTTGATTTCTCGAATCTTTTTTACGCTAGTATAGTACCTACTTACTACTATTACCTATTCTGTGGTAGTATTAGCTAGCCCTTGGCTATGATCTCAGCTTCTGGCTCCTGTACCAATCATACTAATATTATAAATGCGAAAGTGTGTTTTTGGTTGTTGGTTTGTTGGTTTGTCCTTCAATCACGCCGCAACGGAGCAACGGATCGACGTGATTTTTGGCACGGGTATAGTTAAGGACCTGAAGAGTGACATAGGCTACTTTTTATCCCGGAAAATTAAGGAGTTCCCGCGGGAATCAAAAACTTAAACCACGCGGACGAAGTCGCGGGCATCAGCTAGTCAAAAATAAAGATGTGAATTCAAAATAAACACCGTATTCTCTTATCTCATTTATGTTTGAGATAATTCAAGAAATAATGTGATCTTTGTGTATCTATGACAAAAAAGATTTGCCTCAATTTTATTTGGCACAAAATCCATCATCTCTAATCCTAATTGAAAAGTTGATACTGTTTATACAACCTGATATAAAATCGTATGTTAAGGCTCCTTCCTTAGATAAAAAGATATACCTACAGTTTTTCCCACTATTAAATACGACTTTGAATATAATCTTAATTTATGCACAAATTTTAAGGTAAAGATATTCAAATACGAAAGGAATTCTGGACTCTCAAAGGCCAAAAGAGGATTAAAGTTGTAACTCTCCCTTAAAGTTCTCAAGGAGTAGGTAATAGAAAAGCCATTTTATTGGCTGCATTATTTCCCTTAACCTTAATTGTCATTCAAGGGACTTCTTTACGACTACGTGTTTTGACCTTTTAAGGAGCGTACGGATGGGAACGACCCGCGGTCAAATATCTGCTTCGATCTGTCTTACACATAGCTATGTATCACATTGCCACATTGCCCGAAGAGTGATAAGTAATAAATATTAAAAATGCGAAAGTGTGTTTGTTTGTTGGTTTATTGGTTTGTCCTTCAATTACGCCGCAACGGAGCAACGGATCGACGTGATTTTTGGCATGGGTATACTACTACTTGAGGACCTGGAGAGTGACATAGGCTATTTTTATCCCGGAAAATTAACACTAAATCGCTTGGCGGCACGTCTTTGCTGGTAGGGTGGTAACTAGCCACAGCCGAAGCCTCCCACCAGGTCAGACCAGGGAAAATTCAGAAATTATAAATTCCCAAATTGACCCTGCCGGCGATCGAAGCCGGGACCTCAGCACGTTAAGACAACAGCGCTCAACACTGCGCCACGGAGGTCGTCAAAAATTACATACCTAATTGGTAAACAGTAATATTAAATGTTAAAAAAAACTGAGAACAAAAAAGTTAGTTTCAGAGAAAACAAGAAAACGTGTTGCATAAATACTGAATGCATTGCAAAACTTGTATTAAATTAGAATGTGGAATATTATTCGGCAACTGCGACTTTGCATAGCTGTATGAATTAGTGTTTAGGCAGTGGGGATTTCTATGGAAGCGCTTGATAAATGAATATGAATATTCCATAAAGTTTAGTGTAGGGTGGTTCTTGTGTATTACTGGTATTACAGTGAGACAGGCCAGCACATCGACCATACAACTAATAGACTCCTCATATAGGGCGAACACTTTCAGACAACACATCAGACTTAATAGGTCTTATATAATTCCACGCCCTTGTAACAAAACCTACAGAGTTATTTAAATATTAATTAGAGTATATCGATAATTAATTATCGATAAATAATTATTAGGAGTTAGGACCCCATCCCATTTGATTTATGATTTTTTTTACCTTGAGTAGACCAATCAGCGTTTAGTACCCCGCGCCCGCTTACTTGAGTCATTTGACTGAATTGTTTGCATTACGAAAGCATAGTAATGAGGCGTCTATTAGTTGTGTGGTCGATGGGCCAGCAGCAGCAGATCCTTGGTGGGTTCATGATTTATGTTTTTTTCCAGATATTGCGGGTCGCTTAATGCCACTTAAAAAATAATGGTTTGAAACAGGTGTTTTGAAGATTCAATTATTATTTTCTATCTTTTCTGGTGTGTTTCCCACCCTCCATGGTACATGGTACATGGAGCCGCGCGCTGCCTTTGTTTATTTGCCACTAAAATTAAATTATGAACGAACGTTATAGAAAATGTAAAATTACTACATGACTCTCTATAATCATAGCTTTTCTGTAGCTAGCTTGAGGCTGGCCACATTTTTATGCGATGTTTGTTCAGGTAATTTTACTCCCTCTCTGTTGCAGTGGTGAGCGCCATTACCTTATAAGTGCGAGGTTCCGGGTTCGAATACCGGACCATGTCAGACTCCATCATCACTTACCATCAAGTGGAATCGTATTCGAGGCCTAACTTTAAAAAAAATTAAACTAGTGATTTCGAAAGTCTCTGTCCTGTGGCAAATCATGAGTTTCTGCGGTGAAACATGATCTGAAAATTGTGACCTAGCTAAAAATTGCAATGAAAAAGTTATTGGTGTTGTTTTGTCTTCAATCATGTAGCAACGCAGAAAAGGCTTAACGAAGCAGTTTATCATCCCCAAATTCATTGGGGATGATAAACCGTGGGAACTTAATATTAATTACAGAAAATTAATATTATGTTCCCACGGGTTTTACACGGATAAAATGGCGGGCATCATCTAGTTGGAAACAAATAAATTGAGTTTGAGTTAGAATTGCGGACAAACTAACGTGAAATTTTACCGTGTTGTTGACAATTCTATCAAGCATCTCCCAAAACTTTGCCAGAGTCTCCTGGACTATGTGAAACACGAGCGCGCGAATTGCATAATACATATTATTATTTCGTTACGCGCGTCGCTTGAATTTGCGCTCTCGTCAGAATGAGTTTCGCGTAAAATGGAAAATTCTAGCACGAGCAACAGATAAATGAGATGGACAAATGAGATGGAACAAATGACATTTTGTCTGATCTATAATACTAGTGGTTCGCCCCGAACTGAGAGCTCGCGGTATCACAGAGCGCCATCTATTGACATCATTGTGAAGTTCTGTTAAAAGTACTGAAGCTCATTAAAAATTAAATAATTTCGTTTCCTTTTATTATATTTATCTAATTTTAGTATTTGTTGTTCAAGTACAGGATATAATTCAAATAATTGATCAAGTTTCAGGCTCAGCCTTTCAGAAAATTGAGAGTTCTGAGGTCAACTTTGGACGTTAGAAAATCTCCACTTTGAAGGCCTCCCATTTCGTCAATTTTAGAGGAAAAATTAAAAAAAAAAAATCTGGACTCTTTATTCCTAATTATCTTTAAAATGATATACCGCAACCTAATGTAACGCTATAAAAAATATTTTACTTCGCATTCGCTTCTATGAGAGCCCCCCTGAAATAAAGATTTTTATAACTTTTTAAGCCATATTCGGCGGGAGGCCATCGGTTTACATATTATTATATTTAAATTTGAATTAATTACGTTCAGTAATTCAGAAGTTATAAGGCTCTGACAGACGGACGGACAGACGGACGGACGGACAAATGCCAATTCACTCAAGTAGACTCAGAGACCTTCGCTTCGCTCGGTCAATTATACGCATACGTTTTTAGGGTTCCGTAGTCAACAAGGAACCCTTATGGTTTCGCCATGTCCATCCCTCCGTCCGCGGCTTTGCTCAGAGACTATTAGTACTCGAAAGTTGTATTTTGGCATGGATATACATCTAGAGTATAGACATGCGGTAGCAAGTCAAGCCAAGTTCCATATGAATAAAAAAATTAAATTTAAAAAAATAAATAAAGGATGTTCAAATTGTAATGATTTATTTAGTTTATATTTTTAACATTCAATTATTGTAAAATCTAATTAAAATACAGTTAAGTTTCACAATAACTAAATATAATCTAAAACCAGTGTACCAGTAACAATAAAATATAGGTATATTTTATTTTAATTACGTATGCCATCTTTACTAATATTATAAATGCGAAAGTTTGGATGAATGGATGTATGGATGGATGTTTGTAAGTCAATCACGCCAGAACAGCTGAACAGATGAGGATGCAATTTGGCACAGCGATAGATACAGTCAACACACTAGTAGGTACAGTTAGTCTGGAATAACATGTTTAATTCGGAAAATTAAAGAGTTCCCGCGGGAATCAAAAAACCTCAATCCACGCGGACGGAGTCGCGGGCATCAGCTAGAGTTATTAAAACTTTTTGTTTTATATTCGAATATGAGAGTAATTCATTCAATTGTTTTCAGGATTCATATTTCGTAAAACAAATTATGATGTAATTGCTTTTGGGAAGTAATTTACGACTTTTTTGTCGTTTGTTTTATTCCTTCTTTATATTAACAATTGGATAGCTTACGCCCGCAAATTCGTCTGTATGTTTTGTTCTAAAATGAAAAAAAGCCTATGTCCTCTTAAGGGAGGCAATTTATCTTCATACCAAATTTCGTCAATATCGGTTAAACAGATGGGCCGTGAAACCGTAGCAGATAGACAGACATAGGTCGAAAAATAGATGAACATTGCGGTCCCAAGTGGGGTCCCTGGAATGGTGAACCCGCACTGAAAAGCGCAGCGTTGGTGGGCCCCCCACTAGAGGTGGATGGGCGACATATATCTCGCCCTCGCTTCGCTCATGTTTTGATGTGCGATTCCTTCTAAAAATTCATATTTTTCATACAAATCTTAACCGAGGGCCTTTTTCGCAATTCGCCTAACTGAGGACTCATCTCATTGAGGCCCTCGGTTTACTTAAAGGAGGGTTAAGTCCGCAGCTGAGATCAATTGAGCCTCAGAGTCGGCCCTCGTTATTTGCAGTGGCGAGCTAAACGCAATTAATCAATAATTTGTTCATTACCATAATATCCGGATGTTCCGTCGGAAAAATGCCCGACTAGTTTCGAACCCGTTCGGGGCCCTTATTCATGAGCCTGTTCGCGCGACGCGGCCGATACTCGACTGCTGCGTTTCGCATGTTGTGCAGCTCTGTGTTATGTACGTATGTGTTGTATAGTTATAATGAATATCACTCACGACAGTTTAAACGTTAAAATAATTTGTTCCCTGAGTGATTGTTCTACGCCAAAGCTGGGATTTCTAGATCTTTCAACGTTTTATAAATGGGTTTAGTGAGCCGCTTTGACATACCACAGACAAGCGGGGGTTTCCAGATTGAATAACTATCAATGATTGATTTATGCTGAGCAACGAAAATGTGGGAAAAACTACGACCTCCGTGGCGCAGTGTTAAGCGCTGTTGTCTTAACTTGTGGAGGTCCCGGGTTCAATCCCCGGCAGGGTCAATTTGGGAATTTAAAATTTCTGAATTTTCCCTGGTCTGGCCTGGTGGCCCTACCGGCAAAGACGTGCCGCCAAGTGATTTAGCGTCCCGGTACGATGCCGTGTAGAAACCGAATAGGGGTAGGTATGGGTTTAATATAACTGCCATACCCTTAACAGGTTAGCCCGCTACCATCTTAGACTGCATCATTACTTACCATCAGGTGAGATCGCAGTCAAGGGCTAACTTGTAGTGGATAAAAAAAAACTAATACTAATTTTTTTTTTTTTTATCCACTACAAGTTAGCCCTTGACTGCGATCTCACCTGATGGTAAGTGATGATACAGTCTAAGAGGGTAGCGGGCTAACCTGTTAGGGGCATGGCAGTTATATTAAACCCATACTCCTATTTGGTTTCTACACGGCATCGTACCGGAACGCTAAATCACTTGGCGGCACGTCTTTACCGGTAGGGTGGTAACTAGCCACGGCCGAAGCCTCCCACCAGGCCAGACCAGGGAAAATTCAGAAATTATAAATTTCCAAACCCTGCCGGGGATCGAACCCGCACGTTAAGGCAACAGCGCTCAATACTGCGCCACGGAGGTCGTCAAAAATTTGTTTGCGCCCTGAAATTTAAAATTGAAATAAACTGTTTATAACAAAAAATCTAGTAGTAAAAAAGTGAATTTACCGAGGCAACCTGTTTCCCCTCTCTCTCGCACATTCTAACATTTTCAATGATTGTGACATCGTCACATTCATTGAAAATGTTGTTGATGTTGATGATGTTGATGTTGATAATGACGTCTCAGTATACTTTTAAAAAATGTGGTCAAACCGTCTTTTGACGATGACATTATGAACATAAATTGCCATATTTTTACTATCTTATACCTAGTATTTGATAGACAAAAATGGTGAAAACAACTAGTAATTTTCGCTCTATAGCGATCTAGCTAACTAGCGATTTTTACTCTTATAAGGTACAAGCTGATGCCCGCGACTTCGTTCGCGTGGAATAAGTTTTTTTAATTCCCACGGGAATCCTTAAATTTCCGGGATAAAAAGTTGCCTATGTCACTCTCCAGGTCCTCAACTATACCCATGCAAAAAATCACTTCGCGCGTCGATCCGTTGCTCTGTTGCGGGGTGATTGAATTACAAACCAACAAACAAACACACTTTCGCATTTATAATATTAGTATGAAGTATGATATTACAATATAATAATAGGAAACTTAGGTTACTCCACCGACTTATTCAAGTATAGCGTGGAAGCGTTACAACCAAATCACGGCCCATTCAATTAAAGCACCCAAAAGTTCGTACAAAAGCCAAAGAAACTTTAATAAGCGGTTGTGCGGAGTTTTATGAAACACGCGCGGACTTTATGTGCGGAATACGAAGTTGTGACGTAATTGTGTTAACTTTTAACATTCTCTAAAATAGGTCTGTTGACTTGTAAAATACTAGCTGATGCCCGCGACTTCGTCTGCGTGGTTCAAGTTTTTTTGATTCCCGCGGGAACTCCTTAATCTTCCGGGATAAAAAGGAGCCTATGTCACTCTCCAGGTCCTCAACTATACCCATGGCAAAAACCACGTCGATCCGTTGCTCTGTTGCGACGTGATTGAAGGACAAACCAACAAACAAACACACTTTCGCATTTATTATATAGTAGTATATTTCGTGGTCTTAAAATATATTTTTTATGGTATTTATATTTAAGCAGCGTATTTAAGGGTCCTCTTACCCATATGGTTTAAAAAATTCCCCACATAAACGCTTTCGATTGGTTTTAGGTATAACAACGACTATACTATTACCTTTTCTGTGGTATAACTAGTTGACCCGCCCTTGATTCGCACGGGTGGGATAACTAATATAGGATGGAAAAAGATCATCAGACAGAAAAAGACATCGAGGAAAAATTAATTAAATATTGAAGATATCAAACAGACTACGATAGGGTCTACGATGACGATAATTTCACCAGTATATTTTTATGGTTTTAAATGTAGCAGCAAAAAACGCATGCTTGTTTCTTAATAGTTATGATTTTCTCAAGAATCCATATTTATGTATTATAAATTCTTAAGTTTGTCTGTTTGTCTTTTATCGTTTACCATCCATCTGCTTAGCCAATTTTGATGAAATTTGGTACAAAGGTAAGCTTGCACTCCGGGGATGGACAAAGGCCCAGAGGCCACATTTTATCCCGGAAAATCAAGGACTTGTCATGGGATTTAAAAAATCTACATCTACGCGGGCATCGTCGAATCCTTTATCGTATTTATCAAAATCAGTGATATACCTACTTAAAAGTTTGTAAATAAAAAAGGAATAACATTTACTCTGCACTGTTTTTAAAGTATAAATATTTTTTCTGTACAATTTGTTTTACCTGAATTATTGAACGGGTTAGTGAAAAATTGCCCCGAGTTTTTGATACATTGGTATCGTTTCGACGACACTTTGATTGATTCATAAATCATTCAAAATACCTAAAGTGTACGGTATTTTTGTTGCTGTCGTAAAGCGATTTGTGAAATTGTATGGTTGATGAATTTTTGATGATTTTCAAGGCATTCTTGTCGTGTATTGTCGTTAATTTAAAACACAATATGATAAACTATTTTTAGACAACGTTTGACGAGATGGTTTGTTCTGTTTGAAATCGCTTATTTTACTCACTAGCTAACAATTTTTTTTTTATGTTCAGATCTCTTATTTTCATTAGAATAATTTTTAAATATAATATTATTATAATTTTAATTAGGAATACTAATGAGTATTTACATTAAATATTTGCATGCTATTAAATAGTAGAATATGAAGGACGCCTTATTGTAAACATCTGTACGTACTCATATTCAGCAAATAATTTTCTTTCTTTCTTTCTTTCTTTCTAGCATTTGCTTGCGACTTCGTCCGCGTGGAATTAGTTTTGTTTGTAAAAGGTTTTGGTCTGACGAATGAAAGTTTGCGGAACCCACTCTTGTATTATACTCTAGCGCAATGGAACAAAATCACAGTCCCCTCCGACGCATTTATGTATATTTTGTCCTATCCGATCCCTAGGGTGTTTTGGCTCTTACTTGTACAATACTGCTGATATAATACACTCTTCGAAAGTAATAATCGACCGCATTCGAAAAGAAAACGAAAGAGCGATTGCTTCTTTTTTTATTAATACATTCTAGCTAAGCACGTCCTAAACGAAACCCGTAAAAAGGAGATAAAACTGCCGCGAAACTTTCCGTCGGGAAAATTGAGTGCGCTTATTTTCCGACTCCGCACACACGTTTATCTGTGTAATATTAGTCTTAAAGTTACGTTTTTTCCTACTAGTCGTTCGACGGAGGCACCTAGACAGAGGGTTCGTTCGGGTTGTCCGTGATGTGACGGAGGAAGCTGGCCTTAAAACTGGCAGAATTTCAATACAAAATTCTGTCACTCTAATGTCAAATGGGTATGCAGTTTCCTATTTCTCTCAACCATAGGTTAGAGTACCGTATACCTCTAGGTGCTACAACTGTCATAGTCTGTAGTTTGTATTAATGTCGACTTATAATTCAACTAGCTTTTGCCCGCAGCTTCGCTCACGTTGTTCGATTTTCAAAAAACAATAAGCTTCGATTTTACCCCGATTTCGATTTTCGATTTCGAGGGGTTGAAATTTTCAAAAATCCTTTCTTAGCGGAGGCCTACATCATAATAGCTAGATGTACGCAAAATTTCAGAATATACGCAAAATTTCAAAATTTCAAATTTCTGGAAAAGATCTGGATGAAATTTGGCACAGAGATAGAATATAGACATATAAGCTAGCAAGCTAGCAAGCTATAAGCATACACATTACACATAGGCTACTTTTTATCCCGGAAAATAAGAGTTACTAATTGTTCCCGCGGGAACTAAAAAATCTAAATTCAAGCGGACGAAGTCGTGGGCATCAGCTAGTTTTGAAATAATATTTGTTTTTTCCACTATAAGTTAGCTCTTGACTGCGATCTCACCTGA
Organism: Erebia ligea; assembly: GCA_917051295.2. Taxonomy (NCBI): domain Eukaryota; kingdom Metazoa; phylum Arthropoda; class Insecta; order Lepidoptera; family Nymphalidae; genus Erebia; species Erebia ligea. Next base: position 4,279,264 of record OU785223.1, read on the forward strand.
TGGTAAGTGATGATGCAGTCTAAGATGGTAGCGGGCTAACTTGTTAGGGTCATGGTTATATTAAACCCACACCTCTATTCGGTTTCTACACGGCATCGCACCGGAACGCTAAATCGCTTGGCGGCACGTCTTTGCCGGTAGGGTGGTAACCAGCCACGGCCGAAGCCTCCCACCAGGCCAGACCAGGGAAAATTCAGAAATTATAAATTCCCACATTGACCCTGCCGGGGATCGAACCCGGAACCTCCGCACGTTAAGGCAACAGCACTCAACACTGCGCCACGGAGGTCAAACAATAAAGATATCTAAATATAAACAAGCCTATCTCGTAACAAAAAACGAGGTTGTATGTCGCGTGACATTAGCGGCGCTTATCTAGAGGCTTCGTAATGTGGGCTGTATGTAGTCGTCAACTTACAAGCGAGCCTCATTACTCACTTCAAGGAATGCTCGCCGTGCACATAAGTCTTGTCTTATACGTAATATGCTATGTTTAGGCGTTAATATACTATAGGTACTAGATAAGGCCCGCGACAATAGGGATGATGACAACTCAATCAAATCAGCAACTCTTTATCAAACTTAAAAACGCACTTCTAGTATGGAAGTTGTATGAAATTCACAGTTGTGACGTCATGAAATTCCAACGCACTTTTTTTCTTTAATATATTTTTTAAAATTGTTATCAAACTAACCGAGGACGTGAATTATAGGTCTTTTGGAAGACCCTCTATTTAATTATCAGTTAGAAATATTTTTTTTTTGATATTATAGGCATCATCCCTAGATATCGTCTAAACCACTAGGCCGTTACCGCTTTTAGTAAGTATACCTACAGAATCTCTATGCTATTATTTTAAATTTTGTAAGTTACTTTGCTCTACTTATCTTCTACTTTTATATCGTTCTGAAAAGGAAATCACGAGAACATGCCGCTCAATAAACATCTATTTTTTTTTTTTTTTTTATATATTATTATTATTAGATATAGAATGTAAATATTCTTAGGACACAAGCTAACAAGTTGAACAGAGTTATTATGGCCTACTTATTATAAATACATCTGCCGTTTTCTCTGCTTTATTGTATCATTCTGAAAATGCAACTGTAACCATGAGAAAATAAAGATATATGAACATTCTTGGGGCACAAGCTTACAAGTAGGACAGAGTTAATAGGCCCGCTTATTATAAATACGTCCGCAGTTTTCTCTGCTTTAATGTATCGTACTGAAAATGCAACTGTAACCATGAGAAATTAAAGATCTATTATTAATATTCTTAGAACACAAGCTTACAAGTTGGACAGAGTTATTAGGTCCCGCTTATTATAAAGACGTCCGCAGTTTTCTCTGCTTTAATGTATCGTACTGAAAATGCAACTGTAACCATAAGAAAATAAAGATCTATTAATATTCTTAGTACACAAGCTTACAAGTTAGACAGAGTTATTAGGGCCCGCTTATTATAAAGACGTCCACCGTCCCGTCGCGCGTGACCTGACCACAAAGGAGAGAGAACAAAGCAACCTATCTGCTAATATACCCGATGATATATTATGCTGCTGGATAGATTATATTATACAAAGCAATATTCGCTTAAAACTGAGTATTATAATATCATCATACTAATATTATAAATGCGAAAGTGTGTTTGTATTGTTTGTTTGTTATCATATAACAATATCTAATACACAGACTCGATCATTTATTAAGGAAGAAACACAATATGTAAGATATATTAAATTAAGTGCAATGTAACAATATAACAACAACAAGATCCATAACCACTCGCGACCAAGGTATAGATAGGTCTACTTTCTGGAACACTTGCTACTCAAGGCAAATCTGAGTATCGAATGGTTAAAGACTTTGAAGTTGCTATAATGTAATATTCTAAAGCAGTATTGTGACGTCACGCCATTAATGGCGGAAAACCACGCGTATCGACTGCTTTGAAGCAGAACAGGTTCAGCGCCATCTGTAGTCATCGAGCGGCGCTGTCATCGAGTGGCGCTGTCATCGAGCGGCGCTAACAAGTTATAATGAATATCACTCACGATAGTTTAAACGTTAAAATTGTATAGGCCAACTTTTCACTTTGATAATTGACAGACAAGCTATTAAATTGCAACTTAAAGGCTGGCGATTAGGGCGATAATACGTTTGAATGAGCCGAGTGTAGAGTGTCTATAATGTATGGTGGTTTAATTCAGGAATTTCCTGAAAATTCACGTTTTTCGGCATTATAGTTTCAGATAACCATCCCTATAAAACTCGTAAAAATTAACCTTTGGGCATCGACCACACAACCAATAGACGCCTAATTACTATGCTTTCGTAATGCAAACAATTCAGTCAAATGACTCAAGTAAGCGGGCGCGGGGTACTAAACGCTGATTGGTATACTCAAGGTCAAAAAAATCATAAATCAAATGGGATGGGGTCCTAACTCCTAATAATTATTTATCGATAATTAATTATCGATATACTCTAATTAATATTTAAATAACTCGGTAGGTTTTGTTACAAGGGCGTGAAATTATATAAGACCTATTAAGTCTGATGTGTTGTCTGAAAGTGTTCGCCCTATAATATGAGGAGTCTATTAGTTGTATGGTCGATGCCTTTGGGATATATTAAATACCCACCATTTTAACTACTCGTTGTGCTATTGAGGATGTCTAAATTAAATAAAGAACGTCTCTAGGTATTTATCTACTATGGTACTATGTCCTGTCACTCTCTGGATCTTCAACTATACCTATGTAAAAATTCACGTCGATCCATTATTCTATTGCGATGCGACTAAAGGACAAATAAATACACTACACGTAAATATCCTATTAAAATATTGTACATTTGAATGTATGGATATTGAAATGTTTGTAACTCCTTCACGCCACGATGACAAAACCGATTAATTGCCTAAAATTGTGAATGCAAATAGCTTGAAAAGGAAAATGCTGAATTAACATTTAGTTTCAGTCGGAGTAAAAAGCCGTTATCCACGTGGAAGAAATGCGGGCATCATCTAGTCGTCTTATAATAATGGATGAATGAATGAATAGTATTTGAATGAAGAAATGATTTAAAAAGAAAAGAAATGATTAATTTATTTCACGTAGGACAACTTGTGCCACTTATGAAATGTCAAGACTCTACCACCGCTTCGGAAAGTATATTCTATTGAGAAGAACCGGCAAGAAACTCAAGAAAGATGGCAGGACATCTCGGTATTAATTGTTATCTTGGTCACCCTAGCTGGGCTCACGGTAATTGCCTGTGACGTGATGTAATCCTCCCCTCGATCGCCGGACTCGGGCCCGTGTCACGCGTCTAATTAATTATTATGCTCTAAATAGATTGAATTAACACGCTAAATAACTTTATAAAACTTAATTTATCACTTATTTAGTCTTAATTTAGTTACTTATTTAGTCTTAATTTAGTCACTTATTTAGTCTTAATTTAGTCACTTTTGGTGACTACATTAAGTTTTGTTGAAAGTTGTTGAACCTAAGTTTTTCAGTGTTGTCATCCAAACTTGACGTTTATGCTAAACTCGAATCAGTTGGTGATAACTGTTAAAATTCAGTTGCAAGATTTGATCTAAACAAACAAACAGACTTTGTAAGCTGTAAAAAAACACGGACAAAACCTTTTTGTCTGGAGGTCAATTCTAAGTTAATGAGCTGTACAGACAACCGCGTCAGGACGAAACGATTTTCCCGTCGATTCGAGCAGTTCGTGCGGTTTTTTTCCAGTTCTGCCCGTAGTGTGTTTACGTCCTCAAAAATACTCTTATGATATTAAAGCGTTCATTATGAGAAGTTACCCTAGAATAAGCTCTTAGGGTGACTTATCTACGTGGTAATATTGAAACAGTTTGTAATTTTCCAACTTTCTAAAAACTTAATATATAAGTTAGGTAATAATAAAAAATATATTTTTGTTCTACGTTCCCAAAATTTTTAGTAGGCACTAGGCAATCGTTGACCTGAGCGTCGCACCGGCTGCGCTACGTAAGAGTAATGTCGTTTAGAGCAGACAATCTAAATAATGATATTTTTGTGTGGAATAAGAAATTTAATCAAACTTTTGAAAGTCGTAGAACAAAACTTGTTCAGTGTTATGTATTATATATAATCCATTTATATATTTTTTTTATTAATATACATTTATTTGGGTTCTTAGTAACCTAAAGCCTTGTCGACTTATCTGGGTATACTGCACTTGCGACGTGATTTTGTACGTTTGTAGTTTCCATCGTCCAACCGCTGAAACTATCTTGAAAAAATTTGGCACGGTAGCTTGCACAGAACATATAATAAGAGGAGCTTGCATCCTGCGGACGGATATAGAATCTAGATACTAATATTATAAACGCGAAAGTTTGAATGGTCGTATGGATGTTTGTTACTCAATCACGCCAGAACGGCTGAACGGATCTGGATGAAATTTGGCACAGAGAAGGATTATAGTCTGGTTTTGTATGTTATATTATGTTTATATTTCTATGAGCCTAGTTGCCTGATTTAAACAAAATATAAATTAAATAAAATAAATAACCATGATAACACATAGGCTACTTTTTATCCCGGAAAATCAAAGAGTTCCTGCGGGAAACAAAAACCTCAATCTACGCGGACGAAGTCGCGGGCATCAGCTAATACTTTTTATATCGAACCCTGGATTCGCCCAATACGAGACCGCGAAGTCGTAATCACGTTGATACCGCCTTTAACGATAGATTATGATCACCTATAAGAAACGATATAGATCTGAGCTCAGCCAATATAATTATTTCAATTAAACGAATGATGCTAGATCTGTCGGCGGTAGAATGATGCTAGAGCTGGCTTTAATTACGAAGCTCGAAGACCGCCCATTGCTTTGATGAAGCAATCACAGACGCAAAGATAGAATTGCTACGAGAAGATAGCCATTGCATTCCGTACAATATCTCGTTGAGGTATCTATGACCTATTAGAATCCAATTACTTTATATAGGTACCTACATAAACAATTATTTTCTACTAGCTAAACCTCCTGGTTTAAAGGGCTCAAAACTAATACATTTATTTACCACCACTACCACTACAGCCCATTAACGTCCCACAGCTGGGCACAGGCAACCACTCTCATAGGAAAGAAGGAATTAGAGCTTAGACCCACCACGCTGCTCCAATTCGCGTTGGGTTAAGTATTTGGTCTTTCTGACTAGAAATTCTCAGTACTAGCCCGGAGTTATTAAGTTATTGGTGTGTCACCCCCGTGCCTCGGAGAGCACGCTAAGCCGTCGGTCCCGGTTATTATCACTAACATATGATAATAATCGTTACAAAACCCAAGAATTTAATACCTTAGTTGAGTCGTATGCGGAAGGACGTGGGATCCCACCGCATTATGATCCCAAGAAAACTCCTACCATTCTTGTAATTAATGGAAAGGGGTCACGACCCTCAGTTATGAGGAATACGACGCAGAGAGAGAGAGAGAGAGGTATAAAGTATGAAACAAATAAAGAACGGAAGTGAAGTTAAGAAAAACTGTATAAGAATATCCTATGAATAATTTCTATTCAAATAACTACGGCTCAAATATTATTGTTATTTTTGGACCTCTGGGAAGTTCTTTAACGAAGACGTTCTCAAAAATATTGACTTTGTTTTTTATGAAAAAGGTGGCTATTTTCGTTTTATTTTATAAGACTAATCTAAATATTGTTTACCTAAATTTTGTTCAATATAAATGTACCTAATTTCGTTTGTAGTGATATCGCTTTCAATATAACGTGTCAACTTACCTTCTTATTATTATTTTCAACTAGCTGATGCCCGCGACTTCGTCCGCGTGGTTTGGCGGGACCCTCGAACCCGATTGCAGCGCCCCCTACCGGGTCCAATTGTGAATATAAACCATCCCGGGGTCCAGACAAACCCAACAAAAAAAGAATTAGCGAAATTGGTCCAGCCGTGTCCCGCCCTGAACCTCGAACCCGATTGCAGCGCCCCCTATCGGGTCCAATTGTGAATATAAACCATCCCGGCGTCCAGACAAACCAAAAAAAAAAAGAATTAGCGAAATCGGTCCAGCCGTTCACGCGTGATGCCGTGGCCAAGGGAAATAGGGATTCATTTTTATATTATACCCCTATTTCAACCCTTTGGGGGTGGAATTACGAAAAACTGTGAAATACGTACGTCTTCATTTTCAACCCGCAGCTCATATACCAAGTTTCATCGATATAATTTGAGAAATGACGGACTTTCATACAAACTTTCAACCCCTATTTCACCCCTTTGGGGGTAGAATTTCGGGATAAAAAGTATCCTATGTCCTACCTCGTAGTATGGGCTCAAATCGTGCCAAGTTTCGTTTGAATTCATTCAGTAGTTTCGGCGTGATGCGCGGCCAAGATACAGACAGACAGACAGACAGACAGACAGACAGACAGACAGACAGACAAAAATGAAAAAAATTACAGATTTGGCTTCAGTATCGAATAATGAGTGCCCTCCAAAAAAAATTTTTAAAATATCTTCAATGTACAGAATTGGACCTGTTACAGTTTTATTATAAGTATAGATATAGATACCCATATGGGATACTACTATTGCTTAAATTTGACTTAATTGTTGACGTTCCTGTTTCAGAATTATAATCTATATTTTCGTACCACTTGCTCAAAAAAGTGACATTCTATGCCACAAAAAGCGAACATAACAATAGTCATTTTTAATCTGTTAAAAACAGGGAAAGAAAATTGTACTGAATTTCATTCATCCTCTAGGGGGAGAATGTGATTTAAATTTGGAACACTTACCGAAATTTATACTGAACTACATCTGTGTTTACACCATTGAGTTTGTATATAAAGCATTAGGTATTATAAAAGGAATACGCATTTATTATGCAGTTATGATTATTAAATAAAATGACGAAAACCGACGAGGCCGTATGAGCTTGATGCCTTTGCTTTTCCGACAAAAAAATATTAGTCTAGGAATTTGCCGCGTTTTTGTTTTCTTCAAATACATGAACGTTAATGTAGGTAACTCTCTCTATCAATAATTGGACCAATGTTTCGAATGTTAACTTTTACTTTTAATTTGCTTTTGACTTTTTACTTTTTGACGACCTCCGTGGCGCAGTGTGTAGCGCTGTTGTCTTAACGTGCGGAGGTCCCGGGTTCGATCCCCGGCAGGGTCAATTTGGGAATTTATAATTTCTGAATTTTCCCTGGTCTGGCCTGGTGGGAGGCTTCGGCCGTGGCTAGTTACCACCCTACCGGCAAAAACGTGCCGCCAAGCAATTTAGCGTTCCGGTACGATGCCGTGTAGAAACCGAATAGGGGGTTGGGTTTAATATAACTGCCATGCCCCTAACAGGTTAGCCCGATACCATCTTAGACTGCATCATCAGATCACTTACCATCAGGTGAGATCGCAGTCAAGGGCTAACTTGTAGTGGATAAAAAAAAAAAAATTGTCATTATTTTTAATAAATGCTTATCTCATATTATTATAGTGTTAATTTTTTCGCAAATGGTACGAAAAGTAGTGTATTTTCCTCGGTGATAAAGCTGTCTTAGTCTTGGGTGAACTTAAATCCCTCGCTACACTCAGGACTCGTCTTAAATCCCTCGCTTCGCTCGTGATTTAAGTTTTTAACACCCTCGCTACGCTCGGGAGTAAACCTCGAGTCCTTCGTTACGCTCGCGATTTAAATCGTCACCCGCGACAGAAGACACTGCTTTATCCCCTTGGTTAATAATCTACTATTTAGAGACGTCGAGGTAACGTCATATAAAACTGACATTTTGAAATGGCACTGCTTATGCCCCCTGAAGTGATGTGTCCATATTGGGCTTATTGATTAGGTATTGCTTTTAATGTTATTTACTCTAGTCTTTTATATAAAGGAAAGACTAATCTAAATTTGGTTGAATTAAAATGTAATTTCGTTTGTTGTGATCTATCGCTTTCAACCTTCTTATTATTATTTTCAACTAGCTGATGCCCGCGACTTCGTCCGCGTGGACTAAGTTTTTTCGATTCCCGCGGGAACTCATTAATTTTCCGGGATAAAAAGTAGCCTATGTATGTATGTACGAGTATGTATATTCTTTATAGCTGATGCCCGCGACTTCGTCCGCGTGGAATAAGTTTTTCAGTTAATTTTCCAGGATAAAAAGTAGCCTATATTACTATCCCACGGTATAATCCCCCTATAATGGTGAAACACGTACTACTTCATATTTTAACGAAAGTCCAAATGCTGTTTCATGGCTATAACTTGAGAAATTAAGGATTTTCATACAAACTCTCAACCCCAATTTCACCCCTTCGGGGGTGGAATTTTGAAAAACTGTGAAACACATATGTTTTCATTTTCAACCCGCAGCTCATATATCAAGTTTCATGGCTATAACTTGAGAAATTAAGGATTTTCATACAAACTCTCAACCCCTATTTCACCCCTTCGGGGGTGGAATTTTGAAAAACTGTGAAACACATATGTTTTCATTTTCAACCCGCAGCTCATATATCAAGTTTCATGGCTATAACTTGAGAAATTAAGGACTTTCATACAAACTTTCAACCCCTATTTCACCCCTTCGGGGGTAGAATTTCGGGATAAAAATTATCCTATGTCCTACCTCGTAGTATGGGCTCAAATCGTGCCAAGTTTCGTTTGAATTCATTCAGTAGTTTCGGCGTGATGCGCGGCCAAGATACAGACAGACAGACAGACAGACAGACAGACAGACAGACAGACAGACAAAAATGAAAAAAATTACAGATTTGGCTTCAGTATCGAATAATGAGTGCCCTCCAAAAAAAATTTTCAAAATATCTTCAATGTACAGAATTGGACCTGTTACAGTTTTATTATAAGTATAGATATCCATAGGCGATACTACTATTGCATAAATTGCTTTTAATATTGTTGACGTTCCTGTTTCAGAATTATAATCTATATTTTAGAGACGTCGAGGTACCGTCATATAAAACTGACATTTTGAAATGGCACTGCTTATGACCCCTGAAGTGATATGTCCATATTGGGCTTATTGAAATGCTGCTGAAGTCAGTTAGGCTGAAAAAACTCTATCTGAGTATTATGTAAAATATACACTAAACCTAACCATTCCACACGATTCTTTCTCTCTGAATGCTCAATTAACGATTGTAATAAATAACAAACCCAGAACCCCCCCACTTATTAAATACAGTGCGCCAGGGAGATCATCGTTAATTTACTGTCTTTTCTAACTCTAATTCCCATACTTGGTTTCAAATGAAGAGATAACAAAGCCTTTGTTGACTGGTGGCCTCTGAAGCGGTTTCCATAAAACAATAGGAGGCTGTTTGCTTCTTAAACTGTCTTTGTTGAAGGCTTCACTTGGGGTTTACAAGTAGAACACAAATTGGCTTCGATTGCGCACGCAAAATATCATTTGTATTCGTATGAAAACAATAAGTTATTTAAATATAAGAAAAGTACTTTGAATTACGGTTTCCTGAGGCTCAAGTTAAAATGAGTTACCGTTAAGCTACAAGTTAGGTACACTATAGCCTATAGGTAAAATATAATAATACAATGAAACTGTATTAACATTTTTTTTTTGGAAAACTTTCATAAATCCCGACTTTAATTTTTACAATTTTTCTTTTTGTCTAGTTGTTTACACTGCAGTTACGACATCACGCTGACGATACTAAATAGAGTTGAATGCTATTTGGCACACTTCTAGCTAATCCGTGCTAAGCCGAGGACACACAAACACACATGTTTGCATTTATAATATAAAGTACTATTACTACTACTTGTACTATTAATAATTATTCTGTGACATTACTACGGATAACGTATCTACCTATAATAAATAATTGACTAGACACACAAACATCATCATACTTGACATAGGCTACTTTTGTCCCGGAAAATTAAGGAGTTCCTGCGGGAATCAAAAAAACTTAAATCACGCGGACATTGTTGCGGGCATCAGCTAGTAGGGAAATATGATAAAAATATCAATTATCAACAGACTAATCAGTAAAAAAGATAATTTATTAGAACATGAACTATTATTTCAGTTGTGGGTTCGGTAGGTCCATTCCCGAGCATTTCTTCTTGACTTCCGATAAAATCAGACGCGAAATAATCGAGAATGATAAACTAATGGCATTATAATAAGACTAGCAATCCGCCCCGGCTTCGCACGGGTAGCACTAATAATAATTAATCCTAATAGTACCCAATATAGCTATAAAAATGGTTATTGTGAGTCAACCTTAAAAGATAGGTGTGCTATCGCGAACTTTTTTTTAGATCTTTTTGAGAGGAATAATTCCACCATACATTGTGTTTGTGTAACTTTACTTATTTACGCAGCGCAAGCCACATAAGCTCTCAGAAGACACGATTTTTTCCGACTTCGTCGACATTATTGCAATTTTCGTAAGAATCTCTAATTTTTTTCAAAATAAAATATAGCCTATGTTACTCGCTGATAATGTAGCTTTCTTGTGAAAGAATTTTTAAAATTTTTTGAGTAGTTTTTGAGTTTATCCATTACATACAAACAAACAAACAAATCTTTCCTCTTTATAATATTAGTTTAGATAAATAATCTGGCAAAAACGAGCTGTCAGACCAAATTCATACATCATTTCGCTTATATTAGGATCAGTAATTAAGACTATGTTAGGACTTACTTATACACATTTTTTTTATTCTTTGCTACATAATTTTTTTTTTTCATAAGCGTAGTTATCACTGCGAGGGAAATCGTTATGCGAGATGGATTCTGTGTTGACAAAATAGGTCTTACAGTTCCACTTTAAAAGAGTTTTGACAGTTGCCCTAATGCCTTTTCCACTGCAAAAGAGAAATGAAAGAGAGCTGAGTGTAAAATGGAAAAACTAAAAGCCAGTCAGCCAAGTGCGTACCAGGGATGTTATGGAGCTCCGTAACCGTAACCGAAACTATCGGATATCCGAAATAAAAATATATCCGTAACCGTAACCGTATCCGTTTCACAAGTTTCGGATAGTTTCGTATAAGGGCGGAGTCTAAATAAAACGACATGTTTCGACAGGTTTTTGTTTCACCGCTCGTGCGCCACGGGAATCTTGCAGTTTGTTTGTTATTTCTAGTCATAACTTCTTTCATAACTAGTTAGTTTTTTTACTTAATTTAAAAAAGTCTTGTGTTATGTATTAAAAAAAAGTGTTGTGTATTAAATTGATTTCTACAGACAAAACCAAACGACCAAAGTCGAGTTTAATTTGGAAATTTTTTTATCAAGCTAATATAGATATCCGTAACCGAAACTATCCGAAAGTAACGGATAATCCGAAATAATTACATATCCGTAACCGTATCCGAAACCGATATAATTTTATTCCTATATCCATATCCGTCTCCAGATCCGAAATATCATATCCATAACATCCCTAGTGCGTACCAGGCCCTCTCCGAGGCACGGAGGAAACGAAAAGGCCAAATTTGAACTACCAAATTCGGTCACCCATCCAGTTACCAACTTAGGTCAACGTTGCTTAACAATCGCAATCGACTGATATGCGTTATCACAACTAGGCCACTCGTCCCTCATTAATATGTATAGGTATACCCATACCAAATTACAGCTGTCTAAGCCGCGGGCAGACAGACGGTCTCACGGACCCTTGAAACCCTTAGATATTAAGTACCTACTTCCCTTATTCGAAAGCTACATTATTTTTCATCTTCATCGACGCCCAAATCCCTTATAACGAATAACGTAGATAAAGGATTCCCCGAGTTATTGATCTTGGCATTATTATTTGGTAACTCAATGCTTCGGATGAATGAACCGTATTAAGGAATCGAATGGAATGAAGGAGGACGTTTGGTTCGAGGATTTTTCGATAGCGATCTTTTAGCAGGTATTTTTTTAGATACTCGTTTGTTTTTGTTGTTGCTGAGTTTCTTTTAGAAATCTTGTTAAGTATTTTTCTTGTTACGTTGACAATTTTTGTTTGTTTTATGATAAATTTAATAGGTAAATTTAATTGGAACTCGAATTTTTCGGGATAAGAGAAGCCTATTTTTTTTATCCACTACAAGTTAGCCCTTGACTGCGATCTCACCTGATGGTAAGTGAAAATGCAGTCTAAGATGGTAGCGGGCTAACCTGTTAGGGGCATGGTAGTTATATTTGACCCAAACTCTTATTCGGTTTCTACTAGGGCTTTCGAATACCGGTTTTTCTCAATACCGGTATTAATACCGGAAAGATTTTTTTCAATACCGGGATCCCGGGATCCCGGTATTGGAAAAAATTTAAAATGTGGTAGATGTTTTTTAACTTAAAATTAGTCTTTTCTGAAGCAAACGGAAACATAACAAACAGTTTTTTCATAAAAAAAAATTTTCACCAAATTACTCTAAAAAGTGCCTTTTCTGCATAAATTCAGTGAAGAAAAGCCGTTTTTTTCACTCAGCGAGATTTTTTTTTGCACGTAACGTTCTGAAACTCCATCTTATTTATACTTATAATATTATCAAATAATCAATTTCTTATTAATATTAATCAGAATATCAACTGTAGGTATGATTTTTAAAATAGAACTATTTTCGGATGAATTCTTACGAAATATATATTTTTAACCTCCATTGAATTTTGGACTTTTAATATAAAGTATATTTGTGACGCACTTTCTCAATGTACACACAAAATCAAATAAATATGGCTGGAAATTTTAAATAATGATTGAAATTAGTGTCGATGATTGTAATTTAAACTACTATCGTCGTCGTCGTTTCAACCTATAGACATCCACTGCTGGAGGTAGATCTCCTGCAAGGATCGTCCAATGAAGGTGAAGTCCAATCGTGGTGAAGGGTCGTCCAATACTGTGCTTCCCAGTGCGAGGCCGCCATTCAAGCATTTTGGGACCCCAACGCCTATTGATTCTACGAACTATGTGCCCCGCCCATTGCCACTTAAGCTTGGAGACTCTTCGAGCTATGTCGGTTACTCTGGTTCGCCTACGGATCTCCTCATTTCTGATTTGATCACGCAGGGATACACCAAGCATAGCTCTCTCCATCGCCCGCCCTCGACCCTGAGCCTTCTTATCAGGCCCAAAGTTAGCGACCATTTTTCGGAGCCGTAAGTCATCACTGGCCACACGCACTGTTCGAAAACTTTCGTCTTCAGGCACTGAGGAATTTTGGACGAGAAGATGTCACGGAGTTTCCCTAACGCTGCCCAGCCGAGTTGGATTTGGCGGTTGACCTCTTTCTCGAAATTGGACCTACCTAACTGAACTGTATATAACTGTGTAACTGTATATGTACTCATCAACAATTTCGAGTGCAGAGTTCTCAACTAAAACAGATTGGGGCTGAACGTGTGCATTAGAAATGATCTTTGTCTTGCTCATATTCATTTTTAGGCCCACCTTTTGAGGAACTCTGCTGAGGTCGTTGAGCGTTAAACCACTATAGTAAAATGTATTGTGACTACTAAATGAGTAATAAACGATATTTTTGTAAGAAGTCGATCGAAGTCGAAGAAAACGATAATTTAGTCAAAACAAATTAATCTAGAATTCAATAGTTGTTATTTAAAAGATAATATATCATAATAAAATATGCATTAGTTATAAATGAGATTTCTGAACGTTTTGAGAGACAATGAAATAGAAATGCCAAGCCACAGGGATCTAAATTCAAACACTAATTTTTCCCTCTGAGCAAACAGAAACGACTTTTCTTCACTGGTTTTAAGTAATAAAGGTGCTCTTTTTGAGCTAATATGCTTAAGATACAAGTTTTAAACTTAGCCGAATAAAAAACAGTGGCATCTAAAAAGAAATATATGCAATAGTCACTGTTGCGTTTATAGAGTCACCAATACCGGTATCCCGGTATTAGACATTTCAATACCGGTATTGAAAACCGGCGAAAAAAGTCCGGGATCCCGGTATTAGCCAATACCGGGATCCCGGTATTGGAAGCCCTAGTTTCTACACAGCATCGTACGAACGCTTGGCGGCACGTCTTTGCCGGTAGGGTGGTAACTAGCCACAGCCGAAGCCTCCCACCAGGCCAGACCAGGGAAAAGTCTGAAATTATAAATTCCCAAATTGACCCTGCCGGGGATCGAACCCTGGACCTCCGCACGTTAAGGCAACAGCGCTCAACACTGCGCCACGGAGGTCGTCAGACGGGGTATTTGCTTTCCCGGGATGCAATCTATCTCTGCAGTACACGTCAAAATTGGTTACAGTCCGTCAAACATCTGACCCGGCGTCAGCGTCGTTATTATCTATTAAAAATAAAAACTAAAGCTTAACCGGCATAAAAATTAGTTCCTATTTTGGCCAGCGGCAATCTATATATATAAAATTCAAAGTCCTGACTGACTGACTTATATATCAATGCACAGCCTAAACCACTGGGGCTAGAAACTTGAAATTTTCACAATAGGTTCCTTTTGTGACGTAGGCGCTCACTAAGGAAGGATTTTTCAAAACTCCACCCCTAAGAGGGTGAAATTGGGGTTGAAAGTTTGTATGAAAGTCCGTCATTTTTCAAGTTATATCCGTGAAACTTAGTATTTGAGCTACCGGTTCAAAATGAAGAAATACGTGTTTTGCCATTTTTGAAAATTCTACCCCCATAGGGCTGAAACAGGGGTTGAAAATTTGTATGAAAATCCGTCATTTTTCAAGCTGTAGCCATGAAACTTGATGTTTGGGATTTCGGTTTGAAATGAAAAAATACGTGATCCACAGTTTTTGAAAATTCTATCCCCAAGGACGTCAAATAGAGAGTTTATCCTTCAATCACGCCGAAATAGAGCAACGGATCAACGTGATTTTTTGAATGGGTATAGTTGAGGACCTGGAGAGTGAGATAGGCTTCTTTTTATCCCGGAAAATTAAAGAGTGCCTGTGGGAATTAAAAACTTACGCCACGCGAACGAAGTCGCGGGCGTGCGCTAGTTACCTATATTCTGTGCCACCGGGTCAAATATGTTTGACGGACTGATGATTATAGTTCTTGCTGCAACTATGTGTTGCAGCCAATGGCGAAAGAGTGACAGTCAATTTGTTGCAGTTGATTGCAATCATGACGATAGCTTTAGTTTTATCGTAATAGACCTTTCAAGACAATTTAGTTCCGTAGGTGCTTGCTCTACAGACAAAGTGCTGTAGATAGAGATAGATAGAAATAACGCGTGCGCAAGGGCGGTCTAATCACTAAAAGTGATCTCCAGACGACCCGTTCCTATGGAACTTTAAAAAGGTGCTGTAGTTAAGTTTTATCGAAAATAAGAACGTAAAATCTCTGGGTATGTTTTCAGCACTTCTAAGCATGAAAGCGATTCAGAGCTTGCGAGCTCTTTGTTTCATCTCTTCATTGTTTTGATCCAACGTACGGACCGGGCGTAGAGAGTGATTCAAAATTCAAAATTCAAATGTTTTTTATTCAAATAAGCTTTTACAAGCGCTTTTGAATCGTTATAATATGAATCTACCGCTGGTTCGGAATGCCATTTCTACCGAGAAGAGCCAGCAAGAAACTCGGTGGTTGCTCTTTTTCATCAAAACTTACAATCATCATAATGATACAAGTAATTGCAGTCCCACGCATAGCTGGAGCGAATCAAATCCACGCTTTTTTTTATCATTTACGTAATCTTCGATTGTATAGTACCTAAGCTTTTTTCACGAGCATACAATACTCAATACACGCCAAGACTGGCAGACAGAGGCAGCCCCATTTCCGACGGTGGCACCCGTTCACGAGCATGACGCATGATCCAGCCATTAAGGTCAAAGTTAAAGCTATAAGGCTGGGCGCCCACCAACGGAGCTGCTACTTCTTATCAGAGGCCGAGCGTCTGATAATGCAGTTTCCAATAACCATAAAAAAGGTTTCCAATAATGTAAACTCGCGACCGTGGCTTAGCTCTCATAGGAATTTCGAAAAATCCTTCCTTGTGCATCATCTAGTTAATAAAATAATGTGGGCAACATTATATTATTAACTAGATAATACACCCGATTTGTCCGCGCGGATTAATTTTTTTTAAGTCACGCGGAACTCCTTAATTTTCCGGGATAGGTAAGCCTATGTACTTCCCCAGGATACAACCTACCTCTGTACCAAATTTCATCAAAATCGGTCTAAAAGATGGACCGTCAAAGCGTAGCAACCGACAGACAGACAAAAACACTTTCGCATTTATTATTAGGTATGGTAGGTGATTGGTATTGATATCTATGCTTGCATTATAAAAGGAAACTCAGTTCAAAATTTCAGTTTTGTAATATGCGAAAGTGTGTCTAGCTGTTTGTTACATTTTCTACAATAATTCAGAATCGATTTTAACGTTTGGTACAGAGATAGAGGAATACGTTTATTTTGTTACTTTGTATTCTGGAAAATCAAAGAGTTCCCACGGAATTTAAAAAAAAAAAACATTTATATACGGTGTCTCTGAAGTTGCGAGAATCATTTAGTTCATCAAGTATCATGAAGTTTAAATTACTAAAATTAAATTACAATTAATTACATTAATTTTGTTTAAATTTGAAGGATAAACTCTCTCACTTTAATGTAAGTGAGAGAGTTTATCCTTCAATCACGCCGAAATAGAGCAACGGATCAACGTGATTTTTTGCATGGGTATAGTTGAGGACTTGGAGGGTGACATAGGCTTCTCTTTATCCCGAAAAATTAACCTGCCAGTGCCTGTGGGAATCAAAAACTTATGCCACGCGAACGAAGTCGGGGGCGTGCGCTAGTACAATATACCCAGAGAAGTTTGTCAAACTTTCGTTATCGGTAAATTGAAGAGTAAATAGGAATACTAGGTCACTGGAAGATTCCGATTGCTCGTGACAGGCCTATTTCAATAGTCTGTTTGTCTTGCTAATGTACATTTGGGTAAATATTTTATGAAGGTCTAATTTCTTTCTGTTAACACATAAAGACATTTATTTTATGGTAAATATTTGTCAAATAATTTGTAATATGGTAAATTTCACTAGCAAACGATAATTAAAAGAAGAACGATTGATCGATACATGCCATTATAATACTACTTTTATTATGACCTATAAGGGTACAATAATTGTATGCCTAACCTACTCAAAGTATAAGGATGAAAACGAATTTTTTTGGTCAGTTTCTTCGAAATTATAAGCACACTTTTGGAGAGCGCGCCACCACACACGGTCCTCCACTTTTCTCATCCACCCACCTCCCGCTACCTTTTTAAGGTCGTCGGTCCAGCGGGCTGGAGGTCGTAAAGTCGTTTGTGATGGTAGCTAAAAGTAAAAAAAGTCCAAAAGGCCTATGTCCAGCAGTGGACGAGTGCAGGCTGATGGATGGATGGATGGATGATAAGCACACATTCAAACTCTTTACGAAGTGAGACGAAGCGATGCGAGTAAGTATGAACGGCGTCCTCGAATATTCTCGAGTCGCTTGACCACTTGATTTCACTACTTAGATGTTGAGATTTTGACCGGAATCAAAGGCGTATAATCTGAGGCGTGGAGAACTGTAAATGCAATGTAAAGGCTCGTGTTTCGAGTCGGGAGGTGTGCTCGGGAGAAAGTGGATCCGGGATTTAAAAAAATAATTTCACAAAAATTAAGCTTTGGACTTCTCGCCTATTTAACACTAAAACGGTCAAATAGCACCGATTCGTGAAATCAAGATTAACCTTTAAAAAATCCGGTGATTGACTAGCCCTAGACTGCCCACACACAGTTCCTCCACAGTTCCACAGTTTCAACTCAGTCTAAAGATGTTCTTTCCTATCAGTCGTTCGAGGCATTTCGTTAGAGCAATGGTGCGGGTTGACAGTGACTTGACTGAGGAAATTGGCAGAATTCTCAATACAAAATTTTGTCACTCCAATGTAAATTTTGTGTGCAGTTTCCTACCTATCTCAATCATACCATATCTCTAGAGTCTAGGTGCTACAACTGTCATGGTAGTCGGGTCTGTCATTTGTATGGGCGTCGACCCACTGTATAAATATATACTTTCACTGTGGTTTCAGCATAATATCATTGATATGAAGATACACAAACGTTTTTAACAAAATAATATTATGGTTGTCTCTAAAAATTAAGGAAATTCAACAGAGGGTACAACATGTGTCGCCGGGAGGGTAGAGCTCATATTTTCAACATCAGAGAGTCTTGTGCGCCATTCGGGCCAGCTGTTCTGGGATCAATGGCCAGGAAAATTGCTCTCTTATTTATCTTACCAACATGAAGTTTAAAAAATTCTAATTTGGTGGCATGTTTTGCCTTTACACACACATTCAGACTAATTTACACAAAGGTCGCATTTAGTACTAACCCGTGCCCCTTTTAATTGTGCTGTTAGATCTAACAAAATGGCCCTTTAAAAAAGCTTTAATTCACCAGCGCATGAGCAACTGAAGCTTTGTTTTTATGATGTATTGATTAATGTTTTATTCAGTATTTTCTAATGAGTAATCTTTGGATATTAATATGTAAAATTATATTGTTTTACGTTTTAGTAACTGTGCATGTTGATTGTATGTTTTTATTTGAATTAACAAGTAAACACAAATAATAACAAAATAACAATAACAAATTAGTTTGATATGTACCGTACACGGGCTTCCGTCGAAAATGTCAAAATTTTTGGCTACTTGTTGTAGAGTAAAATCAGACTACCGCGACACATTAGAAGAGCTAAATTAATTAAATTTCAAATGAAGTCAATTTAATTTTAAATCAATGAAACACTTGTTAGATTAATTTGAACTTCAGCAAAAAAAATTGAATTTTTATTCAATGAACCACTTTTTGATTTATTTTTCAGATCCGTGTTGTCAGATATTATTTTTAAATGAATATTTAGTTAAATGTGTTGTTTTATTCAGATCGTAATGTTTTTTCACGACGGGTTAGCTATTTTCAAATTCAAGCGGATGAAACCGCCGGGTTTATTAAAATATCAACATTTCTGATTGTCAGCCACTTCTTCGCTTGGGTAATTAAAAAGCCATCTGAGTGTTGACGTCAGAGAAACTTGAATCTGCCCACGTTTCCACAGTAAACTAATAATCTAGATAATCAGAATTTATTAGTAGGTACTACAATCCTTCTATACAAGTTCGTCTTAACCTCTGTACAAGTTAACCCTTGATGGCGATCTCTTATGATGATGTACGTGATAATGCAGTCTCCATAGTAGTGTGCGAACCTGTTAGGGGTATGTCAGTTATATTCGACTTCGTACCGGAACGCTGAATCGCTTGGTGGCCTGTTTTTACCGGTAAGGTGATAACTAGCCACGGCCGAAGCATAGCCACCAAACTTCAGAGAAAATTCAGAAATTATAAATTCCTAAATTGCAGACCCTACCAGGGATCGAACTGAGCTTCTGTTTAGAAGACAACAGCGCTCACCAAAGCACCAAGGAGGTCGTCGTAAAGTTCTAGCCGCACTATTGAGGTGCAGCGCGGCACGTAGCCGCAAGTATTATTTGTATTATGAGGTTGTATGGAGCTGGGCCCGTGCCACGGAGATGCACTGCGGCACCGCAATAACTAATACAAATATTATTTGCCGCTACGTGCCGCGCTGCTCCGTGCATCTCAAGTGGGGCTAAACCTTAAATCATCAACGCTTCTAGTTTTCAGCCACGTCTTCACTTGGATAATTAAAAAGCCATTCCCATCTAAATAAAGGAGTGTTGACGCCAGAGAATCTTAAATCTGCTCACGCTTCCACCGGTAACCTAATAATCTAGATACTCAGAATTTATTAGTAAGTAGTTAGGTACTCTGCAGGAGTTGTCCTAAGAGGAAAATAAATAAAGTTACCAAGCTTTTCTCAATTACAAATTTAATTTTATCTCCATTCTATCCTTGTATAAGTTTCGCTTTCCTTAAATATATACGCGTAGGTGGTAATAACTGAGAATACTGAAATATATTTTGGATATTTTTCATGATATTTATTTTCGAAGTCATAATATAAATTTCGGCTCCTAAAAATAATTATTATAATATGTACTTGTAAGATTTCTCGGGAATTATTATAAATATTTTCTATATTTATCTTGGCTGTCGTGTCATTATAAAATTTGAAGTAACTAGCTGATACCCGCGACTTCGTCCGCGAGGATTGAGGTTTTTTGGCTCACGCGGGATCTCTTTAATTTTCCGGGATAAAAACTAGTCTATGTGTTATTCCAGACTATAATCTAAATCTGTGCCAAATTTTATCAATTCGACTTGACATCCTGTGCGGGTCGAGGATATGTTTCTCTAACTTTTCTGAGCTATTTGTTTAAAGCAATCATACTACTATTGGTTTGTCCTTCCATCACATCGTAACTGAGTCTGGGCATTTAAAATAAATAAAACCGGCCAAGTGCGAGTTGGACTCGCGCACCGAGGGTTCCGTACAAACCTGTAGTAAGTTTTACGATTTATGACGTATTAAAAACAAGACGAAATGAACCGCAAAACTAACTTTGTTTGTAGAGGTTTATTGTTAATATCAAAAAAACTATGCTAGTTAGAGCGTTGGTTTTATTTTTCCTGTAAAATATACATAAGCTTCTATTGACCATAATTATTTCAGATTTTTCAATTGGTAAACTTCGGAGATAAGGGGGGGGGGGGGAACGGTATTTTTTTCGACATTTTGCCCGATAAATCAAAAACTATTATGCACAAAAATAAATAAAAATCTGTTTTAGAATGTAGAAGTATAGCCCTTTCATATAATATCCCACTCAGTATAGTTATCATACTTTGAAATTTCAAACCCCCGATTTTCCCCCTTTTTTAATTAAACTAAAAATAATTTTCGATTTTTTTTTATTTTAATGATGTTAGGCCACTATTATACACAACTATTCCAAATTTCATGTCGATAGCTTTAATAGTTACTGAAATAATCGACTGTGACAGACGGACGGACGGACGGACAGAGAAAGTCGCACCATGGGTTCCATTTTTACCATTTTGGTACGGAACCCTAAAAATAGGTCGGGTGTGTGTAAAAAAGATTTTCTTTTTTAATTTTTGTTTAACCTTGAGTTTTATAAAGCTCTGTGTTACCAGTAGGTAACTAAAAATCCCTCTCTCATGATGGCGGCGACTTACTCAGTTCTGGGATTTAAAAATTCTGCATCCCAACTGCAATATTATAATAATCCAGTACATTCGCATATAAATCAGAAGAATGATACACCCGGGGGAAATACGAAAATTCGTTGCATATTTCATTAGTGAGGAATTGGAACAAACATTGGCCCCAGTGCCATTAATCCTCGCTGCGAAACATTTATCGATGTCTGCAACTTCGCTATGTGTATTTGGATAAACATGTGTTTGCATATAATTGCTTACGTTCTGTCATCTTTGGCGGATTATAGCGAATTAAGCTTTGCGTTCCTTGATTATATATCATGGACTTTCGCAAAGTAATATTTTAAAAAAAGTCGGTTAAATATCGGTACCGGTATAGTACCGTAACGCTAAATCGCTTGGCGGCACGTGCTTGCCGGTAACTAGCCACGGCCGAAGCCTCCCACCAGGCCAATATTGCGTACGTCTACTTATCGGTTGACGATAAGGAATGATAATATGAGGCTAAGTTTGCTGCAAATTTCTTCACAGACATTAAGGGCACCTGAAAAGGTGAACTTTACAGTATAAATATATTTCAACGTAGGTACAATAACAGTTTAATGTAAAATACAATCGAAATAATAAGAAACTTTATTCAAAATAAAACTAGGAAATACATTAAAATCTAAATTAAAACTAAATTAAAATCTAAACATTGAAAATATCATCATCTAAGCCGCTACAATGAGGCAAAGTGCCCAGAAGTTGGCTGCGTTACTACTATTACCTATTCTGTGGTTACTCCGCTGAATTTAGCCAAACTTATATGTTGGCCGAGGTGCCAGCCCTCCGGTCACCTGTGGACTCTGTGAGACGAGAAGATACTCGTCGATTCTTATAAAAGGATTTAAGTGTTACAAAAGACTTAAAATTTGGTAATAATAAGTCACATTTAGCAATTTCGTGATAGTATTGTTCTGAGAAAAGCCGCCTACGTCCATTAATGTGAAATACAACCCATTCCAGCATACAAATGATATAACACATCATCACGGTAACAACAGAATGGTAAGAATGATGGGCGCAGGGGAAATAAGACCATTCCCTGCATAATTCATTGGTGACGAATTTGAACAAACGTATGCGACAACGCTATTTCGCACACTTTTTCGCTGAAGAAAGAGATTTGATTAAATGATATTTTTATATCATTTTAACGAAATTGGAATGCATACATTGTAACGCATGCATGACGAATGTAACGTTTGAAGCAAAACAATCATACAGTGGGAAAATGAATATACATACACTGAAAGAAAATCCTTCATTTATTAAAGAGTCTTGAGTCCTGTAGTTTAATAATTAAAGTACAGTTGACTGTTGAACAAAAATGAAGCCCAATTACCTAGATGAAACTTGGTACGGAGACTTCAAAGCAGTGCAGTGCGCAAATAGGAATACGCAAGTAACATATACTGAGAACAAATAACAAAATGGTAAAAAATAAGGTTGGGTAAGTATTATTTAAAACTATTCTAAATTTCAGGTCTGTAGCTAATAGGTAGTTACTAGAATACCTATGCTTTTGATTGGATAGACATAGACGCACCACAAGGGTTACAAACCTACATTTTAACGTTTATACTATCGTGAGTGATGTTCATCCATATAAATATTATAAATGCGAAAGTTTGGATGGATGGATGTATGTATGTATGGATGTATGTTTGTTACTCAATCACGCTCCAACGGATGAACGGATCTGGATGAAATTTGGCACAGAGATAGATTATAGTCTGGAATAGCACATAGGCTACTTTTTATCCCGGAAAATTAAGAAGTTCCCGCGGGAATCAAAAAAACCTCAACCACGCGGACGAAGTCGCGGGCATCAGCTAGTTTTAAATATTATACACTAGCTGATGCCCGCGACTTCGTCGCGTGGATTGAGGTTTTTCGGTTCCCGCGGGAACTCGTTAATTTTCCGGGATAAAAAGTAGCCTATGTGCTATTCCAGACTATAATCTATTTCTGTGCCAAATTTCGTCAAGATCCGTTCAGCCGTTGGGGCGTGATTGAGTAACAAACATCCATCCATACATCCATACATCCATCCAAACTTTCACATTTATAATATTTATTTGATATTTGATAATAACCGGATAAACTCACGTGATAAGTCGGAAATGCCCGACTAGTTTCGAACCCGTTCAGGACCCTTATTCATGAGCCTGTACGCGCGACACGGTCGCTGCTTGACCTACCTTTTAGGTACGCAAGCCTAAAAATGCTTCGCTTTCAGTGGAGTCCCACAGGTGTCATGGTATTGTGACCGCAATACTGGTACAAGTAGGTACGAATTAAGTCTAAGGTAAGAGGTAAGTACTAAGTACAGACGCTACAAATTAGGGCCTATTGCATACTATCACTTTTGTTGCCAAAGTGTCTTAAGTTCTTAACTCGTATGTACAAAACTCAAGCGACTCTACTATTAACTTTGCTCGCAAATGTACACACGAATCACCTCTGAGTGCTAAAGTGTAGTTAGCACAAAATTAAGTTTGTGGTTAAAAAAGGGTCGATTGAAATTTTAGCTCATCTACGAGTACGTATGATTGTTGGTGGAGGTAGTCGCACGTTTTGAAATTTGAAGGGCGTTGCTCTACGATATCAATCTTATACAGTGGTTTAAATACGATGGAGCTGATATTCTGTGAGTTTTGATATTGCATACTGTCATCTACATGTTCCCGTGCTTCGAATTTGTGTTCACGTCGGAACGAGTTTTGCGGAAAATGAAAAATTATAATGCGAGCTCCCGTCGAGAGACGAGCTAATAAGAATGTATTATATTCTGATTCTTGACATGGATAAGTTGCAGTGCAAACTCTAGGTGGCATGTCATTAGGATAGAATTCATATCTTCATATACAAAATGAAATTGTATTTCGGTAACTACTGAACATTGTGACCAGAGCTAGTTAGATACGACTTAGAATAATGTCATTGCATTTATTAAAAACAAGAGCTCATTTGACTTAAATTTGGATTTTAGATTACATTATAGAATGTCACGACTCATGATCTATGATACAGACTATTAAATAATGTCATGAAAAGTGTTACAAAAAACGTCATGGAACTTAAAACGTATCGGGTATAAACAATGTCTATCAGTGGAAGTCTATCGCCGAAAGACGTAAGCAACACTTATTCATTAAGTTAAAATATAGTTATTATTTGTTACAAAATATCAGTTAAAATTGACATGGCATATTATATGAGTTATGTCAGTTATTCAGAATGGTTTACAACTATTACATTGAGTGTATTTGAATAATACCTACTTTGTTGCTTTAACCAAAAGACTTCCGCTGATGGACATTAGGTCCCTTCAATGGATATCGAATTGATATTAAAGAGTTAGTTCATAATACATGTCCTAGATTCGGTATATTACGCTTATAGTACGCTAAGAATGTTTGATATTCGATATTTTCATCTCGATCCAGAGCAAGTACTACCACAATGGGCTGGCACATTGTCCACATCTATTCCGTCAAATGTACTAACAAGTATCGAACAAAGTACTATTTCATTGAAATTTGAGTCTTCTTTGTAAGACAAGTATGCACATTGATGAATTTTATACATACTTGTCATCGGCAATTCTTTACCCTGTCCAAATTTGTTCTAACATTGTAGCGAGCAAACGTGAAGAATTTTAATACGAGCTTTTGAAGAGGCTTCTCTAAAAATATAGGAATGTATGACTCATAACTCATAACTCATATTTTTTTATTCAACTAAACTACAAGTTACAAGTACTTTTGAATCGTCGAGTGAATCTACCACTGGTTCGGAATGTCATTCCTACCGAGAAAAACCAGCAAGAAACTAGGTGGTTGCTCTTTTTAAATAGTTCATTTACAATTATTATATCAATGTGTACATAAGTAACCGCTGTCCTTAGCATTGCTGGAGCGATCAAATCCATGCCCCTCTATCATTTACATAATCTTCAACAGTTTATTAAGCTTTTTTCAGGAGCATAATTTTAATGGATTTCTTAAATTTGTGTATAGGCAAGTTTAAAATATTTTGTGGAATTTTATTATAGATGTTCATATGAACATATTATGTTCTTAATAATATTATAAATTTAGCATCCTATAAAAGTCTGACTTTATTAAATTTTATGTGATACTAGATGATGCCCGCAACTTCACCAGCGTGGATGCAGGTTTTAAAAATCCCGAGAAATGCGACATTGGTATGCGACTATGCGACAGTAGGTATGTCTATCTATGTGACTACTACTTTATCATAGCCCATCTGTTCCACCGATTTTGAATGTGGTACAGAGGCATGGAATTAGGAATTACGACTACATGGAAATAGGAATTACGACTACGTCTTCAGAGGTAATTTATCAATTTTTTCCAATTATCAAATCCAGAAAAATCAAATTGACACCGAAATATTCAAAATTGTTTCAACAAGTAATAAGGAGTCAATAATAAAAATGTAACGAATATTACCTACTTACTAAAATTTAATTTTACACAAACTAATCACTATAAACAAATAAATTATAGGATTTATATAAATACTTTGCCGTCATTACCATATTTTCTCGCCCACCTAAGCCGTGCGATCATTAATCACGGTAATTTATCTTTCCACGTCCATACAACGCAGGTTTCCTTTATTTTTTTGTGGTTAGTTTTAATTATTTTTTATTAAAATTAGATGATGACAGTCGTTTTTTCCGCGTGCATTTAGATTTTTTATCTACTTTTAAATTTTCCATCTAAAATAACGTACGTTACTACAGTTTACCAGATGTTTTGTATACTACAACGGGAAAAAGCTCGAACCTTAAGTTTGCGCGGGAACATAAGTCTAAGAGCCTATGCACACCATCGATATATATGTAGGTACTAGATGGGCCCTTTCATAGAAAAAAATTGGGAGTCCGACCTGTAGAGCGCGCTCCACACCTGTATAAGCCTGTCCTTGTCCCCGCCATAGCGCTGTCCCGCTTTTCAGAGTAGATGGCGTTAGTAAAATAGGTCCACATTTTTTGTTTGAAAGGGCCCGTCTATCTATATTGAGGTTGTTGATGCACACGGTGTATTTTATACGCGCAGACAATGAGCGTCTCACGCACGCGCATTGTCTGCGCGCATATACCTAATAAAGAGCAGATTGTTTTGTAGCATTTGTACAAACACCCATAATGCGCATTGAGAGCGTCGAGGCTTATCCAACTATTATGTTGTTGTTTAATTATTAAATAAGCAAATAATCACGTCGATCCGTTGCTCCGTTTATTGCGACAACGAGCAAAAATACTTTCAAGGTTAGGTATTATTTTTAAAAAGTAGGATTTTCCACATTATTAGTATAAGAAACTGAGATTATGAAAAAGTAGTATTCCCATAATATTGTGACCATTCAGTTAATATTAAAAAAAACCCTTTAATACTTTAATAATGTACCTACCTACTCGTAAGTCAGGTACGAACGTTTTCTAGCAACTAAGTACATGCGATTTCTTTTTTTAACAAGGGCAATTAAGTCGTCCTTATCTTGGAAGAGCTCGTGCAATAAGAGAGTTATAAATGTTGGCAATTTATTAACGCGAGAACAACATTTCAGTACATTTTGCGAGTTGTGAAGTCGTTATAAAGCACTCATAAAACTTGGGAATTGACAGGGACTATTGTGTGTGTACGTGTGTGTGTAATTTTGCTATTCTTGATAAAATAATATCACTATTCTAAATATTATTGAGTAATTTTATTGAGAAACTAGCTAGCGTTAGATGCCCGCGACTTCGTCCGCGTGGAAAAAGTATTTCCAATTCCCACGGGAACTCCTCAATTTTCCGGGATAAAAAGTAGCCTATGTCACTCTCCAGGTCCTCGACTATACCCATGCTCAAAATCACGTCGATCTGTTGCTCCGTTGCGGAGTGATTGAAGGACAAACCAACAAACAAACACACTTTCGCATTTATAATATTAGTATGATATGATATTGCACAGAAATTATTCAATTTATTTTTTTGCTAGGAACTGTTGGTTGTGGTGGGTGGAGTTGTTGGAGTGATGGGCAGTGTTCGTGGGCGGATGTGTTGGTGGTGCCCATCACCACCAACACATCCGCCCGGAGGGGTCGTGGTGGTGTCGCCTTGCTTACAGGGATACGATTAGATTTGACCTGAAAGCGTTCATAATATTTATATTTGTTGTTTTATTAGAAATGCATAATTTATTGTCAACATTGAATAAGATAAAGAATGATATTCCTATTATTGGCGATAAAATCCACTTTTCAACAATAACACGAGGAAACAAATTCATGAATTCTGACGCACGCCCCATTCTAACTTCGTTTCCAAAATCACGTTTATATATTTTACCGAAGGATTATTCTCTTGGCTTTCGGCGGAATCAGATTCGAGATAATAAACGGATTACATTCACAAGATAAATAATCCAGCTGTAACGAGCTGTCATAAGGAATTTGCAGCCGCACCGCCGAGATTATGAGTAAAGAATCGCGATGTGAATTCATACCTCATTTCGCTAATACAATTGTATGAATGTGCGGTTTTTGTATCTTCGCGGGCTGACTTTTTCAATTGCTTTTTATTTTAAAGATGTGCTATAAATTATGCTTTTTTTTAAATCGGGCAATAGTTACCTCAACCAAGGGAAATTTAAAAAAACTTGTTTGATATCATCGAAACAGCGTCTCACGTCGTATCCCAGATGCGTCCAGCACTAAAACGAAACTAAAACTAACTTTATCTGCATTCAAAAGTAGAAGCCCTAAGAGGGGTGAAATGCAAATAAATAAATATGAAATATGAAGTGCAATTTCACATAATTATAAGGTTTTATGAATCAAACTCCTCATCAGGGTCAACAAAAACGAGGCATGTTTAAAAACACAAACGCACGTAACTATAGCTTTTTTGAAGTGAAAACTTCTTTAGCCGCGTTGAGCACTTTTTGGTAGGGGGTAAACTTGTGGATTCGCGTCACCGACACCTCGCTCCGACATGCTCGCGTTGTTACGAAGACAAAAGGTCTTAAATATACTACATTTTCGTAATTAAATTTAAAAAAAAAATACTAACTAAGGCATTAGTTAATATTTTTATTTTTTTAAATTATTTTTAATATTCGTTTTCCTATGCCAATTCTTTTTCTAGCCTTTGATTTGAGCCCTGGACCCCCCAAATAGAAGACCAAAGTTCACCACCAAGGTTTTTAGTTTCGTTAAAACAGCAATATCATAATAAAAAGTATGGCAAGAAATAATGAGCTTACGTAGTTAATCGGATTTGTGTATTAAACCGAGACGCACAGTAATTTCCAGAACAAAGAGGCGGATACTAATGAATAGCTTCATTAGTAGGCAATAGACTAGTATTTAAACCCGCTATAACAACTTCCAAGCCAGGCCTGGATAAAGACTTTTGCCTACTCCATATTATAACTACCTTTATACCTGCTATAACAACTTCCAAACCAGGCCTGGTTAAAGACTTTTGCCTACTCCATATTATAACTGCCTTTATACCTGCTTTAACAACTTTCAAGCCAGGCCTGGTTAAAGACTTTTGCCTATACTCCATATTATAACTGCCTTTATACCTGCTATAACAACTTCCAAACCAGGCCTGGTTAAAGACTTTTGCCTACTCCATATTATAACTGCCTTCATACCTGCTATAACAACTTCCAAGCCAGGCCAGGTTATAGACTTTCGCCTACTCCATAATATTATAACTGCCTCGTTGGTCTAGTGGTAAGCATGTTCGACTGCGGCCAACGAGGTCCCGGGTTCGAGTCCTGGGTCGGGTAATAATGAAGTATGTATTGGCATTTTCCGACTGAAAATTCTCAGTAGCTCGGATTTAGGAAGTTGGTGGTGTACTTCACCCCCGTGCCTCGGAGAGCACGTTAAGCCGTCGGTCCCGGTTATTATCACTAACATGATAATAGTCCTTAAAGCCCGCCAACCCGCATTGGAACAGCGTGGTGGGTCTAAGCTCTAATTCCCTCTCTCCTATGAGAGTGGAGGCCTGTGCCCAGCAGTTGGACGTTAATGGGCTGTATAGTGGATAATATTATAACTTGTTAAAATTCTTGTAAAATACCAAAATCATAACTTAGATCATTACTAAGTTTAATAACGTGATACCATATCTTTAAATTATACTACTTGAACTAGAAATAATAAAAGTCCATTAGCACCATTATCTTTTAGTAGGATTACATTCGCGAAGCGCGATGTGCCGCAAAGTTCTGGCAATAATCCCAACTAAGGCGACCGATCGGAAATTATCTTATTTCTCTTTTCAATAACTTTGAATTGCCTGAAGTGGTTATACGCAAAGATATTACTATATAAAAGACCTTTTTGAAGGTTTTAGTGGCGATATCTTTGCGCTATACCTAACTATGGCAACGTTACAAACTTTATATCGCTATACAGTAAGTAATGCATCCTATTTTGTTGAAACACAGGTAATAGTCATTAATTTTATAAAAAAAAATATAAGTAGGTACACGCGTTCATAAAAATGCACATGTATGTTATGTAGATACATCATAATGTCTACAGCGCAGCGGAGACCAATCCTAAATCTATGATAGACATTTAGGCATCGCGAAAAAAATATTTTACATTTGAAGTTTTTTTGGCTGTAATTGAAAGTTCTTTTTTTTCGTACTGCCCTTTTTTCTTAAATATTGGATAAGTGAGTACCTAAACAAGCTGAGTGGCTTACCTATTTGTTGCACTGCTGTACAATACAGTGTTGATATCGCATGTACCTAAGTGTTTCAGTTAAAGTTTATTTTTAAATTTCTAATGTAACAGGAGTGCTCAAATAAAGATTTGTTCTTTCTTTATTTCTAAAGTCTACTGCAATTCTGTAACACTGTGACCAAATTATGGAGATACACGAACTTGCGATTATATTTTGCGCGAAAAAAAAAACTGTGGATTGATACAAATTTCAGACTATTTTGTGCATTAATGGAGTTGTATGACGCTCACCGCATTCTAAATCCGTACGCGCAATATAAATCGCGCGAATAAGAATCGTGCGGAAGTTTTTCGCAGTGCGAACCTAGCCTTAGCCATAAGGCTTAAGCTATCACTACGATGCCAAACAAATGCCTCGTGATTCTGCCTTCCTTGTTATTTTTTTTTTAATTTTCCCCTCGTGCCGAACTCTCTTAGAACAGTAGGTATAGTCCCACAAACTTATCAGACCCGGTGGTCAAAATTGGAACCAATTTTTATGCCTGTTTATTTTTCGTTTAAGTATATTTTATTTTTCACTAGCTGATGCCCGCGACTTCGTCCGCGTGGATTTAGGTTTTTTGGTTCCCGCGGGAACTCTTTAATTTTCCGGGATAAAAAGTAGCCTATGTGCTATTTCAGACTATAATCTATCTCTGTGCCAAATTTCATCCAGATCCGTTCAGCCGTTGGAGCGTGATTGAGTAACAAACATCCATACATCCACACATCCATACATCCATACTTCCATCCAAACTTTCGCATTTATAATATTTACTAGATGATGCCCGCGACTTCGTCCGCATTGATAAAAAATTTTGTATTCCCGCGGGAACTCCTTAATTTTTCGGGATAAAAAGTATCCTATGTCCTTCCCCGGGATACAAACTATGCCTATAGCAAGTTTCATCAATATCAGTTGAACAGATGGGCTGTGAAAGCGTAGCAGACAGACAGACAGATAGACAGACAGACACACTTTCGCATTTATTATATTAGTATGGATTTGATAGATAAGTACTAGCGACGTTGTCACCGAGTCAGTTAAGTTTGATGGACTATAAAAAAGAAATAACTCCTGAAAACTAAGTCAAACCCAACCCATCAAAAGAGGATATAGATTCAATTGAACCTTCCTTGATGCGACAAAGGGGATATTTTATTCTCTTTATCCCCATACCTTACCCTAAATTATAATATGAATAGATCTCGTCAATAATGGCGCGGCGATGATACCGCAAGATCTTCGTACCATAAATGCCTTTTTTGAACTACACTGAGAAAAAAGACCTTCCGAAATACGGAAGGTATTACCGTCCCTTTTGACTCAGTAGGAAATTTACCTTTCAACTTGGAAGGATATTATTACCGTCCAAAATTTCCTTCCAAACAATGTCTGCCTTCTATTTTGGTGGGTAATACGTACCTTCCAAATTTCGGTCGGAAATTCCTACTGAGTCAAAAGGGAAGGTAATTTTTGGAAGGAAAATAAATGACGGTAAATACATACTTGGTCATATTTGTTCGGAAAATATAAATAACCTTCCAAATCTAGAAGGTAAAGACTAAAGACATAATATTACCTACCTAAGGCGAAGGCGAATACGGAGGGCTTCCCCCCCCCCCTGGCGCATGCTCTGCTATGCGCTTTCAATGAATGTTCCAACTAGGTGGAAGCACCATTTGCCACGATGCAGGTACCGATACAAGCGGACTTGGCGATATATAAATGTGTTTGACCGGCGCCACCCTATACCGCGAGCCAATATACGCGTAGCGACATCTAGTGGTCGGGTCGGGTACTACATTCGGTGTTACAATTTATATTTAATAAAACTTATTCGTTTTCCTTCCGATACCGAAATATTCCAATTTGTTTGGAGAGATATTATCATCTAATTTAGAAAGATGTTCCTTGTGTTATTTTCTCCAAGTGTGATCCATCTAATTTGGATGGTAGTTCCTTCCAGCGAGCCTTTCTAATCCTTTCTTTTTTGATGGAATAGTAATGTCAATTTATTTCCCACTAGTTAAGAGGGTAAATATCCTTCAATATCAGAAGGTTAGCTGCGTTTTCCTTCCGACAACTTTGGATTTGAATTCAGAAGGACATTAACATCTAATTTGGAAGGATAAATTTGGAAGGAATTATTATAATGCATCCTTATTTAGTAGGAATATTTAGCTGGAAGGAAATTCCTTCTTGGTTAATTCCTTCCAACAAATTTCCTTCCTTTATGTTCTTCCGTATTAGACGGATAAAATTCATTACCTTCTAAATATCGGTAGGAATTTGGCAGTTCCCCGATTCAGAAGGTAATCGGTGGAAGGAAAAGACCAAATTTTGGAAGGAATCGGTTTTAGAAGGTAAAAATCGGAAGGTAAACAAGGAAATTTTTCTCAGTGTAGCTGATGCCCGCGACTTTGTTCGCGTGGATTCAGTTTTTTTAATACCTGAGTTCCCTCAATAATTTTCTAGGATAAAAAGTAGCGTATGTCACTATACAGGAACGCTTAATAGCTTGGCGGTACATGGTAACTCGTAACAAGCCTCAGCCGAAGCCTCTCACCAGACCATGCGAGAGAAAATTCAGAAATTATAAATTGCCAAATGGACCCTGCCGGGGATCGAACTCGGGACCTCCTATTTTTATGACCACAGTAGAGTACCACTGTGCCAAGGAGGTCGTCAACGTTACGTGCAATAGGTAGTCTCAAACTCAATTTAAATGGAATGTGTACCTTCTAATATTGATAACTGTCTGAAGTGTCGCTCCAATTGTTGACGGCTGTTTTCCAATTACTGAAGCAATTCCACGTTGGTATATATGTATTTCTCGCTGTATTGTTTTGGGTGGGGAAATTTAATTTATTAATTTAAGCCTTTGACAGACGCCAACTCAAACTCTGTTTATTTCATACTAGCATCCATTCGAAGCTTCCGTTTGAAGGCGAAGCTTACCCTTGTCTACATTATAATGGGAAATTTTCAACTCTATGTGTGATTTTATTCAGGCAAGTTGAATTTTAGGCTGGATGTGATAGTAATATTACATGGTTGGCTCTTTGCGAACTATAAAATAATAAAATGAAATAAAATAAGCCTTTAACGCAGCGCTAGTACAGTTTTGAACAAAAAAATATACCACTTCAATTAATCCCTATAGATTTGCTCTGCGTGTCCAAATTTTTCCAAGCGTTTCTACTTCACTTCTTATATGAATGGCTTTACTCGTGCACTGGGCACAAATATTCCGCCAATGTTGCGTTGAAGGAGAGCACTACACACTACTGGAGAAACCGGTGAACTTGTCTCGCGTTTGCTAGCGTTCAGCCTGAGTTAGTTCTACAACAACACACATAGAAAACATTAATTAAATAAGATAATTATAATACAATACATAGTTTTTTAAACTTAATATTATTACTTACTAATAATAATGAACACTTATAAATATTAGTTATTTTATTAAAAATATGTTTCCAGCATACTATATTATATAATATACTGTGCAGGAAGGGTGAACTAGATCAAACAATTAGACTTTTATCTTGTTATAGTCAATAAATTTTTCAAAAAATTTAGCAAAGGGGCCAAAAACAAAAGATAGTAAGGACTTAATGTTAGTAGGACGAGGGAAGTTAGGGGGAAGGGAATCATGCATAGATATGTGGAGCTTTGGACAATTAAAAAATATATGGTCAGGAGAACCTTCATCGAGCCCACATTCGCAAATAGAGTTGTCCCTGATCCTCAGCTTAGCTAAATGTACTGGGATGCAAGAATGACCTAATCTCAGCCGACAAATTACCGAAATAATTTTGCGATCAAGACTTCTATGACGGACAAACCTAAATTTTTCCAAGCGTTTCTATTTTTATTTTTGCCTAACCTTGTCCACATACTACCAATCAAGTTCCTTATATCGTCCTCACATCTTTTAAATTGTCTGCCTCTTCTTCGTTGTTTGTTCCTGGGCCCGTCCCACTCTAAAACATTTTTGGTCCACTTCTCATCATTTTCTCCTGCTAATCGCCATTTTTGTCGTATGACTACTCTTTCTACACTTTTAAAGTTTGCTTTTCCTTTAATATCTTCTTGCGAACTACCGTAATTTTATTCAATAAAAATATAGCATTAGAAGTATTATTTAATATGTAGGAATCAACATAAGCGACAAAAACAAAAAGAGTGGGTCTTTATTTGTGTTAAATAAATAGGTACTATTTTATTATTACCGCAAAAGGGCGTAGAGCCTACATAAAACCTCTTCAATGTATAAAGGTTGCGACAGTTATGGGCCACTTTACCCTATTTTAAAAGTTAAATCTGAGTTAAATACGGGGAAATATAAATAAAAAGTCCCATTTTACTCGGCCAATCTCAGTTTTATGTAGCATGAAGTCGTTGATATGCATAACCCAAGATATCCCGAAACCGTATGAAATTTTCCTATGCTTAAAAAATGCACTACCGAGCATCTAGATAAACACAGTATTCCTTGTTTATAACTGATTCGATAAATTTCCAAATATTTATTCAGTCAAATCATATCCTATAGGTAGGTACCTAGTGCTCGTAGAATGTAGAGCTTGGATTATGACGATGATAATAATCGTTGATAAAGGCATGGTTAAACAGTAGTCGATTCACTTGGAGATTTGAAAGTACTTGTAAAAGACTAGATTGTAGATTGTATTGAAAATAGCTCTTGGGTCAGCAGTAGCGTGAAACATATTCTAGGACACAAGTACTGCGTTTCTTTGGTTTTTGTATCAAGGTATAAAATATACACAGTACAAAGTTTCGAGATATTGGGTCGGGCCCCATATTTAAACTTGTGACCGTCGATTTGCCTCGCGACCGCAAGTTACGGGCCAAACGTTGAATGATCTTTTGTGTTTAGGAAATAATATATTTTCTCCCTCTTAAAATGAAGAATCCAAATATTATAATATAAAATATACGCGCCGAATTGAGAACCTCCTCCTTTTTTAGAAGTCTGTTAAAAATTTCGAAGACGTTGGCGCTTTCGTACCTGTGGTAAATTCCTAAACCGTATAGGTATAGGTACCTGGAATTTCTATAAGTTGTTCTTGTGAAATAATTAAATAGCAATGAGCATAAGTAAGGCTTAATTTTGATTCTAAAAATAAAATTATTATGATCTCAGGAAATCTGTTATGTAATTTGTTATAATAGCTGTCATAAATAAATTGTTTTATTGATCGCTAGATATAATGTATAATCGGTGTCGTCATCAAATAAATATTATAAATGCGAAAGTTTGGATGGATGTATGGATGTATGGATGTATGGATGTATGGATGTTTGATACTCAATCACGCCCCAACGGCTGAACGGATCTGGATGCAATTTGTCACAGGGATAGATTATAGTCTAACACATAGGCTACTTCTTATCCCGGAAAATTAAGGAGTTCCCGCGTGAACTGAAAAACCTCGATCCACGCGGACGAAGTCGCGGGCATCAGCTAGTAAGTGCCATATTCTAAGTACAAGTTACGCTATGGGTGGTACGAATTAGGCAACAAACCGCCTAAGTCGTACCGAAGCAACTTTTTAGAAAAACGTTAATTTCACAGTTTGGTTAATTAGTTCTTGTGATTAAATGAATGCTAGTCGATAGCTTAGTAAATAAAGATAAAATGATCACAAGAAGTTTTGTTTAATTCATATTATTTTTAATTTTACACCGATTTTTCCTTATGGGGTACGACTAAAGCAACCCTACCCTTGGTCTTAAATTATAAAACTACAGGGTGTCTGACCGGGGGTTGTAATCGTACTAGGTGTCTGACAATGGACAACGTGGTTTCTAATATTATTCCAAAGAAAAATATATAAAAAAGTAATTTAATAAAACAAAAAACCCGACTGCTTGGATACCAAAAAGTATAAAACAAGACATGTATTGAAGTATTTCATTATTATCAATTTACATCGTATAATAATATTAATAAAATTTATCAAGGCGCAGTCGCACGTTAAGGTAAATGTTAGCTATTGGACGTGCGACTGCGCCGTGATAAATTTTATTAATATTATTATACGATGTAAATTGATAATAATGAAATACTTCAATACATGTCTTGTTTTATACTTTTTGGTATCCAAGCAGTCGGGTTTTTTGTTTTATTAAATTACTTTTTTATTTCAAACTTTTTAGTTCAGTATTTATTGTAAACAGGCGACGTTTTTTCTGCCCGAAGTTGTACCAAAGGTACTATTATAGATTTTGTGGTAGCATTTTAGAGCATGTGAATAAGCAGCGGATTCATTTATTCGTAATGACTACCATGGTGATCACCACAACCATCATCAAATTTGCATAATATGTTATAATGCTAATATAAATTTGGTTTGGTAAAGTTCGTGAATCTGCTATTTTTTCGACAGAGAGAGTGAATTAATTTTCGAGAGTCCTATCGCAGCAACGCGACGTCACGAGACCTCGGCATTTACCGCGTCCAATCGCTTTCGTAAGCCAATGAACGTCGGCCACTTACGAAAATGCCCGTGAACAATGCAAAAAAAGTATTTTCAAAAACACAATTTGTACGTATTTAGTACGTAGCAAAGTCGGAACCAATATTTTAATAGACATTAAAAATTTTAGTCGTAAGTTATGTAAGTCGAATATGCGCTGCATGTGGCATTGATGAATTTATTGATTTTTTGACTGATCGATTGAAGGAGTACAAATCATCAAGTTTTTTGAGACTGGTTATGTCGTCACATTAAGCTTTTACAATGATATTAAGTTACTACCGTAATATTATATTGTGAGAGTAGGTACGCGCCCCACCTTCACCCTTTTCTATCCGCTGCCGGCCGCGTCATTTTCTGTTGAACGTTACTGTATTTCTATGATATCTCATAAAATATTCATCTAAATTAAATGGTGTACAGAGCAATTTTTATCCTAATTAAATACTGAAGATGACGAACA
This sequence comes from Erebia ligea, assembly GCA_917051295.2. Lineage (NCBI taxonomy): Eukaryota > Metazoa > Arthropoda > Insecta > Lepidoptera > Nymphalidae > Erebia > Erebia ligea. The sequence goes on from OU785223.1 coordinate 4,316,218, forward strand.
TATTTATTTTGATAAGGATTAATACTATGTCGGTAAAAACACCTTCACAAGTAAAGCATAGTTTTAAACCAAGTTTGAAAATCATAAAAATGTTTATTGTTAGTCAGCCTTAAAAGTTAGATATAATGCTATCGCGGACTTTTTTATAGAACTTTTTAAGAGAAACTATTCCACGATACATAATTTTCGTGTAACTTTAACTATTTACTCAGCGCACGCAACGAAGCTCTCAGATGAGACGATTCTTTCCGACTGAATTCACATTATTGCAATTTTCGTAGGGATCTCTTATTTTTTTAAAAATGAAATATGGCCTATTTTACATGTTAATAATGTAGCTTTCTATAAGTGATATAATTTTTAAAATCGGTTGAGTAGTTTTTGAGATAATCCAAATCTTTTCTCTTTATAATAGGTATCATACCTATAGTTTGATAGATAGATACATTTCCTTTGAAACCTCGTAAATCCTAAATTATCATTTAAACGGAAAAATGGTTTAAGGAACCTAGGTGTGATTTTAAAAGACCTATCTAACGATACCCCACTTGCCTATAGCCTATCGACTTTCATTTATTAATTGGCTTCTAGTGGACGCCATTTTGTTTTTCTCAAATTCGGCCTCCATAGTGACACTCGGAAGATTAAAACAAATCTAGTGGTGCAAGTACTATCAAAATCGGTTCAGCCGTTTTTTCTGTAGTGCGACACAAAGGATTACAACCTTTGAAACCTCGTAAATCCTGAATGATCATTAAAATGAAAAAGTGTTCATAGAAACCTAACTCTGATTTTACAAGACCTATTCATCGATACCCCACTTGCCATAGTTTATTGACTTTCATTTTTAAATTTGTTACAATATGGCTTCTAGTGGGCGCCATTTTGTTTTTTCTCAAATTCGGCTTCCGTTATGACACTCGGAAAATTAAGACAAATCTAGTGGTGCAAGTATCATCAAAATCGGTTCAGCCGTTTTGTCTGTAGTGCGACACAAAGGATTACAACCTTTGAAACCTCGTAAATCCTGAATGATCATTAAAATGAAAAAGTGTTCATAGAAACCTAACTCTGATTTTACAAGACCTATTCATCGATACCCCACTTGCCATAGTTTATTGACTTTCATTTTTAAATTTGTTACAATATGGCTTCTAGTGGGCGCCATTTTGTTTTTTCTCAAATTCGGCTTCCGTTATGACACTCGGAAAATTAAGACAAATCTAGTGGTGCAAGTATCATCAAAATCGGTTCAGCCGTTTTGTCTGTAGTGCGACACAAAGGAATACACTAAAAATGAACCTTTGAAACCTCGTAAATCCTAAATGATCGTTAAAATGAAAAAATGGTCTAGGGAACCTAACTCTGATTTTACAAGACCTATTCATCGATACCCCACTTGCCATAGTTTATTGACTTTCATTTTTAAATTTGTTACAATATGGCTTCTAGTGGGCGCCATTTTGTTTTTTCTCAAATTCGGCTTCCGTTATGACACTCGGAAAATTAAGACAAATCTAGTGGTGCAAGTATCATCAAAATCGGTTCAGCCGTTTTGTCTGTAGTGCGACACAAAGGAAATATACATATATAGACTGATGAACACATAACCCTGTGCGTTCCGCAGTCGGGACACTCGGAAAATTAAGACAAATCTAGTGGTGCAAGTATCATCAAAATCGGTTCAGCCGTTTTGTCTGTAGTGCGACACAAAGGAAATATACATATATAGACTGATGAACACATAACCCTGTGCGTTCCGCAGTCGGGTAAAAACGGAGCTTAATGCTTTAACGAATTTGAGGTACCACCTTTTCTACCTGATACCTTCCAAAGCAACCGCGATCCAAACTTTATAGTCGGGGATCGTTTAAACCTCTATTAGAGACATACATAGAAAAACTTTCAGCTTTAATAAAATAACGTAGGTCTGATCGTCGCGGGATCTTGCTCTTGGTGGATTATTTTTTGGATTCTCTGAGGCACATAAATCAGTTGTTATTACTGGCGCCGAGACGCTGTCAGTCAAGATGTTTTCAACATTTTTATTTTGATATGAAACTTTCATTAAATTATATTAGTTTCGTAATAAAGGATGATCACGAAAATATACTTCTTCATAAGTCACCGTTTCATAGAAAAACTCTAATGTATTAGAAATATATATTTGGGATTTAGTACCTATTATCTCTAGAAAACCTCTATTGAGTATAGAAATGAGAGAAAGTTTTTTTTCTGGTGCATCTTTTACTTAGGCAGTCCAGCACATTGTTGTTAATGGTGATCAGTGTTGATCGCTGTTATCTTAACGTGGAAGGTGCCGGGTTCGATTACCGGCAGGTTCAATTTGGGAATTAACAATTTCCAAATTTTCTCTGGTCTGGCCTGGTGGGAGGCGGCGGCCATTATTTATTGTCCAATGTCCATACTAATATTATAAATGTGAAAGTCTGTCTGTCTGTCCGTCTGCTTCGCTTTAACGGCCCATCTATTCCACTAATTTTGATGAAATTTGGTATAGAGATTCCAAATTTCATCAAAGTGTCTTGGGTAAGGACATTCCTACTTTTCATCCCGGAAAATAAAAGAGTTCCCGCGGGAATTAAGATTAATTATGCGGACTAAGTCGCGGGACTCATCTAATAAAAAATAACTTGATACTTGTGTTACACATGACCATTTGTTATAAAAACATAAAAGCTAAAACTAAACGTACTATTAATCTCGTTATCCTCGAGTACGTTTTATTATTGCAATAAAAAACTCGGTAAGGGCCACTAAACCCACTTTATAACTTGTCCGAAAACTGTCCTTTTTGCTGGATTGTCCTTTATGATAGATGTCGGCTTTAGTTTTATAAATTCAGTGGACTCGTACAATAATATTTCTTTGGATACCATTTGGATGTTTTGTTATCGTGTATTTCCCATTCGCTTCAGTATTTTCACTGTACAGCTCTACAAACAATATCAGCTCCAAATGTCGTGTCACTATAGGTACCGACTTTAATAAAATTTCGACTTTATTAAAATACAAAATCCCATACTAAGCATGCGTTTTGGTGTTTGAAAAAAAGTTGCTGATTTGACTATAACCACTGACTTTTTTGGTCTTTGTCATTTGTATGGGATTACGTGACAGAGAGAGCGCTATATTAACTAGTCTCCGTGGATAGAGTATAGTTGTCAAATACCCAATTGAGATTGCAACGATGATTGATACTGCTTTTCTCGGAATAGGGCTGAGGTTACTGCGATCGTAACAAATAAGCTTTCAAATATCCTAGATACGTTGTTATATTTTGTCCAACCATTTATTTTATTTTTGACATAAACACGCCTATGAAGTGTCATTGTTATTGACAGGCAACCTTCGATAAAAAATGCAATATATCCATAGACGCATATCGGTTTTTTACAATTACAAGTACGACTTCCGTTTGCAAAATAGTCACGGAGCTGCAACACTAGCTTCATCTTTAGCGATAGATGATTTCTATGAACTGACGGATTGTTGGATGTAAATGATTTATTTTAATACATATATTAATATACTTATAATTAAACACTTGGGTATGTTCATAAAACCATAGACTAAAACTTCTTCATAAAGAAAGTCGATGGGTATCAAAATATAAGTAGTAACGCATTAGAACATCATTGAATCGAGCTGCCACAAGTGAAATAAATGATTAGACAGAGAATAGTTCCTACAATCAGCTTGAGTAAACTGAGCTCGTGTGTTCTTTATGACAAGCCAGCCTCTGCAATCACCGGTTGAAATAATGGGACCGAAATTCCTCGCGGCATCTCGTAAGTTTGCACTGTACGTATTACACGCCACATAAAACTGAGATTGGCCGAATAAAAAGGTTATTTTAGTAATTTCTCGTTGTAAATTGTGGTTAGACTTTTAAACCTTTTGTAAAGTTTAAACTGTTGTATATAATTAAGCTTTTGCCTATTTTGCGCTGAACCTACGGAACCACGAGAATTTTTTATGGAATTTAAAAAAACCGGCCAAGTGCGAGTCGGACTCGCGCACCGAGGGTTCCGTACAAACCTGTAGTAAGTTTTAAATTATTAAAAAAAAACTACTTACTAGATCTCGTTCAAACCAATTTTCGGTGGAAGTTTGCATGGTAATGTACATCATATATTTTTTTTAGTTTTATTATTCTCTTATTTTAGAAGTTACGGGGGGGGGGGGGGGGGGGGACCAACATTTTACCACTTTGGAAGTGTCTCTCGCGCAAACTATTCAGTTTAGAAAAAAATGATATTAGAAACCTCAATATCATTTTTGAAGACCTATCCATAGATACCCCACACGTATGGGTTTGATGAAAAAAAAATTTTTGAGTTTCAGTTCTAAGTATGGGGACCCCCAAAATTTATTGTTTTTTTTCTATTTTTGTGTAAAAATCTTAATGCGGTTCACAGAATACATCTACTTACCAAGTTTCAACAGTATAGTTCTTATAGTTTCGGAAAAAAGTGGCTGTGACATACGGACGGACAGACAGACAGATAGACAGACAGACATGACGAATCTATAAGGGTTCCGTTTTTGCCAAATTTGGCTTCGGAACCCTAAAAAAATGTAACTTTCGAGGACAACCCTGGCACAGTGCGTAGCATTGATAATCAAAATTTTTTCCCCAGTAGGTGCAATTTAGGATTTTATAATTATTTTATTGTCTCATAAGTCTAGTCTGGTGGGAGGATAGTTATCATCTTGCCGTCGAAGACTTACCGCCTATATTTTAGCGTGTCGATAGAATGCCATGTAAAGTTAGACTCATAAATTAAATCAGAAAAATTATAAGCAAAATAAGAATTAACTTACTACAATCTTAAATATTACTTTCCATTACATTTTTTTCGTAGAAAAGGATAAAAATCTTGACTAAAACCACTCTAAAACTTCTTTAATACTTTTGTAATAAACCCAAACGATTATCCCAATAACTTTTCGGTATGAGAGCTCAACAAATTCACAATCGGACCTTTAAATGAAGTTAGTCAACCTTAAAGGTTTGGCCACACTCAACGTGCGGCTGAAAAGTATCGAACGTGGCTTCTAGCAGATTGTATTATTATAAGGGACTTTTGTTTTCTCTTTGCTTTTAGCGCGACAACGCACTATGGACAAAATAATTGGCTGGTCGAAAAAGTACAAAAGACAAATCCACTATTGTATGAAGAGAAACCCGTGATATGAAAATCCATTTAGTGGTTTCTGAGATTAGAGCAAACGGACAGCCAAATTCGGCGAAGGGTGTTTGTTTTAATGATCGAAAGAGTAGTGAAGCGAGTGTAATTTTTTTTTAATATATATAATATTAAAAAAAAAGCGCCCTCGAAAGTGCATTTTGGATTCCGCTTCCACGCTTCTCTTACTCGTACTTACCCTGGCCAAGCCGCCTTCTAAATTTGACCGGCCGGGTACGGCCCGGCCCTGAACGGACTAGGTACATTAACCCAGTCTCAGTGAGCTGCTGTATCCATGCGGCGGCGCAAGACCATAGCGCGGCGGTGTAAGTCCCTACAAGAGATCTGTGTCCAGCTGTGGACGTCTATCAGGTACTACCGTATCCAGATGCTATTAGGAAGACAGTTAGTATTCTATTCTTTCTCTCGAGTGACTGTAATCATAAGAGGAAAAGAGATAAACCTATTTTTATTATCCTTCAAGAATCTATGGATCGGGTTATTCTACGACAAAAGTCTGAGCAAAACCTTAGCAAAGATCTCAGCCTGTGTCTGTATCTACCTTAAACATCTCAATAAAGTGAGTTAAGAACTCGAAAGTACTTCGTGTAGTACATAATATATTTCGGCGTGTTCCTAAAAGTGGGTTAGCGAGGCGATAAAAAAAACAGATGTTACTTTATTGCATACGCGTTAGGGATGGTACAAGTTTGTTATATTAGGGTATAACTCATTTTATTTTTATGGGTACAGCTTTAATGGAGGAGTCTTTTGAGGAGGATTGAGTAGGAATCTTTTTTAGGGTACCTACAAATGATGAAACCAGCTTCCACTTTATGGTAATGGTAAAAAAATTATATGGATACCACATTAATTTTAGATAAAGGCATGTTCATATTGAAACAGTAACTGTTGTCAGTAACAATCGCTAGCGAATTTAGTCACTTATGCAGGGAATTTGGTTCTGTTGTCTATACGCCAGCGCAGCGTTTAAGGTGGCGCGTTTCCATCAAAGATGTTTTACTTTGCAAAGCTACGGATGTGTATCAAACCTACTAACAGCAGAGCTTGATCTAACATCTAGAAAATCAAGCGCTCCTATTGGTGGGTTTGACACATATCCGCAGCTTAGTAATACAACACTTGAGCTCTGCTGGAAACGCATCCCTAATTAATGAATGAACTAGAAGTTTAATTCGCTATAATCCGCCACAGTAAACAAATCTATGTGGTACAGTGCGTGTCTTTCACCAATAGCATGCGAACACCCACCACCCAGCAATTCGCACCGGCACAGCACCACACCACACAGATCTTCCAAATCACTCTCAACGTACGTTTCACTCCGAAACCGGAGCATCCGCAGGACACGTTGACTCGACAATGCACGATTGTAAAGTGACGATCGTGTCGAAAGTTTCGTCGCCGCCTGCTTCAATTCAATTCAATTCAAGCATCCTTAATTGTTGAGACAGCTCAAGTAAAATATAGTATAGCGCTTTGGTCTTGACAGTATCAGAGTGAACAAGCAATATCGGCCAGCGGTGGCAAGAAAAAGTGTATCGGATCCGTTAGCACTGACGTGCCAGCGATACTATTGCCAGTCATTGTCTTTATATAAACCTGCCTTTATATTCTTCTGCTAAGAAAATTCTATTCAAAATCAGTGATGAGAAACTTTATTGGCTGGTCTCCAAATCTGATAACAAACATGGCCAGTAAACACGGCTAGTAAATATTTTAACGAAGTCAATACCGCCAATAAATAATAAAGTTTTCTTGTAACTTGCGACAGCTTACATAGGCTATCCGGTTATAGGTTGGGCGTTGCGTTTACGTTTGACTGACTACAATAAAAGTTCTATAGTCAAATAGGTAGGGTATGTAATGCGTGATCCATATATTATTTGATAAAATATTACAGCTTATGCGAGTTGATTATCTTCTACTAGCTGACCCGCTCTACGTTTCGCTTGAGTGGAATTTTCAAAAGGTTTCTTGAAATACTTATTTTTAACCGAAAGCCTAAATAGCAATTTTCGTGTAGATATATATATTGAAAAATGACGGATTTGCGTCCTCTATTTTGTCCTCTTAAGGGGTAACCATCCTTATTTTAGTGTGTATCTAAGTCATAAAACAAAACGCTCAGCTGCTAGCAATCGCTAAAGAGTCAATGGGCCCACAATGATCTTATGCCTAGTGCCTACTTTTCGACTTCAAGTTTACAGCTAACATAAAAGGCATCTGATTGCACTATCATACTAATATTATAAATGCGAAAGTTTGTTTGTTTGCTGGTTTGTTCTTCAATCACACCGCAACGGAGCACATAATCAACGATAATTTTTGCATGCCTGGGGGTCTACTCTCTTTCTCTCAAACGAAACTTCGCAAACGAACGTAATTAGTCTGTTATTAGACCCACTCAAAATCGTTCAATCCAATCGGTCACGAAAATTTTCTATGGATCCGTACTTCGTCTGCGTGTACGAAAACGAAATAGAGAGGAGCATAGAGATAATATTATGTAGGAGAGGAGTTAACGAAATTTCGTTCGTTTGTTTGCGAAGTTTCGTTTTAGAGAAAGAGAGTAGACCCCCTGGAAAGTGACATGTACTACTTTTTATCCTGTAAAATGTAAGAATTGGTATCAGTTAGTACTCTCGATATGACTATGGAGCGCTTGCAAAGGCTGATTGCTATTTGTATGACAAATGGTACACCTGACGTAAAAATGATAAATGTTACGCGCATTGTGAAATAAAATCGCTTCCATGCTTTCGATAGGTTCAACAAAAACTATCGCTAGCGTTTATGTAGGTATCTGTTACAGTCAAAACTCATAACCGGTCAAAACTATATCCTTCCTCCGAAATACACCCTACCTCTATATCAAATTTCATCAAAATCGGTTGAAAACATGCGCCCGTAGCAGACAGACAGGATATACATACAAAATAAATTTTAACAGTGAATATTCGTATACAAAAGTAAATTTGCGAAAAATGTTTATTTTAAAATTCAAATATATGGAGATGGTAGGTGAATTGTATGAAAATCCAATTTCACGGCCATTAAAATTAATTAGTTTATTTTTATTTTGCGCTTGTTTTGCTCGTGTGTTTTTCCAATTTTAAATTCAAACCAGTAAATTAAAATCTTCTGTTGTGTATGTGTAGTGTGTACACGTGCGTATGTGTGCGATGTACCTCATAGCGCTGTCTCTTTAATAAACGAGTGTCACTATAGCAGTCGTGCGTTTTACTTGTGCTCCCCGACAAAACAGTGGCGACGAGTACCTACCCGCGTTTTAAAATAGTTAAAAGATGGCCGGTGAAAAATTCGGGATTTTAACGACTTTCGACCACAGTATTCACTCGTGGAAGTCATATAAAGGTCGTCTTCTACAATGGTTTATCGCGAACGAAATAAACGGATCAACGGATGCAACGGGGATCAGACGCCGGGCTATTTTACTTAGTGCACTCGCAGAAGGATCTTACCAATTGGCAGCAGATTTGGCGCTGCCAAAAGCACTAGAAGAGGTCCCGTATCAAGATATTCTCACTATTTTGGATGCCCATTTCACTCCGAAGCGGTTGGGCATTGGGGAGCGGCATAAATTCTATTCAGCCACTCAGCTACCCTCAGAGTCGCACACAGAATGGGCGGCTAGATTACGAGGGCTAACGGCCCACTGCAACTTCAGCAACGTCGAAGAAGCATTACGAGATCGGTTCGTAATAGGGATGCGGCCGGGAGTGGAGAAGGAAAAGCTGTATGCCAAGGATATCACGGAGCTAACCCTCGCGAAGGCGGTGGAACTGGCGGAGAGTATACGCTGCGCGCGCGCTGGTGCGGCCAGTAGTTCAGCTACCGGCTCGACAAGCGCGGATGCGGGCGCAGTCGATGCAGGAAGCGCCATGTTCAAGATTCGCGAGGAACGGTCGGGAAGAAAAAGTGATAACAAAAATAGTGCTAGTGCGGCAAAACCAAAATGCAGTTGTTGTGGCTTTTTCCATAAAGCAAAAAATTGCAAATTTAGAAACCACGTATGTAACAAGTGCCATGTTAGCGGGCACCTTCAGAGGGCCTGTCCTAAGATTAGTTACGTAGCTGAAGGCGATACCGCCGAGGACGACGATGATGATGGTAAGTTGCTTAATATACGTTCGGTGAGGGGCGAGCCTATGGTGGAATCAGTGTGTGTCCGCGGGGTAAAAATGAGGTTTGAAATCGATAGTGGTTCAGCAGTTACGGTGATATCCGAGAATACCTATAAAGTACATTTCAGCGACGTACCGTTAGAAAAAAGCAACAAAAAACTCATAAGTTACACGGGAGATAAAATTGTGTGTTTAGGTATGATTCGCGCGCCCGTGTCGTTCGATGGCCATTCGCATATACTTAGCGTATTCGTCGTACGCGGCAGCGGCCCATCTTTATTGGGTAGGGATTTTATTTCGCTTTTCAAATTAGAGTTAAGAGCGATTAACTATTGTAACCAAACCGGAAATGAAGTCGAAAATCTTCAAACGCGATATCCTCATATATTCTCGGGTAAGCTAGGTTGCTTCAATAAATATAAAGTGACTTTGACCTTAAAAGATGATGCGAAACCGATTTTTTTTAAGGCAAGACCGCTCGCGTTCGCTTTACGAGATAAGGTTGATAAGGAAATCGACAGGTTGATCGAGTTAGGCGTAATAGAACCTGTGGAACACTCAGACTATGCGTCACCGATCGTACCCGTGCTCAAGCGAAATGGCTCGGTGAGACTCTGTGCTGATTATTCGGTGAGCATAAATAAGCAATTAGTTATTGAAAAGTATCCATTGCCTACAGTTAGTGAACTTTTTTCAAAGCTACACGGTGGCGAAAAATTTACAAAATTGGATCTCTCTATGGCCTATAACCAATTTGTTCTAAATGAGGAATCTCAGAAAATGACTTGTATCAACACACATCGCGGCTTATATAGGTACACTAGGTTAGTGTTCGGACTGGCTTGTGCGCCGGCTATTTTTCAGCGTGCGATGGAAGGGGTGTTGTGTGGTATGGATGGTGTGCTTTGTTTGTTAGACGACGTTTTAATAACCGGGGTCAACGACAGGGAACATATGGATAGGTTACATGCGGTGTTACAAAGGTTACAGGATGCAGGGTTAACGTTACAAAAGGAAAAGTGCGAATTTTTTAAGGACGAAGTAAGTTATCTGGGGTATATTATAAACAAAGACGGTTTGAAGAAATCACCCTCAAAGGTTAAAGCAATTTTAGAGGCACCGATTCCTGTAAATGTTAGTCAGTTACAGTCATTTTTAGGGCTAGTGAACTACTATCGCAGCTTCGTACCCAGTGCGTCAACAGTCCTAAGTCCCCTGTATGACTTATTAAAAAAGGGTGCTAAATGGAATTGGGATAAAGCTCACAACAGTGCATTTAATACAATTAAAAAACTGTTAGGTTCGGAACAAGTTCTAACACATTATAATCCTAACGCAAGGGTAATATTAACGGTCGATGCATCGCCAAGCGGGCTAGGCGCAATTTTGTCCCAAATAGAGAGTGACGGAATCGAGAAACCAGTAGCTTACGCGTCGCGAACACTTAGTGTTGCTGAAAAACATTATTCTCAAATACAGAAAGAAGCCACAGCTATAATATTTGGCGTAAGGCGCTTCCACCAGTATTTGTATGGTAGGGCCGATCCCTTCGTACTGCGCACTGACCATAAGCCGCTAATATCAATATTCGGTCCACACAAAGGCATTCCGGAAGTATCAGCAAATCGGTTACAGCGATATGCTATGTTTTTAAGCGGCTACAACTATACTATAGAATACATACGAAGTGCAGACAACAGCGCTGACTATCTGTCGCGCGCGAGTCTCCCCGCTCCGGCGGCGTCCGAGGGAAGCGGGCCGGGTGCGGCGGAGGGGAACTCGGGCCAGTGCGCGGACGCCGCTGCGGCATTGCATGATCGCGCGGCCTACGTATGCTTCGTGATAGACGGATCGCTCCCGGTGTCGCTAGACGAGTTACGCAACGAAACAAAAAAAGATAACGTACTGTCGCGAGTTGCAAATTTTGTTTTACAGGGCTGGCCGCCCAAGGTCAATGATGATAAAATTAAGCCATATTATCATTGTAGATTACAACTTTCGCTGGAAAACGGTTGCCTTATGAGAGGCCATAAGATTATAATTCCAAGCACATTAAGGGCGAAGGTACTTTCTGAACTACATTCTTCTCATTTAGGAATGGTAAAAACTAAGGCGGAATGTAGATCACGATTTTGGTTTCCAGGAATCGATGCCGCCGTAGAAAAAATAATAGGTAGTTGTGACATCTGTCAACAGTTAAGACCTGCAGCACCTCGCATACCAATTTCGCCTTGGAAGTTTCCATCGCATCCATTTCAACGCGTCCACATGGATTTCCTCGGTCCAATAAACGGTCGTACCTATTTAGTTATTGTAGATGCGTATACCAAATGGGTCGAAGTATGCGATATGGTCACTACCACGACATCGGCCGCGGTCATCGAGAAATTGTATGAGTTCATGTCACGGTTCGGGACAATGGAATTCCTGGTAACAGATAATTTCGCTTCATTTTGTTCGCTGGAATTTTTAAAATTTTGTGAAGTAAATGGTATCACACATTTGACATCTCCAGCGTATCACCCGGCTAGTAACGGCCAGGCTGAAAGCTACGTCAAAATAGTAAAAAAAGGCATAAAATCGAGTCTTATGTCCAGTCGCAATGTTAAGGAATGCAAGCTGAAAATGTTAAAATATTTATTTGACTATAGAAATTCCTTACATTCCACCACGGGATCCTCACCAGCGCAACTATTATTTGGCCGTAGGTTAAGAACGCGATTGGATTTGTTGAATCCGACATCATCGCCGCCCTCGTCTATCGCCTTGGCTAATGTTGTGAAAAATCAACAGTGTATGCAGGTTAGGGCGGGTGGGGGTAAGGAACAAAAAGCTTTTTCTTTGGGTGAAAATGTGTTATATAAAAAATTTCATAACAATAAGTTTAATTGGTGCAAGGGAAAAAATGTAAAAAAAATAGGCAGAGTAATATACTTAGTAAAAGATTGTGAAACATCACTAATTGTTAAAAAACATAAAAACCAAATTGTTATGAACAAAGGGTTAAGTAGCAACCACGACTGGGACGATGATTGGGACCAACAGCCATCATCAACTGGTTCTAGCCCGACACGAGCTAACGGCGGGAGGGACGAGGAACCAATACCAGCACTCGTGTCGTCCGGCACGTCTGACTCGTCTGTCACGACCGCCACATCCGAGGTGCCGATTACGGAACCAGCATCAGAATCCCTGGCACCCGGTACGCCGGACGAGGCCGCTACGTCCGAAGCGTCCGCCACGGCATCCTCTCCAATAACGGACAGCAGTACACCGGATACGCCTTGCAGAGTGACGGTCACCAGAGGAGTCCGCCGACCTCAGTCATCCGACGATGAGGGCCGTGAGTTCTTCGAATGTATACAAAGTGACATCCGCAGGCCCTCTGCCCGAACTCGAAGGAGGTTGTTACGCCAGCATCCCGATAATTAGATTATAGAGATAAATACCTACGTAATAATTAAGTAGATAATTAGATTGTTAATCTAGGGGAAGGAGTGTTGTGTATGTGTAGTGTGTACACGTGCGTATGTGTGCGATGTACCTCATAGCGCTGTCTCTTTAATAAACGAGTGTCACTATAGCAGTCGTGCGTTTTACTTGTGCTCCCCGACAAAACATCTTCATTAGGGAAACGCGATTCAGCTAACCGCGAAAATAATTATGAATAATTATGAGGAAAATAATAATTTTACCTGTCTGTTTAAGGCATACTTGCACAACGCTGCCTAAACTGATTAGTTAAATTTTCCCTGTCACTTATTGATAAGTTTATTTCGGGGTTGAAAAGACCAAGACAGTTATAGAAATCATACTTCATACTTCATACTAATATTATAAATGCGAAAGTGTGTTTGTTTGTTGGTTTGTTGGTTTGTCCTTCAATCACGCCGCAACGGAGCAACGGATCGACGTGAGTTTTGGTATGGGTATAGTTGAGGACCTGGAGAGTGACATAGGCTACTTTTTATCCCGGAAAATTAAGGAGTTCCCAAGGGAATCAAAAAAACTTAAACCACGCGGACGAAGTCGCGGGCATCAGCTAGTTTTAACTTACACATCTAGCGGCCTTGCGCAAGTGGGTTTAAAGTGTAGTAACTTTGTAGTAGCTTATGTAATATTTTTATTTTCCTGTATCGGGAAATTCATTTTAATCCATTTATCGATGCTATTTGCTAATCTCGATGACTTAATAAATAAGCAATGGTTACATTTTTTTTACGTGCTTTTTCATTGGATTCACTTTAAACGTAGACTGGACAAAGGAATACAACTACAGTAAGACTAATTCCAAATAAACACTCCGAAGTGGTTAAAAATAGTCAAAAAGTATTATTCATTTAAATTTTAAGTGTACCTAGTTCAATCGATTTAACAATAAAAAGGTGAGTAAATAATATGAAACAAAACTTTGATATTTTACTGTTTTTAAAAAAAAAAAATTGATGTAAAGTATCGAGTGCAGATATTTAAAAATGCAGAAATCAGATCTGACATCGTAGTTTTAGTTTTACGTTCATTCGACTACAGTGTGGTGCTGTTCTTGCTATCATTTAATATTTCCCCAAGGAAATGGTGGAGCTCAAAGCAAGTCGGATATACATTTCATTTACATTTAAATAAATCTCCCAGTTTGTTCTATCCACTTCCTTTATTTTCAAAACAAATGCAGACGAAAGAAAATAGAATCTTTCAACCAGCGTCACGAGTTTTCTCTTGGTGATAGGAAACTCGTTTTTTGCTCAAAAAATAAGCTTGGCAATTCAATTGGGGGTGCAACTTGGAGTTTACTGTACTTGTTATTGTAAAATACCGTTTGTATCTGTTGTCTACGACTAGCTTCATCTACATGCCATCATACTAATATTATAAATGCGAAAGTGTGTTTGTTTGTTGGTTGCACGCTGCAACGGAACAACGGATCGACGTCATTTTTGGCATGGGTATAGTTGAGGACCTGGAGAGTGACATAGGCTACTTTTTATCCCGGAAAATTAAGGAGTTCCCAAGGGAATCAAAAAAACTTAAACCACGCGGACGAAGTCGCGGGCATCAGCTAGTTTATGAATAACTAACTGAATCAAGTATTTAGTTTATGAATTTAGTATTTAGTTTATGAATAACTAGCTGAATAATATTAAGTATGAAGCATGATTGTGGTAACTTTATTTTTTGGTTCAGTAGTTATGTACGCATTATCATTTAACTGCTTCGTTAGTCCAGTGGTTGGCGAGTTCGACTGCGGATGACGAGGGCCCAGGCTTGATTCCCGGGTCAGGCCATAATTGAGTATTGGGTTTTTCTGATTGGAAAATCTCAGTTAGCCCGGAGTTAGGAAGTTGGCGGTGTTTCGTCTCCGTACCTAGGAGAGCACGTGCGCCTGATCTATCTCCAGTCGTGTCGGATTATCCGTCATATCGGGCTATGAGAGTAATGGATACACCTGTTTTTTGCACACTCTCGATATAATATCTCCTCACAACCTGAATGCCTGGTCTTCTTCCATCTCCCGTTATTTCAGGTCTTTTCTGCGTACCAACAAATTATAGAACCAGCTTCTATCTTCTGTGTTCCTTCATGATTATACAATAATATGGTGCTCTTCAAAGGGCGGATAAGCAAATTTCTCAAAAGCCGTCAGCACATTGGCGGTTCCTCTGGTGCTGCAAATGTTTATGGGCGGCGGTAATCACTTAATATCAGGTGACCCGCCTATTCGTTTGTTCGCTATTAATTTTAAAAAAAGCAGATAGTACGGACTGGGGTACAATACAGGATAGCGCGAATACCTCGGAGACTCAGGTAAGTCCACCAAGATAATAATATCATAATACACAATTATTACCAACAGAGAAAGTTCTCGACAGCATAATTATCTTTTATTATAAAAGTAACAAAAAGAAAACGTACTAATTGGAGAGTGGGGTGCGTAAAGAAAAATGTAGCATAATTATATTGAAAATCAGTCCACTTTTTATCCTACTTTCGAGTGATTTCGAAAAGGAAGCGTAATTCTGTCTGAACAGGGAGTAAATCTCAAACGCTGCTGATTAACAATATAGGCTCAGTCTATTCATAACACGAGTGTTTCGTTTGTAAAATACACACAGCTTTAATAAACTTTAAGCGATGAAAAGCGCATCGGCTTTTTGCCTGCATCGAGTGTGGCTGACCGATATGAAAATGGCAGGGAGACGTCAGTCGCTAGAGCATGCAATGCACTGCTGATTGAACTACCAGGTGGGGCACTTTTAACTTGGTTTTGGCAATTTTTATGTCAATATAAAGTTGGAAAAAATCTTCATTAATGAAATTACCAGCTGATGCCCGCGACTTCGTCCGCGTGGTTTAAGTTTTTTTATTCCCGCGGGAACTCCTTAATTTTCCAGGATAAAAAGTAGCCTATGTCACTCTCCAGGTCCTCAACATACCCATGCCTAAAATCACGTCGATGAGTTGCTCCGTTGCAGCGTGATTGAAGGACAAACCAACAAACACACACACTTTCGCATTTATAATATTAGTATGATGTGCGTGTTAATTTAAAAAGTTAAAATATCTCTTGGTTTAACAGTGAAATATCTTTAAGAAACCTGGATAACGTTCTTCATAATGTTCTAAATGGTGTGTGAAGTCTGCCAATCCGTACTTGACCAGCGTGATGAACTATGGCCAAACATCTCAGTCTCGGAGCAGAGTCGTGCTCAGTAGAGGGTCGGCGTTGGATTGAGATGATAAATATTTTGACGCACTGGACGAGGTTTCGCCCTCTAGTAAGAGAAACCTCTAAAAAACAGCAAATGTAAATAGGGGTTCGTTGCACTACATTTTATTTTTTGATAAAAAAAGCGACATAGGATTAGTTGGCTCACATGAAAATATCTGTACGGATAGCTTGTCTATTGAGTTCATTTGGATAACAGCTGTTAAAATGTAATAGACATAGAACTTTTATAGTCTAAAATCCATACTAATATTATAAGCTAATGCCCGCGACTTCATCCGCGTGGATTGAGGTTTTTCGGTTCGCCTATGTGTTATTCCAGACTATAGTCTATCTCTGTGCCATATTTCATCCAGATCCGTTCAGCCGTTAGGGCGTGATTGAGAGAAATTTTTTTTTCATCCATCCATACATCCATCATAAATACATTTATAAATTATAATATTATTTATAGTATAGAGTATAGATGCGAAAGTGAGTCTGTCTGCTACGCCTTCACAGCCCATCTGTTCAACCGATTTTGATGAGGCTACTTTTTAACCCGAAAAATTAAAGAGTTCCTGTGGAAAACAAAAAACCTTAATCCACGCGGACGAAATAGCGGGTATCGTCTAGTATTAGTTAAAATAACCGTTTAAAAAGGTCTGATAGATAGGATGAATAAAAAGCAGATTTTCTTACTTATTGTTTCATGGAATATTTTTCAGTCTGGACTCGGACGAACACATAAATCAGCCGATATTACGGGCGCAGCGACGCTGTCACTCAGAAGTGTATTACGGACATTTTTCCTCATTTTTCCTCTCAAAATGAAAAAAACTATCATAAAATTTATAGCTTGTCTTTTCCGTACTTTTTATAGTTTGTTTATTATTGACGCTTTTTTTTATCGACTAGAAGGTAGCCCTTAACTGCGATCTCACCTGATGGTAAGTGATGATGCAGTCTAAGATGGTAGCGGGCTGACCTGTTAGGGGTTTGGCAGTTATATTAAACCCAAACCCCTAGTCGGTTTCTACACGGCATCGTACCGGATCGCTAAATCGTTTGGCGGCACGTCTTTGCCGGTAGGATTGTAACTAGCCACAGCCGAATCCTTCCACTAGACCTGACTAGGGAAATGCCCAAACTGACCCTGCCGGAAATCGAACCCGGGACCTACGCACGCTAAGTTAACCTCCAGACACTGACATAACTGAATACTTATTGTATCGAGACATGTCGTCAGCTGTAGTGAGCCGGTATTGGGTGAAGATAATGACTAAATAGGTAGTGCTCTCTATGGCGCGTATTAGTAAACCGACTTCAGCTAAGAACAGGTTTTCAACCGTCCTACGACCAATACTACTAATATGGGACTAGACTCGGATCATTCTTCACGCGAAGCGACGAGCAAAAGCTATGGTTAGTTTAATAAAGTTACAGAATATGTCATCCAAACAGAACATAACTCGTGTGCAGAGCAAAAAATAACGCACTCAAAATTATTATGCTATAAAGTAAGTAGAGTCATAAAATAAGTAATAAGTGTGCTTCCGCAGGATTTATATGTACGGTTCTAAAGTGCACAGATGTTGCTCTCGTGTATACGGAACAGCGAATTTGTGACCGCAACTTTAATATGAGGGCGGTTTTCTATGCGATATCTGGAAACTTTGGACGTTACGTGTTTCGCGCTACTTAAATGCGAGAGACGTAGAGATCAGCCAAAGGGGATCTATTCGGTTATATTTTGTCATGTTTTTTTATGCGTGTATTTTTCAGCTTTGAATGCGATCTCATATTATAATTAAGGTAAAAGTTGGAATAGTCTGTAACGGGACATGTTACCAAGGAATATAGCAGTTATGTTGATTTGAAAAAAATCAGGAGTCAAATGAATTACATGGATGGAAAACCTGTTACGTTATAATCTGTGAAAAGATCGACCTATTAAAACGAGTCGCGAAGATGATATTTCGTTACATAATAAAATTTAAAACATCACAAGTCCATACATTGCTTATATTATGCTAAAACTGTGTGCAAGCAATCTGAATCACTCATCCACACAAAAATCTGTCTAAAATATTTACCTTAATTTAACAGCATCAGGTTAAAACCAATTCTTGCCATAAATTGTCAACAATATCAATCTACAAGATCAATATAATTTATGCAAGTTTGAGGGTGACTTTGTAACTAACATTTACATTTGTTTGCTTATTCTATATGGACTTTTGACATTGACCGTGCAATTTATCCTCTAACGTCGTGATGTAATAAATTTGTGACTCATTAAAACTCAGTGCGAAACTCGAAAGTTTCGTAGGAATTAACTCTTCAGCGGAATTTCATTTTCATTGTAATTGTTTCTTATTAATTTAAGTAATTAAGCATTTACTTTTGTATCTCGTTAACAGGTTCGTACGTTGTTCAAAAGTTTTTATACTTAGTTTGGCAGCGTCACGTATTGTTAACTTTATCGATATCTATGATATTTTCTCGAAAATGCAAACAAAATTTGACAAGTTGGCTTCTTACCCTAAATTATAATGAGACTGAAAATCTTATATTAAACTTCATCCCATAGAGCTTCATCCATATTCACCCCTTACAAAGTTACAACACACACGTCATACACATACACACCCATTTAAATTTGACACTAACATTAATTTTCTGTTTGTTATTTTTTTTTCTTATTACCTACTTATTAACCTGGAAGTGGGCGTAAACAGCTGCAAAACAGTTTTATACAAACGCAGTTGTTTCCGTTCTTTATTTTTAAGTACCTATGTATATGAGAAAATGAATATCATTATCATATCATTATAATAGTATTATATGATGATGCCCGCGAAAAAATCCATTTCTTTTTAGATTTATTAAATAATTCCGTGGGAATCATCAAAAAAAAATTAAGTTAACTAAGATCGGTTTAGCTGCCGGGCCGTGAAAAGACAATACAGAAATACTTTTGCACTCACAAAATATTAATATTAATAGTAGTATTAATATTCAACAGCTTGCGTATCCGTACTAATATTGTTCGTACTTCTTTTCAGACCCCCGATTATGTAAGAATTGTCGATCAAATCGTAAAAGTTCAGCGTCAAAGTAAAATAAACCATAACAGCATTCTCAATTTCGTGTATCCATTCTCATGTACGTTTAGGGTATCGTACATACTACTACCTAAATGTATAAGAATGGGTACACGAAATTGAGGTCTAATTTAATGCTGTTATGGTTTATTTTACTTTGACGATTTGATCGGCCATTCTTAGATAATCGGGGGGCTGTATCAACAGTAATATCAGAGAATACCTAATAGGTAATATTCACAAATAAATTAAGTGATACTGCTACGACGTTGGGCAAAAGAAATTTCAATTTCATTGTTATATACCGACTATTTTACAGACGCGGCTAACGGCAAATTTTTAAACGACAATTTATTTATTCAGATATTTAAATGAAATTTCTCTGTAACAACCGTTCATAATCTAAACATTGATGAAAAGATCTAAACTCATTGCAATAGGTCAAACAGAATTGGACTCAATAGCCACTAGTAGAGATAGTTTTCAAACGCTCTACTTTTTACGAATTGGTCTGATGGTATATTTTCATGAAAAAAATTCAGAAAAGCGTTTTTAATCTAACCACGAATAGACAGATTAACAACTGTAAAGCTGACGCAAAGGTGCCTTTATAAAAATATTCCTAGTGGAAAAGCTTGGGACGTCAAAGACTCAAATTCGGGTATAATTACTTTGGAAATTTAACTTAATAAGTGTACTATAAAGTCCATTCTATAGAATGACACAATACCACTTCAGGTATAATATTTGTACAATAATGTACTTTCGAACTGACCGAATTCGGCCACGGTGGCCTGTCTCCAGAGAGATTAGCTATCTGCGCGGGAGATATTATAGTGCACAAGTGCACAGGCGCACCCTCTGTTCCTTTACTCTCATAGCCCGATGGGACGGAAAATCCGACACGACCGGAGAGTCTCTTAATTTAATATATACTTAATATATACTTATATATATAACTTAATTTGTATAATATGTATGCGTATCCAGAAATTTCTGCATAGTTACCTAACTACTAAGCTACCGGCGACTGTCGCGCTAATAACACTACTGAAACACGTGGCCATCACTGACCACACGTATGCGGCGAGTCTATGCAAAAAGTATGAAAAATAATGTTATTTCATTTATTTCATATTTCATATTAATGTAGACGACATTGGCAGGGCATTGAAATTCTTATGCTATTCTTCCACCGCTAGTGGTACAAAATATGTATTGTCCAGTCCAGTCCATGAAATATGTCCAGGAATATTCTTCAAGAGTACTTGGCCCTCTTCTTTGCGATTGCGGATTCTGCAATAAAATGTATTTTGAATAATTCATTAAAAGTATCTTGAACAATTATATTTCTGCCTAGCTAGACAACTGCGGTTCGTGAGACATTTCTTTACGAGAGATTAAAAATAAATACCAACGTAACGTAAGGCAATTTCTATTTTTATTCCACGCTTGTCGTCGTTCGTTAATTACCCGATTTTAATGAAAACCGCCGAAGTACAATCTTAATTAGTGCACGACCATTCAGCCGGCCGCAGCCGTTGCTACGCTGGGAATTTTAAATTTCTGAATACAAATGAAATTGCAGGAATCTTAAGCGGATTTAATAAGTTTTTTCAACTCACTGTTAGTGGAATCTTCAATATTATGAGTATAATAAAGATTACGAAATCTTGATGATGATGTTTTTTAATTCCCACCCAAAGTCCTTAATTAACCGGGATAAAAAGTAGCCTATGTCACTCCTTATGCCTCAACTATACCCATGCAAAAAATCACGCCGATCCGTTGCTCTGTTGCGACGTGATTAAAGGACAAAACAACAAATAAACACTTTCAAAGTTCACGAAGTCGCGGGAATCACCTAGTATATTTTTAAAAAGAAAATAATCTTGTTTACCTACTAATTATCTTTTGGTATTACTAAAAACAAAAACCCACACAATAGAAAAGTAAAAAAAACATCCTTAAAATAAGAATATAATAAACCAAAGTATTAAATCTCAGCACAATCTCAAGGAGACCAATTAAAGCAATTACTTCTCTCCTAATAAGACCTCAATCTTCGAAAGTGGATAAATGCTTAAAAGGAAAAGTATATCCACTCTAATTAACAGACTTTCCGTTAATGGGATTATTTAGTAGCCTAATTGCCGTCCTATGGCGCAATGGTGCTTATAATGGCACTTTTCGAATGTATTAGGTTTGATTCCTGCGGCCCTATTCTCTAACTCAGTGGATATCAAAAAAATTAAAGCCACTGACATGTACATTTTATCCATTGAAGGTTCAATGGATAAAAATATGAAATAAAAATAACATTTTCATAGAAAACCTTCGATGGATAAAATGATATATGGCAGAGGCTTTCATTGAAAATGAAAATGAAAATGAAAATGATTTATTTCATGTAGGACCACTAGTGTCACTTATGATAAGTCGTAAGAATCTACCACCGGTTCGGAAAGCTGATTCTACTGAGAAGAACCGGCAAGAAACTCAGCAGTTGCTCTTTTCAAAATCAGAAAAATGTAACAATTTGTATAATATAACTACATACTTAATATAAAATGCATACGCTACGTTACAAGTAGGTATTACACTAACTTGTGGGTTGCTGGATGCGAAGCCGGTTGCTTCCATGCAACTTTGTCATCGAGAAAATCATCTATACTATAATACCCTCGACTTATCAGATGCTGTTTAACACAGTCTTTAAATTTATGTAATGGCAACTCCAGAAACTCTTTTGGTACCATGTTATAAAAGCGTATACTCGACCCCACAAAGGATTTCTGCACCTTGCGCACGCGATATGACGCTGTTACAAGCTTATGGCGGTTTCTAGTACATCGATTGTGAGTATCACTTATTTGCTTATAAAGATTAATGTTCTGCCTAACAAAGATTATATTATTGTATATGTATTGTGAAGGCACCGTAAGAACACCAATCTCTTTAAATTTTTCATTTTGTGATAGCCACTGAGTTAGAGAATAGGAGGCTGTTTAATGTAGAATTGCATTTTCGTATATGTAATGCACGATCATCTAGTCATCTAGTCAGTTGCAAATAAATAATCAAGTGAATAAGACGTATTTCATTATACAGACGTAAGTCAAGCAAAATTGAACCTTACCGCCCGTACAGAGGCCTTGTAGAGAAAATATAGGGTGTGTTCCGAAATACACTGCGAGCACTGTAAGGTGTGACGTCAATTCAGTACACTGCGAAGCCGTTCCTTTATAGTTAGGTATACTGGGTACTGCTTATAACGGAACGCAGTCAGCACTGAGACAAACACTGAGAGCACCTTACCTCAGTCTATAACGGAACGCACGGATTATTTAAACCAAATTGAAATTGGTTGTCAAATGCCACTGCATTAAAGATCTAGCCCTACTACATAGGCGCGGCACGTAGCGGCAAGTATTCTTTGTATGAGGTTGTATGAATGTGGGACTTAAGCGACGCGGCACGGAGATGCTTTGCGCGACGCGGCCCCGTATAAACTCATACAAATAATATTTGGCGCTACGTGCCGCGCCGCTCCATGCATCTCAAGTGGGGCTAGACCTAAAAGGCTCATGCAGCGTGGTGACAATATTGTGTGAGTTAGGTCGCAGCGACAGCAGTGACGAATCTAAACATAAGAGTCTGCGTTATTTACTTGTATCTGGAGCGCGCATATTAGGCAACCTTCCTTCCTTCCTTCCTTCGACGTGGATATTTTGAGCAGAAGTTTCATCTTGTCCGGTTTTTTAAACTACCTCAATCGAAGTTGCGGGCATCATCTAGTTTTGTCATTGACATCGACATTTGTGCTCTGTCGGTTGTAACAACAACGCGCGGTTGTAGCATTTCTAAAATAAAATATAACTCCGTTGAGCCTTCCAAAGGTCTCTGGCACAAAATGTATCGCAGCTCGACGTATTAGCGGGGCGTTGATGTGAGGAAGGAAATTAGTTTCGTCCCTATTTCCGACGAAACGATCGAACCGTTTGCGCTTTTCTCGACGAAAACGAGTTTCTGAACATTTTTGTTGTTCACTTCTATTTTTGCCGTTCATTTTGATCAGCTCTAGTTATTGATATGATGATTATTACTGAAACCATTTAGTCATCGTGATATTATCAGCCGTGGACGTCCACTGTTGGACGTAGGCCTTCCCAAGTGAGCGCCACCATTACCTTTTTTCAGCCTTGTACGAAAAATAATTTTATCAATTTAAAATAAAATCCTACTTTTAAGAGTGAATTGTACTTTTCAATGGGGAGAAAAACTGCATGCGTCAATGGCTGTTAATAGGTCATGAAAACATCATATTTTTTTCACACTACCCTTTAATCATTCATGGATACACTGCTTTGAAAACCCCTTTTATAACGATTAATTCGAGCTGACATCGCTGACTGCACGATTACCTCAGTATATGTACTTAAAGAGTCGAAAGTTTTATGTTATTGTGCTTATCTTTTTCTACTCTTACTTAAGTATATTTTCAGGTTCTGCGTTGTATCTCAAAATAGCTGCGTCACTTGCATGTATACGTATAGTCCCACAAACTTATCTGATATTACTACTATTATTACTACTAGATACTAATATTATAAAATGTATGTTTGTTTGTTGGTTTGTTGGTTTGTCCTTCAATCACGCCGCATCGGAGCAACGGATCGACGTGATTTCTAGCATGGCTATAATTGAGGACCTGGAGAGTGACTTATGCTACTTTTTATCCCGGAAAATTTAAGGAGTTACCGCGGGAATCAAAAAAACTTAAACCACGCGGACGAAGTCGCGGGCATCAGCTGGTGAATAATAAACAAAAACTAAACAGGCATAAAAATTAGTTCCAATTTGGTCCACGGGGCCAGATAAGTTGGTGGGACTATAACAGGGTAATACAGCGGCACTTGCATGCAACAGGGTAACAGCGCGAGTTTAGCGAGATAACGCAAACAGTGCCGCCATATTTAAACCTGTAGCCGCAAGCTCGCACAAAACAAAGCGTTGCCTGACATCCACTGCACTTTGAAGTCGTTTGCGTTAATTCTATGTACTCCATTTTATACTCCATACAAAAGCTCTGCTTGTGCTTTGATATTAACACTACTAGAGCTAGAGCATCTGCAGAGGCCCAATAATTGTGGAAGCAAATCGTAATCATTTGACAGCTTAAAACGTATTACTCGAACTGTTTAAGGAGCTATTTGACGTGGAGTCATCTGTATGAACTCCTTAAACAGGTCGAATTATCCGTTTGACAAACGATTACGATTTTCTTACACAATGGGGGGACAGATCATACTAAATGACACTAAGCTACACGGATTCTATTATTGGCTAGAAGCAGGCGTTACTTTGCGGAAGTCCATGACAATGAAAAAACTAGAAGTTTAATTCACTATAATCCGCCACAGAAGGCAAATCTATAATGTGGTACAGTGCGTATTTTGAACTTGCAGCCTGCGATATTCACCACACCACATAAACCCTCCAAAATACTCTCAACCATCCTCAGGAGATGTTGACTCTAGATACAATGCACGATTGTAAAGGCTTGGTGTAGGCTTTACAATCGTATCGGTATATCGGTATCGAGTATCGGTATTGGAGAGACTCTCCTCCTGATAGAGCCCTGAGTATTCTGTTATATCGACTTACCCACGTCCTTATAATGGTTTAGCCCCGCTACAGAAGCGCGGCGCGGCACGGCACGTAGCGGCGAGTATTCTTTGTACAATTAACAGTGCATCTCCGTGCCGCGTCGCTTAAGTGGGTCCAGCTCCATGCAAACTCATACAAATAATTGGCCGCTACGTGCCGCGCCGCGCCGTTCATCCGTCGTGGGGCTATATACCTTGATATCAAGCACGCCCGCGATTGTCAGTTCCGTACTAACTCTCAATACATGTTTATACACTTTAAAATCTAATATTATAAAGAAGAAAGATTTTTTTGTTTGTAATAGATAAACTCAAAAACTACTCAACCGATTTTAAGAATTCTTTCACTTATAGAAAGCTACTTTATCAGCTAGTAACATAGTCTGCTTTTTATCCCGGAAAATTAAGGAGTTCCCGCGGGAATAATAAAAAACTTAAACCACGCCGACGAAGTCGCGGGTACCAGCTAGTACACTTTACATCGAGTTCATCAACATCATTGATAGGTTTAAGTTCGTCCATATATCTCCAAGTACCCGAAGCGGAAACTTTTTGAAATAAAAATCAGTCGCTTTAAATGTAGGACGGGCCATAAAACAAGGGGCTAACTCAAATAAAATTAAGTAGTTAGTAGGATAAGAACTGCGTCTTAAGTACTAAGTCCTTATTATGGAGTAAAATGGAACAAAAGATATGTTTTATAGGCATGTACCATTTGCATGTACCATATTCTGGTAAAATAAATAAATGATTATGATTATGACAAGTCAAGATTTGGTCTGGTCTGGTGGGAGGATTCGGCCGTATCTAGTTACCACCCTAACTAATATAACTGATATACACCTAACAGTTTAGACCGCTACCATCTTTTAAGCTACATCATCAGTTGGTGAGATCGCAGTCGAATAAAAAAAAAGCGTGTGTGTGAAATTCACACACGGCAGTATTGAAACTTCAGAAAAGTAGCCTACGAGATAGTGAGATAAATATAACTTGTATTCTATCTTATTCTCTCGCAGGCTTAATCCTATTAAGAATATGTTTGTCTCTTTTTGGTGTCGCTTTTTCGTTTCGTTTTATCAACCAGAGCCGGATTAAAATATGAAATGAAATGAAATGAAATTATTTATTTCATGTAGGACAGTTGTCCTACATGAAATACCACATGACATGTGCCACTTATGATAAGTCGTAAGATTCTACCACCGGCTCGGTTCTATAAATCTATATATTTTTTTTTTTTTTTTTTTTTTTTTTTTTTTTTTTTTTTTTTTTTTTTTTTTTTTTTTTATTCATTATAGGCTTACGCTTGACCACATCACACCTGATGGGAAGTGATGATGCGGCCTAAGATGGGACGCGCTTGCCTAGAAGATGCCTATTCACTCTTGATTTAATGATACCCAGATTGTAATTGGTGGGAAACACAGTTTTAGGTAGAGTGTTCCAGACCCTAGCCATGCGAATGAGGAATGAAGACGCAAAGCGTTTCGTTCGTGTGAATGGAACGTCGACAACATAGGGGTGGAAACTCGCACGGCGTCTTGCGGTACGATGGTAGAAAGGTGAGGGAGGTACAAGGTCGAAAAGCTCCTGAGCACACTCACCGAAATATATCCTATAAAAAACCGATAGGCCTGCTACCTTACGGCGGTGATCCAGAGTTTGGAGTTTCGCCAGAAGAGGTGAATCTTCGCCAATCAACCTCCTGGCCCGACGATCTACGGCGTCAAGAGCCGCCAGCTGATACTTAGCAGAGCCATCATAAAGGTGACTGCAGTACTCCATGCACGACCGAACTTGGGCTTGATATAGGGTAACCAGTTGGCGTGGCGTGAAGTACTGCTTGACCTTGTTAAGTATACCTAGTTTTTTGGCGGCTGTCTTTGCTTTCGCTTCGATTGACCTCCCGAAGTTGATGTTGGCCGTGATGTCGAGGCCTAGGAGATCAATGTGATCGGTAATGGGTAAGGATACATCACGGAAAGTGGGAGTCATGACGAAAGGACTCCGTTTCGCTGTGAGCAGACACGCCTGTGTTTTAGCAGCGTTAAACTCCACCAAATTGGCAACACCCCAATCTGATACGAACTTTAGGGTGGAGTTCAACCGCTCAACCATCGCCTCTCGCAGTTCATTGGTCTCAGAACTACCTGCGCGTGGCATGGATATGTATCTCTCCGTTACAGTGCTGTCGTCTGCGTACCCAAGGATGCCAGGTTGCAGCAGATCATTAATGTGCAACAAAAATAGTGTAGCGGAGAGAACAGACCCTTGAGGAACACCGGCATTAATAGCCATTAGATCCGACGAGCAGCCATCAGTGACTACTCTGAAGGATCGCTCACTCAAGAAATCAGATATCCAGTCACACAAGTTCGGCGGGAGACCAAATGCTGGAAGCTTGGAAAGAAGGCTGTCATGCCAAACCCGGTCGAAAGCCTTAGAGATATCCAGAGATATAGCAAGCGCCTCTCCATGTTTCTCTATGGCTTCACCCCAAATATGGGTAGCGTATACGAGTAGATCACCGGCAGATCGCTTTTGGCGAAACCCGTATTGGCGGTCTGAAAGTAGGTCATTAGACTCTAGGTACGCCAAGAGCTTCGTATTCAGTATGCGCTCCATACTCTTACAGAGTAAGGAGGTGATAGCTATAGGTCTATAATTCGCCGGGTCGGCACGACTGCCCTTCTTCGGGACGGGTTGTACGTTTGAAACTTTCCAGGATTTAGGCACATGGGCTTTGGAAAGCGAGAGACGGTACAGGCGAGTCAGGACTGGAGACAGTTCAGGCGCACAGTTCCGCAGAACAATTGCTGGAATCCCATCGGGACCGCTGGCTTTGTTCACATCGAGAGAGCGGAGGATTTTTAAAACCTCCTTTTGGTGGATGCGCACCTCAGGCATTGTAAAATCGCAGGTAGGAATATTAGGTGGGCAGGCATCTCCAGCATCAAGATGTGAACTTTTAGCGAATTGAGAGGCAAGAAGATTCGCCTTTTCAGGTGCTGTAAAAGCAAGCGACCCGTCAGGTTTTAGCAGCGGCGGCAGTGATGGCCGACAGAAGTTCGATTCAACTGACTTGGCCAGGGACCAAAAAGCTTTGCTACCACTAGGGTGAGAAGCTACTTTGATCCCAATTCGCCTCGTACGGTTAAATTGAGCCTTCTTTAAAACCCTCTTGTGTGACTTGGCAGCAATATTGAATTCCCTCTTCTTTGAATGTAAGTCCGGAGCCTTGCTGCTTCGAGCATCAACCCAAGCTACGAATGCTGATTGCTTTTTGGAAAAATAATATAAAAAATATATATAAAATTCAAAGTCCTGACTGACTGACTGACTGACTGACTTATATATCAACGCACAGCCTAAACCGCTGGGGTTAGAAACTTGAAATTTTGACAGTAGGTTTCTTTTGTGACGTAGGCGCTCACTAAGGAAGGATTTTTCAAAATTCCACCCCTAAGGGGGTGAAATAGGGGGTGAAAGTTTGTATGAAAGTCCGTCATTTCTCAAGTTATATCCATGAAACTTGGTATTTGAGCTTCTGGTTTAAAATAAAGAAATACGTGTTTCACAGTTTTTGAAAATTCTACCCCCAAAGGCGTTAAATAGGGGTTGAAAGTTTGCATGAAAGTCCTTCATTTTTCAAGTTATAACCATGAAAGTTGGTATTTGGGCTTCTGGTTTAAAATAAAGAAATACGTGTTTCACAGTTTTTGAAAATTTTATCCCCAAGGACGTTAAATAGAGAGTTTGTCCTTCAATCACGCCGCAACAGAGCAACGGATCAACGTGATTTTTTGCATGGGTATAGTTGAGGACCCGGAGAGTGATATAGGATTTATCCTGGAAAATTAAGGAGTGCCTGTGGGAATTAAAAAAACTTATGCCACGCGAACGAAGTCGCGAGCATCCTCTAGTAAAACATAAAAAGCATTTAACAAATCAGACTTTCTACTGCTACGAGTACATTTACACAAACAGAAAATTACAAAAATGGAACGCTTTGTATGTATATAAACGTTCGTCCGGTGGCGCCACTTGTACCGTGACGACAACATCCGTTTCATCGAATTTTCAAATCACGACGATTCTAAAGAAGTTTTACTTCAACAACTTGTAGTTAACGTACGTTTGTTGCTCCACTCACAACACCACTCGCGCGATTATCTCTGTGGACGATTATAGTCTTACGTCTATAGTACATTACATCGCGAGACCGGGAAGTACGCGTTTTCTGGTCGAGTGTTAGTTAGACGGCCGAGCTACGCGAGGCCGGCTATATACGAGACCAGAAATGCTCTCCCGGTCGAGGTGTGTATAGTGCTTTTCTAAAAAACGAAGCAAGTGACTTTTTTTTAAATATATTATATTATGTAATTAAAAGAAAGTAAATAAAAAAGCAACCTACTTGAGAAATATATTTTTTTTTTGCGCTGTGAGTGCTGAACGCGTAATACGGTAGAGTTCCAAATTTAAACTATTTAGGCCAAAGAACATTATAACAAGTTACAAGATATTCAGGAAGAAAGATTCCAAATTCAAACTTATGATATGTAATGAAAATACATACATTCTTTACTGGCCTAGGCCGGGAAGTTTAACTTTCGAACTCATCATTTTTTAGAAATAAAAATTTGTGACCCAAAAAACATTAAAATGATCCGTATAAAAGTCCCGTCACGTACAATACAAAGCCCATTAGGATGTCATTACGGTGGCATCAAGCCTAAAGCCTGCACGTGTTTTGCTTTAAGAGCATTGCCGAGTTATTTGCATGAAAAATAACACCAAATTGTTATTTATTCATGACACGGTACTAAAATATACATCAATGTGACACGTGGAAGTATGGTACGTAACCGATGACGCATTTTTGAAGTGAAGCTTCTTTAGGATCGTTGTTATTTGAAAATTCTATGAAACGAGAAAGCGACAATAAAAAGAGACAAACATTTTTTTTTTATCCACTACAAGTTAGCCCTTGACTGCGATCTCACCTGATGGTAAGTGATGATGCAGTCTAAGATGGTAGCGGGCTAACCTGTTAGGGGCACGGCAGTTATATTAAACCCATACCCCTATTCGGTTTCTCCACGGCATCGTAGCGGAACGCTAAATCGCTTGGCGGCACGCCTTTACCGGTAGGGTGGTAACTAGCCACGGCCGAAGCCTCCCACCAGGCCAAACATATTCAATTATAGCATTCAGCCAGCTAAAGAATGAGATAGAAAATACACGTTAAATTTATCTCATTCTCTCGTAGGCTTCTTTTCTGAAGTTTCACTTCTGCCGTGTGTGACTTTCACATTCACACTTTTTTTTCTCCAACCCTTCGGCGGCTCTGTTACTCTTGTCACTTTGTGAATTCTCTTGACCAAAAGACCGCAATTAAATTTATAAGTTGAGGTACAAAAAAAGCATATTCCTAATAGTTAGTAAATTAGTTAGTAGTAGTATAGTTAATGTTGTCACAATAATAATTAGATCCATATTAAAGGCCATTGCTTTCGCTCATAATAACAATATTATGTTAGCACCCCATTATGGTAACGTGGTATCCAGTAAAAGCTTGTAGTTACAGTCCATTAGATAACACTAAGGACATCACGCCGCCATCCGTTATGTTAATGTTTCATGAGATAATGCATTTAGCCCGAACACTCACAAAGCCCTACGATATAGCAACGTGGCCTCTTATAAGTTGTTATACAAGAAAATCTATTACCCTGCATTTACACATTCGCCATCGCAGTTCGGCACGCCCGATCCCTGTTAATAACATTTTTAGATCTGAATCTCGACATTGTGCGTTGTTAAATGAGATTGAAAGCTGAAAATGTGTGAACTTAAAGGACATCACGTGGCCGTCCGTTATGATAATGTTTCATGAGATAATGCATTTAGCCCGAACACTCACAAAGCCCTACGATATAGCAACGTGGCCTCTTATAAGTTGTTATACAAGAAAATCTATTACCCTGCATTTACACATTCGCCATCGCAGTTCGGCACGCCCGATCGCTGTTAATACCATTTTTAGATCAAAATCTCGACATTGCGCGTTGTTAAATGAGATTGAAAGCTGAAAATGTGTGAACTTAAAGGACATCACGTGGCCATCCGTTATGTTGATGTTTCATGAGAGCATGCATTTAGCCTGAACACTCACAAAGCCCTACGAGATAGCAACGTGGCCTCCTATAAGTTGTAATACAAGGAATTCTATTACCCTGGATTTACACATTCGTCATCGCAGCACGGCACGACCATACTTTGGCGCAGCAGTGTAATCGTAGGAAACCCGAGATTCGATTCCCGGCAGAGGCGTCGAATCATAAATACGGAATTCATGATTTCTAAATTGGGTAGGTATTTGACTACTATTGAAATAAATTATTTTTTAGTAATTATTAAATAGAAGATCTCCCAAAAGTCGTAATATCCACGTCCGCTGATAGTTTTATGTTGAATAACCATTTTAAACAATCGATTAAAGTAAAAAAGTACGTCGAACTTTGATGACGTCACATTTTAGTATTTCTTATTATAAATCCCAAACTTAGGACGCGTTTTGCCGTTTGTAAAAAGTTGCTGATTTGACTTTTTGATATATACCCAATTGCTCAGATAGTATGTGATATATGAAAGTGCTAACTATCGAAGAAAAAAATACAGGATTAGAATTTCTTGATCTAGGTCTAGGTCGATATTAAAGCTGAAATTAGGGTCAAAACTAATTCCCTTCCACATTTTCGTCGCTAAGTAGCTGTCAAATATAGCGATGTCACGTTTAATTTGCTTTGTGTGTCGTAAATGCCTTATTGACAAATGTCAATAAGGCATTTACGAAACACAATCAAGGCAATCAGTTTCTCCGTAAAATACCAATTACGGATAGTAGGTATTTCTCATAGAAAACTAGATGATGCACACGACTTCGCCTTTTAGGTTTTTGAAATTAATGGGAACTCATTGATTTCCGGGATAAACCCGGTTCCTTCCCCGGGATGCAACCTATCTCTGTACCAAATTTTGACAAAATCGGTTAATCAGATGGGCCGAGATAGCGTAGCAAATAGATAGACACACTTTGACATTATATATTTAATAATAATATTAATATACGGTGAAAAATATAATAACCTAAAAAATTTAGTAATCAAGGTTTTATTGGTATTCTTTTATCATTACGAGTGTATAATTCATATTTATAAAATTAGTGAAAAGTATGGATTAGCCGAAAAATATCTATCACTCTCATTGATGTATAATTTTAGTAATGGCCACACTCATTTCGTTCATCATTTTTCATGTTGAATACAAAAATAAATGAAACTAATTACTATTTAGTTTAATTTATTCTTAGTAAAATTAAACATCAATGTTTTTGACCAAGGCATACATTTTCGTTTCAAACAAAACGCAACGCGTTTACTCCACCATTCACTAAAATAATATTGCAGTCTAATCAAGATTTCTGTTTAGCGGGTTCATTTAAAACAAGAGGTTTACGACTGACAGCTGAATAATTAAATTCAATCTTGCCACTCCGTCGATACTGGGCATCGAGCAAATCGCCTAAGTGAAGATAATATTATAGCGTTCTAGCCACGTCCAATACTTCTGGCCATGTTTGAAACCGAAATGCGCTGGAGTGGAGACAGCGTAGATACTAGTTAGCTTAGCTAGCTTAGTTAGCATTTAATGAAAGATACACACTTGTATTACAAGATAATTAAGTAATTTTTATTTTTGTTTTAATTTTAAATTTTATTAGGTGTAAGTGATGGTCCGTGATGTCTTGATCCTTGGGCCCCTCCTGAAAATCAGCGTTGCAGTATGTTAGGTAGGTATATATACCTATCTCTCATGCTGTGACACGGGCTGAGGAGGTGGCCCATTGATCACACGTAGTAACATAAGTTTAATTGGTGTAAACTAAATGTAATTGTAATAATTGTAGTGTTGGTCAATAAACTTTTATTTATTTATTTAACCGTAGACTGAAAAAGAAAAAAAAAATTAAAAAAGAAAAAATATATAAAGAAGGTAGCGGTAAGCGGCTGTATGTGGAACGCTCAGGATAGGGTTGGGTGATGTTTGATATAGAGATATGATGATTAAAAATTATATTGATGTATTTGGATGAGCGACGCAGTGTGGTGCAGGACAAAAATTTTAGTTTAGCTTATTTATTATAAAGATACTAGGTTAAATGAGTTATAAAATTGTAACAATACAATATACTCTAGTTTCCTTTAAACTAAACGAAAAATAGTAAAATGCACGGAAGGACTTTTCCTCACCTTTGAAGCTGAATTAACTGAGAAAGTACTAGCCAGTAGGTACAGCTCAATACATGCTTTACTGACACCTTTTTATTATAATTGGACCCAGTGGTCCGTTACTTTGTCAGAAGATAATGTAGCGTATGACTCATCCCCATCAAGAGTAAAAGATGTGGTGAGTTGATACTGAAGGGTATACTTTTTGTTTGTGCGTAATTTTGCATGGGCTGGTTACTTTTGGGGTTACTTTTACCCTTTACTAAAGCCCTAATTAAATTATTGCTTGATAATTAATGAACCTATAACTGTCACGAGCATCACAGTCCTTCACTCGTTATGTACAAAAGGATTTTTAAGCTGACTGGTAAAGGAATATTAAGAAATTCGCAGGAAGCCGTTGGATCTAAGCCACGCAAGTCTCTACAAGAGACCCAACCACCCACGGCCCCACCAACTTCGCAGTTATATGGGCCAAATTGCGGGAGAGCGCCCGTTCGGTACTTGCTCTTGGCGTGTTCCCGGGGCGCATTCTTGACTCCCTACAAATTATTTTCTTTCTGCTTCCTTGTCCCTATTGTCATTCTCCCCTTTCTGAAGCTGACTTTACGAGCACACGAAGAGATCGACTACAAGAGACCTAGCAGAAAAAGTTAAGATCTAAGTACTAACTACTATTACCTATTCTGTGGTACTACAGTTCATATCTTACAAGGGGGCACACGAAGCAATTTAAAAAATTAAGTTAGATCGCCAAACCTCTCCTGTTTCCAATTATCAAAATACTCGTTTCACAACTTCAAATCGAACAATTTAATAGATTAAGCCTGAGTTTAATTTCTGAGTCACTTGATCTTCCTTTATTCGATTAACTCTTTTGTCAGTTAATTAATTCGCTTAATTTGGATTAATTGGAAATTATCAGAACAAATTAAATATTGGATAGAAGCAGGCATTATGTGAAACGTACGTTGAGAATAATTTGGAAGATTTCTGTGGTGTGGTGAATATCGCGGTCTTTAAGTGCGGGATACGCACTGTACCACATAGATTTACCTATTGTCGCGGATTATAGCGAATTGAACTTCTAGTTCCTGTATAAAAAAGTTTACATTTGTAGTAAGCTAGTTAGTTACTGGGTGCTTACTAAACAGGGTGCTTAAAGAAATATTATTTTAATATTATGTCGACAAATCATGCATGATGAAGTCCCTAAAATAAGGATTGTAATTCTTAAACAAGTATCAACAATATAATATTAAAATAATAGCGATGGTAGGAACCCCCAGGTGAAGCTAATATGCGTGTTATAAAAGCAAATTAAAGCATAATACGAACCTTAACAACTTTCCAATCCATGTCCCGTCCCGAACCTTTCAATAAAACAAGTTCCGACATACTTGTAAATATCCAAGGACCTCCCTTTAAGTGGGTTAGGAGGGCAATAAAAAAAAACTCGAATGGGAACTCCGATGTGAATGCGATTAAGGGTTGGTACAATAATTTTACAGAGAGCGAGTATTATTTTGTAAAATATTATATGACGAATTCAAATCTTTCTTACTTATTACAAGATATTACTAATACGACGAAACGCTTCCAGGAAAGGTAGGTAGTGCCCCGTCGTCTTGGCGGGGGCACTACTGTGCCCCCAGTATGCTTACTCCCAGTTTTAACATTGCAAATACGATTGAGTGACGTGAGCGTTCGATCGCATTTACGTCAAACTAAAATGAACCATAATAACATTGATTTAGAGCTCAGTTTCGTGTATGCATTCACAGTGAGCGCTCCAAACGGTACGTTTCGAAATTTTAATCGGTTGCACTGAATTTGTGGCTCTAAATCAATGCTGTTAAGGTTCATTTTAGTTTACGCAAATGTGATTCACCTCACTTAGTAAGACCGTATTTTAAATTCGATCAATCTCAGAGTAAGGGTACAGATAGCGGCGCTTGAATTTAAAATCCAAACTAATAATATAAATACGAAAGTGTGTCTGTCCGTTTTACCCTTTTACGGCCCATCGGCTCGACAAACTTATGCATAAAACTTTTTATATCGGAAAATCAACGTGTTATCACTTTTTTAGACAGAAAAAACCTTAATCAATAATAAATTGCGGAAATCATTTTGTTAATAATCTTAACCATATTAAAAAATATGTGAAAGTTTAAGTTTAGTTTTTTCCTTAACGACTGAACCGATTTGGCTTAAATTTGAAATGAACATAGTATATACCCTGAATTAACACAAAGGCTGAATTAACAGAATATTAAAGTGTTTGCGCGGTAATCAAAAACCATAATCCACGCGGACAAAGTCACAGGCATCAATCAATAGTTTTAAATAGTTACTAATCTCTTATGACTTGTACTGCAGCGACTTTATATCGGTTCATCCGTTTCAAGTCAGCGACTGTGTTTTATGTCCGACCGATGACGATAAGTTGTTTTGCGAAGAGTGCGGTCTACGACTTCGCAATATTACGCGTTGTATCGGAATTACAGCGATTCAAGTCATAAGTACACCTTTGATAGGTTTTCTCGACGTGAAATATTTCAGTTGGAATCTGTGGTTAAAATACAAAAGATGAACGAGGAGTACCTACGAGTCGTCATAAGTATAGATAAGTTCAGTAGAGTCATAAGTTTGATAGGTTTTCTCGACGTGCAATATTTCAGTTGAAATCTGTGGTTGAAATACAAAAGGTGACTGAGGAGTTTAAAGTTAAAAAAGGAGATTAAAGTTATAGAAGATATTTCAAATTCCAAAGCTTCGCACTTCGATGATCATCCTGAGGAAAAGGCCACTGACTGATTAAATCAACCCAAATCTCGAACTACTAAAACAAGTCATTCTGAGGCTTACAGATAGCTAACTGGTCGTCAATAAGTGTACATTGTACCTAAATTGAATAATTAATATATTTTGACTTTGACTTTTATGCCATAGGATTCGCTAAAATGTAAGTTAAAATAGAGGTTGGCAATTTGTATCGAAAACGAAGGATTGGGATTTTTAGCATAATATTATGTTGCTTATCGTAAGTTGTATGTAAGTTTTGGCGTTCGTTTTACTACCTACCATAATGTTTTATTTCATAATTTTTATGTCACGTAGAACAACTTATACTTATGATAACTCAGCACTCAACTATCACGGCGGTTCGGGAAACAGAATGTAATTAGAAAAGCTGGAAAAACTCAACAGTTATTCCTCATTTAATGTAAGAATTTTTCAGTGCTTTTGAATCGTCCAAAAGCAATCGATTTAAAAAATAAAAACTAACCAAACTCACAGAAAACCGAACAATATAATCACATTTTGTGAAACCACTCATGTTATTTTAGTATAGTTGACATTCTTACTATTAAGTTTATGACTTTTTCTTCGATAAGTATCTACCTATTTCCGATGCAGCCAATACTGTACCCAAAGCAATACTGATACAGCATATTCTTTGTGGGTCGTAAAAATATATTGCACTACCAGCCGCGACCAAGCAGACCACT
Source organism: Erebia ligea (assembly GCA_917051295.2). Classification (NCBI taxonomy): domain Eukaryota; kingdom Metazoa; phylum Arthropoda; class Insecta; order Lepidoptera; family Nymphalidae; genus Erebia; species Erebia ligea. Next base: position 4,352,888 of record OU785223.1, read on the forward strand.
GGAAACACTTTTATATTATACAAGATAGAATCATGCATTTTCTTCCCGTTGTTTTTCGAATTTTACATTTTTCTCATAAGCAAGTCTTGCACACTCCCTATCTCACTTTCAGTTTTATTTTAAAAAAACTAGCTGACTCAATCCTGCTAAAATTTCTGAAAACTCCTTTGGTGTGAACTATACAAAAATCATGAATACATGAAATACGCAGGTACTATATCAGGTATGACCTAAAAGCCCAAATACCAATTTTTCATGGATAATTATATATCGGACAAGACAAAGCGTCCGCTATATGAGTCCGAGTAATTCACTCACATATTAAACAGTGCGCACATTAACGTGACCGGACAAAAATGCAAACGATTTATCCTGAGCGATCCGTAATGTGTTTCCCTCCTAATTTTCATACAAAAATTCATCTCCAATTATTTTACCCCAAAAATACGTCATAGAAACCTCTACAATCAAAATTTCAAATTTTAAAACCCGCAACCCCAGAAACTTTAGGTCTGTGACCGTCATTCAGTCTATGTAAATAATTTATATGGAATAGGTATCTACTATGTTTTACCATCGGCTTTCCCCTGGGATTTTTTCAGTTTTGCTTGGCACTAAAATATTTTCTTGGGATGAAAACGGTCCCCTGAGTCCCTAATGTAATTTTTCACGCAATGATGCGTGTATTGAAAAATAAATGAAAAAAGACTGGGAAAAGACTGGGAATAATATGTTATCTTTCATGCATTAGAGCGTACCTACTCTTTTTAGGGTTCCGTACCAAAAACACATAAGGAACCTTTAGGTGCTTCGCCCACGTCAGACCGATTTTTTGTCGGCAATGAATGTAAGATACAGGTTGCAATATTGAAACGCACACGTCCTAAAAAAGTCGGTGACAAACAAAATCGGCCGATTCGAGTGTCGGTGGAAAATGAAAGGTTCGGATGTTGATTCGGTCACAAAATCGGTGATAAAGTCGGACCGATTATCTGACCTACAAAAAGTGTGACGTGGGCGGAGGCCCTTTGACTTCGGCGGTCCGTCCGGCACAGGTGCATGATCCACCATGGCATTAATAATAATTGTACACAAAAGATTGAGATTGTAAATGAGATAAGAGATTTAACTATTTAATACTTTTTTTGCACACAAATTACAAAGTAACAAAAATGTACAATAGAAATTTTGTATGTAAAGGCGGTCTTATCGCTTAGGTATAGCGATCTCTCACATACAACCTTTGGTGAGAAGAGTAAGGTTAAAATATCGAATATAGGTAAAGTGATTATATCGCAGGAAAATTGTAACAAAGTTTTCAGTTAAAGCTCAGTCATTTAGGAATCAACAATGATTGACCGAGCGAAGCGAAGGTCTCTGAGTCTACTTGAGTGAATTGGCACTTGTCCGTCCATCCGTCCGTCCGTCCGTCTGTCAGAGCCTTATAACTTCTGAATTGCTGAACGTAATTACTTCAAATTTAAATATAATATGTAAACCGATGGCCTCCCACCGAATATAGCTTAAAAAGTTATAAAAAACCCTAATTTCAGGGGGGCTCTCAATCTCATAGAAGCGAATGCGAAGTAAAATATTTTTACCGCAATCCTATGTAACCCTATAGCGTTACATAGGGTTGCGGTAAAAATATTTTAAAGATAATTAGGAATAGAGTCCAAAAATACTTTTTTTTTTCCCATAAAATTGACGAAATGGGGGGCTTTCAAAGTGGAGATTTTCTAACGTCCAAAGTTGACCTCAGAACTCTCAATTTTCTGAACTCTCAAGCCTGAAACTTGATCAATTATTTGAATTATATCCTGTACTTGAACAACAAATACTAAAATTAGATAACTATTGTTTTTTATACGTCCTTATGGGTGCTAGCCCTGCGTGGTGAGGTGGACTTACGCTTCGCTGGTTTTCATTTGTTTGAGAGCTCTCTCAAAAGGTCATCGTCCATAAAAAGATTCTTGGTGGAAGGCGCCACCTTCGGTAATGACTAATGGGGAATACGACGCAGAGAGAGAGAGAATGAAATCAATAGGTATGTATAGCTCGACAGCAAAAAAAAAAAACTCTAGCAAAAAGGTACGCCAGTTTAAGACAATAACGGCGCTGTTGAATAGCTATTGATAAAAGTTTGCCGTGAGCTTCTATTTATACATTCGTTTCGCGTAGCGGAATTGCGCGAGAGGTATGCTTCAATCAACGACAAACTGTGCAGATAGAAGCATATATTTTAAGTTTTTAGAACGTTAGTTCTTTATGGCATAAACATCCATTGAGCAGAAACTAAAATATGACTATACTAGACGATAGCCGCGATTTCATCCGCATGGATTGAGGTTTATTGATTCCCGCCGGAACTCTTTTATTTTTACGGGATAAAATGTAGCCTATGTGATAATTCAGATAAGTAGGTTAAAATATATCTCTAATACAAACTTCAGCCAAATAGGCTCAGTAATTGTGACGTGAAGGAGCAACAAACATCCAAACATTCACATTAATTATAATGTAGTAAGTAAGCAGGATTAAATTAAAACGAAACCGCAGTCGAGCGTTAAGTAACTTGACTAAAATTATGAAAAAAAAAAGTAAATGATAAAAATAAAGCAGACAGAACACTGTTTACTTTGGTACAACGACTTTGTATAGAGATCAAAAGCTTTAATCTTCAAACATACGAACACCAACAAAAATTTGAAAGAGTATCTTTATAGAATTTCCACTGAAATTCGGCGAAATTCCATATTTTTTCATATTTTTTATAATGGTCACAAACAAAATAAGTAAAATAATGATACGAATAGATGTGGTACTTTTCAGTTGAAATAAAATTAGAATCATACTAATATTATAAATGTAAAAGTGTGTTTGTTTGTTGGTTTAATGGTTTATTGGTTTGTCCTTCAAGCACGCCGCAACGGAGCAACGGATCGACGTGATTTTTAGCAAGGGCATAGTTGAAGACCTTGTGACCTTGAGTGACATAGGCTACTTTTTATCCCGGAAAATAAAGGAGTTTCCGCGGGAATCAAAAAAACTTAAACCACTCGGACGAAGTAGCGGGCATCAGCTAGTTTAAAAGTTTTACAAAGTGTGGCTTGTGATCGCGCTGGCAGTATTTTATGCCGGTTTAATTAAATCGATTGAATGATGCAAGAAAAGGTAGGCACGAGGGGACAGACAGAAATAATATAGAAAGGCTATCTATCTATTTAGGTAAGTACCAGTTTTCCTTTAACAAATTCCCTTCTTTCTCACTTATGTGATAGTGTTCCTATTATCTTGACTTCGAGAAACTTGAACGAACAAGTTACTAAGTCGTGAGGAAGTTGCTAAGTTTCGCAGAGGTTTTGTAACTTGAGCTTCTGTGACGGTTCTAAGTGTACTTATATGACTAGGTATTCTCACAGATTACAAAATAGTTACTAATACCGTGAACCTACGAATAATATAATAATATATGCCGTAAATTATAGAAATTCCTATAATGATTTAACTTTTTCGCCACTACGTCTATAGTATAGACTTTCTTTTCTGCCTACTCGTCGTTTCTGCTTACCTCGTTGGTCTAGTGGTTAGCATGTTCAGCTGCAGCCGAAGAGGTCCCGGGTTTGAGTCCCGGGTCAGGCCACAAGTATTGGGTTTTTCGACAAGAAACTCTCAGCACTAGCCCGGATTCAGGCGGCGGTGTTTCACCACCGTGCCTCGGAGAGCACGTTAGCACGTCCTGAACCTGATTTCTCTCCGGGCGTGTCGGATTTTCCGTGCCATCGGGCTATGAGAGACGAGAGTAAAGGAACAGAGAGTGCACCTGTGTACACACTATAATACACTTGTGCATTATAATATCTCCTGCGCAGACTAATCACCGAGCCAAATAAGTTTGTGGGACATAATCTATCTATCTAATACCTTTAAACGAGCAATTCTTGTATACATATTATTCAAATTATATATATATAATCTGAATCTCGGAAACGGCTCCAACGATTTTCATGAAATTAAGTATGCAGGCGGTTTCGGTGGCGATAAATCGATAGAAAATGTCGTTTTATCCGTGTTTTCAGGCAATCTAAAACAGCTGCAATATCATTAGAATACGAAGTTAAATTTCGCCACCATCTACGAGTTTAGCTCAGGTGGGAAATAAGGCGCTCCCGAAACCAGAAGACCCCGGTTCGAGTCCAGATGTCTCCAGTCCGATTTTTTTTTTTAATATTTTAATATAATATGTTATTTAAAAAAATAAAAAATTGTTTATTATTTAAATATAATTTCCAAAAAACACGATTTACCAAAAAAAAATACCGAGCAAAGCTCGGTCATCCAGATATTTAGAATAATATTATGTGCTCTCAAGTCTCAACTACCGCCAAGGTCAACAGCCCTGCACTAAGTCGGGAGTTTCCACACGCAGTGTTACGTCCTTTGGATGGGTGTATTTTTACTCATAAGTACTTAGAAAAGTTAAAAGTTATTGCTTTCAATAACTACTTGGAAAAATACATAAGTACTTAGAAAAGTTCAAAGTTATTGCTGATAATAAGCTATACATAGACTGGAAGTTGATAACGATGTTGTGATACGTCAGTTTATTCTAAACTTTTCCTTTTATAAAATTCATGTATTTTCTCCCGAAGATTTATTTATGTATGAAGTAAGGGCAAAAATATACTACAAGCTCGGGTGAATCAAAATTAGATTTAGATTAAAAGTTTTTAATATCCTGTGCGAAATCTTCTATTTTCCGGGACAAAAACAAGCTTATCCTTCCCCGGGATACAATTTATATTTTTAACAAATTTCGTCAAAATCAGTTGAAAAGTTAAGTCATGAAAACGTAGCATGCGCACAGACAGACATACTTTAGCAGTTACAATATTAGTGGAGATTACTTACTTAGTATGGAAGTAAAGACACGCAAAAGCAGACAAAGGATAGCTAGCCCCAATCAACGACTAACTAAGAAACTTCTGCAACTCAACCGTCAAACTCAGGATAGTTGTAGGTATGATAACAGGACACTGTCCTCAAAACAAACACTATCTATTCTAGGTATCACCGACAGCCCTCTATGCAGAGCTTACATGCAGAGCGACGAAACACCGAAACACGTGCTTCTCGAATGCAGCGGTGTTTCCATCCAACAAGAAGCCTACATTGGCTCTCCAGCATCACTACCGGAAGTCCTCGCCGGCCTGCTTGGATTCTGGAGTGAGCTCGACTGGCTGGAATGATCCGGCGGAGAGTCGCTCCAGTTTCACGCACAGCGGACGCCTGCGTCTAAGTGCGAAAAATAATCCCAGGATACAAAGAAGAAGAAGAAGAAGGGCAGACGCAAGAAGAGAAGGAATAAAAATAAAGAAAGAAAACTGGCTGAGTTTTTTTGGCTCTTCTCAGACCAGAGCGCGTTTGGGACCCTCGTAGCTTTAGTTTTAAGATACCGTAACTGATTATCACTATCATGTTTTATAAGTTATTGGACGTTAATAACAATGTACCTAATTTGAATAAATAAATATTGCTTGATTGATTGATTGATTGAGCGCCAGTTTAATAAGACTGCAGCGCTCACCACTGGACCAAGGAAATCATCGAAAATAATACGTATTAGCTATCGAGAGTTAGAATGGAATAAAACCCAGCCAAACGTACAAAATTCGCGGGGTAATGAATCAGAATATCAGCTTAACGCTACATCGACTAAGTATTATCGTCCCACGCAATCTTAAATAAGCATAAAGCTTTTATCTACGCGTTTATTTAAAGTTTAAGTGTTTTGAAATAATACTAAGTACCTAGACTTAATACAATATTTACTGCAATCTAAGAGCCCATACTAAGTACCTACCTATAAAAGAATTTACAATATTTTGAAAACGTTACAATAAAACTTATAGCTCACGCCCGCGTGGAATAGTGGCAACAATGTTGGCTGCATGTCTGCGCTGGAGAGCCAGGCTGATCCTTTGCGCAAACAATGAGCCCTTCTGTTACCAAATGAGAAAATTAGCCGCGGATATAAAACGCGTGAAAATGTGATGATTAAACTAAAACCTGCCAAGGGTTTCAGTTCATTCCGCAACGGGTCAACGTGATTTTGTGCATAAAGGCTAGAGAGTGACATACTAGGCTTTATAATCCCGGAAAATCAAAGAGTGCCCACGGGATTTGAAATCCTTCTTCCACGCGGACGCATTAGCGGGCGTCATCTGGTATTTATACTCAAAGACCTTAGACTTACTAGTGTAAGGTCTTTGTTTATACTAAAGAGAAATTGACCGATTGACATATGGTACCATGGTAAACCACGGCCTTGCCGGGCTAATCAGCTTTGCCGGGAATCAAATCCGGGACAGCCCACTTATAATACAACAGTAAGCAGTAATCACTGCTGTCCCGCTTCGTCAGATACGCAAAAAAAATATCATCCGATTTTCGAATAAAATAAATGTTACGTTTAATATGGCTACCTTTTGGATTTTTAAACCGGGCTCAGACCGTTACGTCATCGAGGCTTATTCTGATGCCTCTATGTTTATTGATGTCAAGTATGTTTATTTTGGCCACTGAGGCTTTGTCTGAAGTGGGGACGAATCAATGATTATTCTATATAAACGAATTCTATTTTATTGTTCAAGTAAGTCTTCATTTATGCATGTTGGCAATGCCTAATAATAACTATGATAACTATGGTACTCTTTAATTTTCCGGGATATAAAGTAGCTTATGTGTGACCAAAATCTCCGCCGAATTTCATCCGGATCCGTTCTGTTATTCTGGTGTGATTCAGTAACAAACAAGGATATAAAGAAGGATGTTTTGGATAAGCACTATGGAGTACGGACTGCAAAGACCACCAAGAAATCCACCCTGGAGCAGCTTTTATTCGAGACCAGACTCTCGATTACGTATAATAAAAGATAATCCTCAGTTATTTTGGTCATGTTTACAGAGGCCTTTAAGTTGGATAAAATTATGTCAAGTCACCTCTACAATCGCAATGAGAAAAACTGAAGTCCGAGCAGAGTGTAATCCATAGTTAGATAGATAAACACAGGGGACACGTAATTACCTAACCTTCATTTATGTAGAACTAGCTGATGCCCGCGACTTCATCCGCGTGGTTAATTTTTTTTTTTCCCGCGGGAACTCCTTAATTTTCCGAGATAAAAAGAAGCCCATGTCACTCTCCAGGTTCTCAATTATACCCACGCCAAAACTCACCGCGTCGATGCGTTGCTCCATTGCGGCATGAATGAAGGACAAACCAACAAACAAACCCACTTTAGTATTTATAATATTAGTATAATGCAACAAGAAGGTTCACTTAAGGATCTGCAACTTTACTATTCATGACTAGAATATTGCGACAATGAGTTACAATATTATACATAATTATTATATACTCTTAGAATAACTACCTATAGAAACCCAGTACACTCGCGAAATGTAAGCCGTTAAATTGGTGCCATAAATGGCACCGTCAAGTCCGAAAAAAGCTGGTTAACTTAGTTTTTAGAAGCTACAATGCTACAAACAAACTAACCAATTACTTACCCAACTTTTAGGGGGAAAACATTTAAACTGGAAACATTATGTTTGTGTCTGTGTGCGTGACAAGGCAAGTAAACACAGCAAAAATAGCGAATTTGTAGCTTGCGTTTTGAGAAGGCGTTGTTTGGAAACATACCTTCTATATGTAGTTATTCTAAGTATATACTATATTATTATTGAAGTGAAAACTTCTTTAGCCGCGTTGAGCACTTTTTGTAAGGTAGGGGGGTAAACTTGTGGATTCGCGTCACCGACACCGACACCTCTCGTTGTTACGAAGATAAAAGGTCTTAAATATAAAATATATACTACATTCGTAATTAAACTTTAATAACTTAGTTTAAAGGTTTATATTTTAATAATTATATTAGTATTTTTTTATTTTATTTTGTTTTTTTTTATTAAAAAAAAATAGTTACGTTTTCACTTCTATCGGCAGTCCCTATGACTGACATTTTTAGGGTTCCGTACCAAAATGGTAAAAATGGAACCCTTATGGTGCGAAGTTTTTCCGTCCGTCTGTCCGTCCGTCACAGTCGATTATTTCAGTAACTATTAAAGCTATCGACATGAAATTTGGAATAGTTGTGTATAATAGTGGCCCAACATCATTAAAATAAAAACAAATCGAAAATTATTTTTAGTTTAATTAAAAAAGGGGGAAAATCGGGGGTTTGAAATTTCAAAGTATGATAACTATACTGAGTGGGATATCATATGAAAGGGCTATACTTCTACATTCTAAAGCAGATTTTTATTTATTTTTATGCATAATAGTTTTTGATTTATCGGGCAAAATGTCGAAAAAAATACCGTTCCCCCCCCCCCCCTTATCTCCAAAGTTTACCAATTGAAAAATCTGAAATAATTATGGTCAATAGAAGCTTATGTATATTTTACAGGAAAAATAAAACCAACGCACATAGTTAGAACTAGCATAGTTTTTTTGATATTAACAATAAACCTCTACAAACAAAGTTAGTTTTGCGGTTCATTTCGTCTTGTTTTTAATACGTCATAAATCGTAAAACTTACTACAGGTTTGTACGGAACCCTCGGTGCGCGAGTCCGACTCGCACTTGGCCGGTTTATTATTTTATTTTTAGCTTCGATATCTAATGCTCTGTGACTACGTCGCTACGTACGTAGATGGTCTACGGCTCTGGCTACGAACTTGTACAATGCTTGATTTTCCGATGAAGGATTATGAGGATATTATAAATGCGAAGTAAGATGCGAAGTCTGTCTGTCTATCTCATTGACTGGTTGTTACCTTTTCACATGATTCTGACAAAATTTGGTGCTTGAAAGTAGGCTACATTTAATCCCGGAAAATTCATCTTAGTTCTTACGAGATTTTGAAATTCGCCCATTAAGTTGCGGACATCATCAATTGAATATAATAAACGTTACATTAAAACTGTTAGTAATAATATGTAGTAGTTATGAGGGCGAAATCTAAAGACGCTGTGCCATGAGAAGCTATCAAAAATATGGATGGACGAAAGAATAATTAGAAAAAATAAGAATGTTCATCTAATGAATCTTGTCTTTCCGATTTATCTATATGCGGCTTAAACATAGACCCTCGGACAAATTGACCGGCGAAAAATCGACGCTCTGGAAATGTGGTGCTGGAGGTGCCTATTAAGAGTAAGCTGGACAGCGCATCGAACAGGCGTCTCCATACTCAAAGAACTGAAAATAAGTCAAAATAAGTCAAAGGCTTTCGTCGCTTGTACAGCTGAATCCTGAAGTTGCACATCTCAAGGAAGACTGGTATTCTATCCGCCTTGATTTAATTAAGGGAATTTAAGGGAACACGTCCACGTGATTGTTTCCCAGCTAGGAGGACTGATTTAATTCGTTCCGTTAGAGGTTTCTCGTAATGCCGCCAACTAAAGTCGCTAGAAGGAGATTGCTAGAGCTGCCATGAAGGCCAAATCGTACCACGACCGCTCTTCCATGAGTGAACGAATGAGAAGAGAAAAAACTGTTTCAACTGTTATCGTGCAGCAAAACAACCCTCAGCTTTCCACTACCTTAGCAAGCTTAGCTTAGAGCTTGATACGTCAGTCTCTATTTGACGCCCGAGTCGGTTGCACGTCCGTTCAACAATCACTCACGGTAAAAGTTCGGTATTAACGTGAGCTTATTGTGAGAATATTAATATTAATGGTGTTTGTGACTGTGAATATGAATTTGTTTTTTATGTAGTGGTAAGTAAATATTTTTTCTAATTTTAATTATTTAATTTAACGTTTTTGATGCATAATTGTTTTGTACTGCAGTCAATCTTATATTAACCTTATGGAGATTTTATTGTTAGTTTATTTCATAATATTTTTTATTATTTTTAATTCAACGTCTAATACTCGGGCTTATTCTTCTTTTCTTGGTTTTTGGCTTTTAGTAATACTCGGACTTTTAATTAAATGCAAACTGACGTTTCAAAATGTGCAGTGTGCTTTCGCTATTAGGACACAGCGTCTTTTTTAAAAAAAAAATCCATTCAACGATTTAAAAAAATAAAAAATAATCAGAAGCGATTTTGGTGCTATTCTTCTTCTTCTTTTCTTGGTTCTTCAAATCCATGATTATGCAACCTTCTTACGTCGATTAATAATAATAATTGATGAGTTGCATCTTTATGTTAGGTACAGTTGCAGTGAACACGGTACGTTTAAACTAACATCTCTTTACATTAACTAATTTTATCAAGAAAACTAGCCCCTAAAATAAAAATGAGGTTGAATAATTTGGAATCTAAAATAAAAATTAAAAACTAAAATTTTCAATCGTTAAATCTTCATCAAAAGCTAGAATTAATAATTTGAAACAGACAATGAAAAAGTTGTGTAAACTAGCTCCGTGTAAAGTTGTGTGTAATACAGTAGAAAATTAAGCTGAACACAGTTCGGAATTAGCTAACTTTCTAACTGAAACATAATTTAAGCCCCCTGGAGATATTTGCATTGTAAATTAGAACCCAAAACCGAATAATATTTGGATTTGAAAGAGAGATTTACCTACAGAATAACTTAGAGTACTAGACTAGAGAATAGAGTAGGGTACATATTTTTTTAAAGCGGCTTGACCTAGATACTATGGTCTAGAGCCGGATATACCACGACCTTCACCGATCTGTTAACCAGTTGAAACATACTTTTTATTTTAATTTAATAATAGATAAATACGCCTAAAATAGCTTGCCTATCAAAATCCAGAGCAGGCTATTTTTAAATTAATTAAGTAATTAGTTATTTTTTTGACAGGTTTATTGTAGGCAGTGCTATAACATCGCGTTTGTTATAAAATTACCTATATTTTAATATACGATTATAACTCAAGCGGTTCCGATCCGTAAAGTTACCATACCATTGTATATGGTACTTACCATAGTCCATAGGTAACTTCACGGATCTGTTACCCGCATGAATTATAATATATCCGGCTCTTAGACTACCTATATCATATTATTACTAAGAGCTAAAATACACTAGAGACCGGACAGGATAAAACGTCTTCATGATATGTCCGAATTACAGGAGAACGGCGTTTTGTCTCGACGCGGACGCCTAAAATTATTAATGCTAAAATGTATCTGTCTATCTGTCTGTTACCTTTTCACGGCCTCACTTTTACCATTACAGAGATTTTACAATGTTTGTTCTATAACAATTGTATCACAATAAATCCCTTAGCTCTAATATTGGATAGAAGCAGGCGTTACTTTGCGGAAGTCCATGATAATCATAGAACAAGAAGCTTAATTCGCTTTAATCCGCCAAAGCAGACAATTCTTTTTTAGGGTTCCGTACCCAAAGGGTAAAAACGGGACCCTATTACTAAGACTCCGCTGTCTGTCTGTCTGTCTGTCTGTCTGTCTGTCTGTCTGTCTGTCTGTCTGTCTGTCTGTCTGTCTGTCTGTCTCCAGGCTGTATCTCATAAACCGTGATAGCTAGAAAGCTGAAATTTTCACAAATGATGTATTTCCGTTGCCGCTATAACAACAAATACTAAAAATTAAAAAAATATATATATTAAGGGGGGTCCCCATACAATAAACGTGTTTTTTTCGTATTTTTTTGCTCAATATTAAAAACGGTAACAGGTAGACGGTTCAAATTTTCACAGAATATTAACTTGTATATTACCTTTCAAAATAAATAATTAAATATCAATAAAGTAAATATTAAAGGGGGGCTCCCATACAACAAACGTAATTTTTATTTTTAATACGTCATAAATCATAAAACTTACTACAGGTTTGTACGGAACCCTCGGTGCGCGAGTCCGACTCGCACTTGGCCGGTTTTTTTTTATCCACTACGACTTAGCCCTTGACTGCGATCTCACCTGATGGTAAGTGGTGATGAGTGAAGTCTAAGATGGTAGCGGGCTAACCTGTTAGGGGCATGGCAGTTATATTATACCCATACCCCTTTTCGGTTTCTACACGGCATCGTACCGGAACGCTAAGTCGCTTGGCGGCAGTCTTTACCGGTAGGGTGGTAACTAGCCACGACCGAAGCCTCCCACCAGGCCAGACCAGGGAAAATTCATATATTATAAATTTCCAAACCCTGCCGGGGATCGAACCCGGGACCTCCGCACGCACGTTAAGGTAACAGCGCTCAACACTGCGCCACGGAGGTCGTCAAATCTATGTTGTACAGCGTGTAGCTTGCACGTGTAGATTGCGATATTCACCACCCAATAAGCCAGCAATTCGCAGCGGCACAACACCATACCACACTAATCTTCCAAATTATTCTCAACGTACGTTTCACTCCAACGCCAGGCATTCGCGGGAGATGTTGACTCGACAAAGCACGATTGTAAAGTATAACAATCCGGTCGACGCGACGGCTAGCCTTCCGCTAGGTTAGTAGGTCTTGCGAGGCTTTGATTCCTCACCCGTTCTGTTACTGACTTCTTATACTCGAATTATATTAGAGTACCAGGAAAGCATACCTAATATGTTCTGAGAGTTCTGCCATTGGTGTACAGTTAGAGTCTAATAATTGTACACCAATAGAAACGCTCGGTTTTCATAGCTTAGATCGCTAGTTAGATGAAGCGCTTCTATTTGTGGGTTTGACACATCCGTAGCTTAGCAACGTGGCAAAGCCATGTTGGAAAGCTACAGGCCTATATCATCTTGTCAGGGTCTATTATGGTGATATTGTAAGCCTTTGAAAGAAGATCTATATCACTTACGCTGAGTTGCACGAAACAAATACAAAAATTTAAGTGGTACTTAGACTAATTTAATCGCAAGAATCGTATGGAGTCTTGTGATTAAATTAGTTTAATCAACACTTAAATTTTTAAAATAGTTTCGTGCAACTCAGCGATAATGTGCCAATTGTAAGTGTCAATAGCAGCTCACACAAAAGATACATATTTATTTAGTTCACCAAAAATATTTACATACTTTTACGACAAAATCCGTAGGAAAGGGCTACACAAATACGGAAAACTTCGTTCATTTTAACACAAATCGAGAAACGTAGGAAGTTTTTTCGCGAAATGGAGGTGCTTCCCAGCTTCCGCAAATGTCTACTTTTACGACAAAAGGTCCCGCATGACCTGTTTTCGCAACACGTGTTTGTAACTACTTATTTTACACGCAACAAAACTCTCGTAATTTGTTTCAACAGTATTAACAATAGATTAAAATATATCTAATAGCTATATTATTTACATAAAAGGGTATTATCCAGAGTAAATTTGACTATTAGTAGCCTTTCCCTTTCAAATTAATTGCAAATTCTGTGTAGTTATAGTACTATTACCTATTCTGTGCTAGTAGCAAATTAATTGCAAATTCTGTGCTAGTAGTTAGTACTACTACCTATTCTGTGCTAGTAGTGGGTAGGTACGGCAATTATTTAAACCAAGCCCATTACAATAATTGGACATTCGCAAGTCATAGAGATACGATCTAGGCATGCAGGTACCAATTAGCATGTACGAGTATCATCTTAACTCCTAGTTCACATTGGCCTGATGTGGTCGACGAATGCAGGCCAACGACGAATTATGCTAAGCGCGAAAACACTTAGGCTGATAAAAAATAATTACTTAGGTTACTTAGGTACTCTAGCTAGTATAGTCCGCGCGCGAGGTCCGAGGAATCGAAGGATGTGGTAGCGGGCGGGTGCGCTCCGCGCCCGACCGTCGCTTCACACCCCGCACGCTCCCATACTAGTGCCGACCTTGACGCGAGAGTACGCTTTATCGAGTCCTGTTTTTAATTTTGCGATAGTAGTATTGTAATAAACAGAGAAAATTCAGAAATTGTAAATTCCCGCATGTAAGACCATAGCGCTCACAAAGACGTTCAGGAACTTTAACCACCAAATGGATGCGATTTCCCGTTTATTATTCCAGCAAATTGTCCCGGTAGTTGTGACAATATACGAGTATGTGTATTGACTCTCAACGCAAACATTTGATTGGGATAACTAGAGCAAAACAGGAACGAATGAACGCTATTGTGAATGATAATAACCGTGACCGATGGGCCTGCGAACCCTCTTAGCTGTGGAATAACTTACGCAAATACGAAACATAGGTATCATTATCTCCCTTCTGCATTATATTATGGTCTTACCCTTTTGTTATTGAAGAGCGGGCCTTTTGACATGGGTAAGTATATTACTAAGAGATCTCAGTGATTTGAGAGTTTGTCGGGAATTAAAAAACGTCGAGTAAATCATTGCATTGATTTAGTAGTAACAAGATATATGTTAAAAATAGTATTTTTTAAATTATTTTTTATTTTCTGGATCCTGTTTTTTTAAATTAACTGCAAAAGTGTGCATATCCGTCTGTTGTCCTTTCACCATTCAAGAATTAAACCCATCTTAAAAGTTTGACACAGAAATAGCTGGCATTCTAGTGGCGGTTACTGAAAAGAGTTCCTACGGGAATCAAGTAAAGTCTCTGGCAGCAACTAGTTATAAGAAAGTCTATGATACCGGCGACTTAGTCCCCATGAATAGGTATGTGAATAAAGAATTTTAAATTCCCGAGGGTACTATTTGATTTTTCCGTTATGCTTTACTTTACCGTTAGAGCAAGTGATATTAATTGATTGAATTCACATAGTAACAAAAAAAGATTTGAAAAAAGTAAATAAATGTTACTTTAAAAATAAGTTTTAGAGATAGGCTTCAAACAACAACTACCTATTTCCTTTTCTCTGTTATGTTTTACTTCACCGTTATAGCATGTGATATTTGATTGAATGTACACGTATTTCCGATTCCGATAGGAGGATAGAACCGCCTTTACCACCCGAATAGGTAGCCGATGTTTAAATTACTAGGCTTTCGCCGCTTTTTCGTGAAAGCAATAGTAGGTAGTCATTCAAAGAAACAAGTCCAATTCTCGCCAACGACGGTTGAGTCGGTTCCACGTTTTTAGATTTGTGTTTCGAAATGGAACATCTCTCGATGTTCGCGTTTCCCGTCTTTGAGGATCAACGGATATAACGTGTGGACATGTTTCGGTGTGGCATTTCTGTAGGTATTCTTAGCTAACTATTGTTTGCTTATGCTGGAACTTGAGCGAGTACATACATTCTGCAGTATATTACTATATGCACTACGCTTTGTGTTCCACGTTTGATACAAGAAAACTGCAATTTCAATTGCGTATTCTTCTTATTTGCTCGTATAAAATTTCTACAAAATCCTGAAACAAGTACCTAAGTATATTTCTATACTTTTACTTTAGTTACTTACTAACTACTTTTCTTACTTTACTTTATATTTTCTGTATTTTTAAGCGACAGCTTATATTTACACGAATTTTCATGAACCTCTTTCATATAAACTTCCTTCCCTTATTTAGAAGAATTTCCCAAAATCCTTTCTTAGTGAGTGCACAAAAAGGCATATTATTTTTGTTACAATAGAACTTAAAGTTAACTAGCCTAACCTAATTACTATATAAATCATGTCCGCGTGGAATGGTGGCAAACTTCTGGCTGCATTTCCGCGTTGGACAGCCAGGCTGATCCTTTGTGCAAAAAATGAGCCATGCCCTTCTGTCACCAGATGAGGCAATTAACCGCGGTGAAATAACTTTAACACCAATTTTGTTTGTCCATTATGCGCTACTTTAATCTATCCGATTGCGATGAAACTTTATACAGTTTTTGTTGAAACTTGCGAAAAGATATCTGCCATAGTACCATCAACGTACAAAAGGTATTGCGAGTAGTTCATCTTCATACAAAGACTTAAAAGATGTCAACACCGAAACACAAACAATAGTTAAATAGACTGGCCTAAGCTCTCAATCAAAATTTAATTAAAGTCTAACAATTGCCAGTAACAAGATATTAAACTTTATAATCCAGCTCCAAACACTCCCTAAGGTCTAAAGTATTTTCTGTTTACTGCTGGCAATATTTCGTCTACGTTATGTAACTCTGAGGACACAAGCTTTCAGGAAAATTTGACTTTAAGCAACTAATAAGATAATGTACATTATAATACTTATAAACAGAGCTACGGATGTAGCCTATGTGTTAGTTCAGGACCAAGATGGCTTGCCAGATGTCAGTAAAATCGGTTCAGTTAAAAAAATGAAATGATTTATTTATTTCACGTAGGACAACTTGTGTCACTTAAGATACATTAAGACTCTACCACCGTTTCGGAAAGCTGATTCTACTGAGAAGAGCCGGTAAGAAACTCAGCAGTTGCTCTTTTCTTAAAAAGAAAATGGTTACAATAAGTAGACAATACAACACTTACAATACGTTACAAGTATTACACTGACTTTGTGGGTCACTGGATGCGAGGCCGGTTGCTTCCATGCAACTTTGTCATTCAGAAAATCATCGATCGTATAATAACCTCGACTTAACAAATGCTGTTTAACACAGTCTTTAAATTTATGTAATGGTATATCCAGGAACTCTTTTGGAAACATGTAAAAAAAGCGTACACTCGACCCCACAAAGGATTTCTGCATCCCATTATATTTTGGCGTGAAGCATATTTTGAAGAACACATGCAATTATACAAACTTACAAACTGTCACATTTATAATATTAGTTTATATGTGCTAATCATAATATTGTGTTGTTCTAGAGTAGAAACTAACCATAAAACATTGGAATAAGAAACCTGCCATTGTAATATTTCATAATCCAAATTAAAAGCTGAACAGAATCTCCCAGCTATCACCTATAAAGCGTGTCTCCTCCATTCCACGCGTCTTTGGCGAGGTATATTGTACCTATTTGGTACAAACGCAAGCCATAAAACCAAGAATTGAATTGAGATTAAAGTAGATTAGTAGCCAAGGGCTGTAAGGCATCAATTGCAGCCCGAGATATTTAGGCGCACGAGCACAGCGAGGGCGCCTATAGTTCGAGGGTGCAATTGATGCTTACACCCGAGCTAACTACTCTGCTTTACATCTCGATTGTGAGGTAAGTAGGTCCTTATTTTCCCCAAATGGAGCTTGAAGGTGACCAATTAGCGCTCGAGGGTAATAATGTAGCTAGAAAAGCCCTAGGGCGGTAAGTAATTAAAAAAAAAACTCTTCACTCTTTCAAAAAGTTCGCGTACATCTAACCATCATACTTTTTTAATTACTTACCGCCCGAGGGCTTTTCTAGCTACATTATTACCCTAGAGCGCTAATTGGTCACCTACAAGCTCCATTTGGGGGTAATAAGGACCTACTTACCGAATATGAGAGATGTAAAAACACTATATGACTAATCTGACTAAAGCAATGTAGGCCTTCGTAACTGTACGCCGGACGTTAGGTATGTAAGTTACTAGCTGATGCCCGCGACTTCGTCCGCGTGGATTGAGGTTTTTTGGTTCCCGCGGGAACTCTTTAATCGGGATAAAAAGTAGCC
Source organism: Erebia ligea (assembly GCA_917051295.2). NCBI lineage: Eukaryota > Metazoa > Arthropoda > Insecta > Lepidoptera > Nymphalidae > Erebia > Erebia ligea. The sequence continues at coordinate 4,370,355 of OU785223.1, forward strand.
TATGTGTTATTCCAGACTATAATCTGTCTCTGTGCCAAATTTCATCCAGATCCGTTCAGTCGTTCTGGCGTGATTGAGTAACAAACATTTATCCATCCACCAATCCATCAATCCATCCAAACTTGCGCATTTATAATATTAGTATAGATTGTATTATAGTTAAGTAAGTACTTGCGGTAGGCATTTTAGGAACATAAACACGGCTATTTATGTAACGAATAATGTTGTCCTTTTACAATCGTAGCATAACAAAGAAATAGTACTTTCCTTTGTGTTTTGACTGCCCTAAGTCCGCTATATATCACAGGGCCACACCCCGGACACTCCAGGGCAAAATGTGTGAAGTAAGCGTAATCTAATTACATACATAGTCCTACATTAGCAGAACTATGTAGTTAAAGACATATATTTTTCTATTATTGAGTACCAATGAAGGGTGCTCAATATAAATACAATCTAGCCAGACTATTTTACTAATAAGTAATTTTTTTTAACCTAAGCTTATAATTATCTTAAGTATTAATAAATTGTCCAATGACGTATCTTAGTAGATAAACACATGATTTCTTATTATTGCCATTTAAACTGGTAACGCGAAGTTTTAGCTTTGGTTTTAGTTTAAAAATCCCTACCAATTAAAATTAAAATTATACAACCTAGCCAAGGCGTTGTAAATTTTTTTTTTAAATTAAGTAGGTACTAGACGATGCCCGCGACTTCATCCGCGTGGATTTAGTATTTCGATTCCCGCGGGACCTCCTTTTTTTGTTCTTCCCCGGGGATGCAACCTATCTCTGTACCCAAAATCAGTTGAAAAAAACCGGCCAAGTGCGAGTCGGACTCGCGCACCGAGGGTTCCGTACAAACCTGTAGTAAGTTTTAAATTATTAAAAAAAAACTACTTACTAGATCTCGTTCAAACCAATTTTCGGTGGAAGTTTGCATGGTAATGTACATCATATATTTTTTTTAGTTTTATTATTCTCATAATTTAGAAGTTACGGGGGGGGGGACCAACATTTTACCACTTTGGAAGTGTCTCTCGCGCAAACTATTCAGTTTAGAAAAAAATGATATTAGAAACCTCAATATCATTTTTGAAGACCTATTCATAGATACCCCACACGTATGGGTTTGATGAAAAAAAAATTTTTGAGTTTCAGTTCTAAGTATGGGGACCCCCAAAATTTATTGTTTTTTTTCTATTTTTGTGTGAAAATCTTAATGCGGTTCACAGAATACATCTACTTACCAAGTTTCAACAGTATAGTTCTTATAGTTTCGGAAAAAAGTGGCTGTGACATACGGACGGACAGACAGACAGACAGACAGACAGACATGACGAATCTATAAGGGTTCCGTTTTTGCCAAATTTGGCTACGGAACCCTAAAAATGACTCTATGAATTTCGGTTTCAATGGAAAAAACCTAACTGATACCACTGATACTATAAATTCAACCAATCAATTGAGATCGTAATAAAGATAGATAGATGCAGATCACTCCTAGGAGGCTATGTCATTCTCCAGGTCATCTACTATACTCATGCAAAAAATCACGTCGATCCGTTGCTCTGTTGAGGCGTGATTGAAGGACAAACCAACAAAAAACACACTTTGGCATACTAATATTAGTACTGCCCGATCATCGCTAACCCCATATCCATACTAATATTATAAATGCCAAAGTGTGTCTGTATGTCTGTCTGTCTGTCCGTCTGTCTGTCTGCTACGCTTTTACGGCTCTTCTGTTCAACCGATTTTGATTAAATTTGGTACAGGGATAGGTTGTATCCCGGGGAAGGACATCGGCTTTTTATCCCGGAAAATTAAAGAGTTCCCGAAATCCACGCGGGCGAAGTCGCGGGCATCATCTAAATAGTGTACGAATAAAATAAAAGCTAAGTCAGCAAAACAGACAAAATCCTCAACCCAAAATCCAAAACCTGGGATCATATTTGGTGCGATAGCACTTTCATAAGTCGAAGGCATCTGTGAATATTACGTTCGGTTCAAATTTCCGTCCCTTCGAGTCAGCCAAAGTTTAGTCGGACGGCTGAACTTGTATCCCCAACTGTGAGTAATTTGTCACTCAATGCGTTGTACCTACCAGACAAAACTTTGCGAAAACTATACTAAGTGTAATCATTTTGTCGTTATGTGTCATAATCAAGGAGATTTACCGACCCGTTATAGTTAGGCTATGTGTAACATTTTCGGGACATTATCTCGTATTAACTATATAGGATGTAGGTATATTATATGCAACTCTACTTACCATCATACCATAAACTAATATTATAAGATAAGCGAAAGTGTGTTAGTTTGTTGGTTTGTCCTTCAATCGCGCCGCAACGGAGCAACGGATCAACGTGATTTTAGGCATGGGTATATATAGGACCTGGAGAGTGACGTAGGCTACTTTTTATACCGTAAAATTAAGGAGGAATCAAAAAACCTAAACCACGCGGACGAAGGCGCGGGCATCAGCTAGTAATCCATACTAATATTAACAACGGAAAGTGTGTCTGTCGGTCTATCTGTCTATCTAAATGTTCTCTGAAACCTTTTCAAAGCCCATCGCAGTCTTTAACCGTATTATGACCAAAATTGGTATAGAGATAGAGAGTTGCATTATGGGGATAGACATAATACATTTTATCCCGGAAAATCAAAAAGTTCAGGGTTTATAAAACTACTAGCTGATGCCCGCGACTTCGTCCGCGTGGATTGAGGTGTTTCGGTTCCCGCGGGAACTCTTTAATTTTCCGGGATAAAAAGTAGCTTATGTGCTATTCCAGACTACAATCTATCTCTGTGCCAAATTTCATCTAGATCCGTTCAGCCGTTGGAGCGTGATTGAGTAACAAACATCCATACATCCATACATCCATCCAAACTTTCACAATTATAATATTTATTTGATTCAATCTTCCAGTCTTTACTTTCGCATTTATAATATTTGTATAGATCATTTATAGACTGGAGATAAAATATATTATATTATAATAGATGTTTGTTCGTTTTAATTAAATAACAACTACGTGACGAGTAACCTATACTGGTACTTAACGTCGAACTTATGTATTATTGATAGTAGATACTAGATACCCATGCAGCTCCACTGAAGACCCCTAAAGCCTTGTCAAACTGGAGGAGGAACCGTTTTATAATAAGCAATACACTCTCATTTATTTGTACATATTTTTATAAAATTATTTCTGAGCACGTTGTACATAAATATAATATAAAAATACTTTTCTCAAACATGCTTGGAAATTTGAGCATTATTTTGACAACCTTCTTCGAGATAAATCGAAATTGCTGTACTGGCCAAATACATGCGAGCAGCGGCCTTCTAAAGTTGTATGAAAATCCATATCTGTCGTGGTTTAGCGGCCAAATAAATTACATACTAAATTCATATCTGTCGTGTAGTTTAAAAGTGGAACGATCTTTTACTCCGAAACATGGCAACCAAGGAGGTAACTTATCAAAGGTTTTATTTAAATTTCGAACTAGCTTGCAAATAGAAAGCTGTTTATTGAAAAAAAAACAAATGAACACTTTGACGCGGGAAATATTATTGTTGTTCGTTGTTCGTCATTGATTTTGAAATGTTTTTGACAAAATGAGTTCAAGTGAAGACAATGAGTGTGATAAACACTTAGTTTTAATTTCCGCGCATTATTTGAGAAAAGCACTATACAAGCCTTGGCCACAACTAGGCATTGATGGACTTACGTATGTGGGCCGAGGCGAAGGCTTCGCCTCGGCCCACATTTACACGTTCGTCCTTCAATGCCTGTTTTGATGGCCGCTGCAGTTTATACTACTAATGTACTAATACAAAACACATTTAAAAATAATCTTATAAAACTTCCTCCCACTGCGGGGCCTTAAAGACCCAAGCAGCCGGTGGTCAGGGCTCCAGAGAGAGAAACTTCCTCACAATTCGTGCCGTCTCAAGGATAACCGCCTTCTGTATCCGACCCATAATCCAATAACCAAGCGAAAGCTTCTTGAGGTGTTGATCGAAACTTAAGGAAAAACTAAAAACTTATTAAACTTAAACTTACTTAAACTTACTTTATGCAATTATTATTATCTTACTTTGATTTGATGAAATCATTTAATTTAATTTTGTACTCATGAGACACTTAAGATTTTCATCATCACATCCAGATATTAGGTATAGTGTTGAAATATACACAACCCATACATGCACACATTTATTTTCTTAACATATAATAATATAGGTAACATTAAAAATGTGCAAAATGGAGTATCTAAATCAAATAGGACCATTAGGCATGTCAAGCTCAGCCAATCCCAAGCATATAGATCAGTGAGCCGCTCACAAAAGATACGAGTATAATCGCTTCGGGATCGACTGTATCCCGTAGAAACCCATTTTAAATAAATCATAATGCTGTGAGAATAAATCACGTTTCTCCCGTTCAGGGGGTCTACTCTCTTTCTCCTCTCCTACATAATATTATCTCTATGCTCCTCTCTATTTCGTTTTCGTACACGCAGACGAAGTACGGATCCATAGAAAATTTTCGTGACCGATTGGATTGAACGATTTTGTGTGGGTCTAATAACCGACTAATTACGTTCGTTTGCGAAGTTTCGTTTGAGAGAAAGAGAGTAGACCCCCAGGTAACTAGGTAATAAATAAATAGTGTCCTATTTGTATTGGAAAGAGTTTTAAAATCAATGATGGGCAAAATCATACTAATATTATAAATGCGAAAGTGTGTTTGTTTGGCGGTTTGTTGATTTGTTGGTTTGTCCTTCAATCACGCCGCAACGGAGCAACGGAGCGACATGATTTTTGGCAGGACATAGCTACTTTTTATCCCGGAAAATTAGGGAGTTCCCGAGGGAATCAAAAAAAATTAAACCACACGGACGGAGTCGCGGTCATCAGCTAGTATAATATAATGAACTACCTGATGCCCGCGACTTCGCCCGCGTGTATGAGGTTTTTCGGTTTCCACGGGAACTCTTTAACTTTCCGGGATATAAAGCGGCTTGTGTTATTCCAGACTGTAATATTCTATCTCTGTGCCAAATTTTATCCAGATCGCCGTTCAGCCGTTCTGAAGTGACAAAACATCCATCCATCCAAACTTTCTCATTTATAATATTAGTTGGTATGATTTGTTGAAAGCTATAGATAAAACAACAACAATGACAAGTTCAGCCAACATAACAAAGAAGCTTAATAAATTTAATAATCGCGCAGAAGCCCCATGCAGAAACCTAAGACTAGGCGTAATATTACTTGAACTATTGGGTACCTATTCTGTGGTAGTAGTTACTACTATTACCTATTCTGTGGTATTAGGTCCAACTAAACTACCACCACGGAATAGGTAATAGTAGTAACACTACGTTTATTCTCGTGCTCGGAATATTATATTTTCATTCAAAGTCATAGAAATTATTGTATAAGACCAGTTAAAATCTATAGCCCCACTACAGACGCGCGTATTCACACTGCGACATAATTGTACCAGTATTCTTTGTACAATTATGTCGCAGTGCATCTCCGTGCCGCGTCGCTTTAATGGGCCCGGCTACATACAAACTCATACAAAGATATTTGCCGGTACGTGCCGCGCCGTGCCGTGTATCTGTAGTGGGACTAGACCTTTAAGTAACGCTTATCGCTGTCGCCAGTCTCTGCCGCTTGCCGTCGGTTTCGCCATTGAAGCTTTAAATAAACATTAATAATCTCTAGTGAAAAAGCACCTTATTATGAGAAACTATCCTCTTTCCTTATATCATTTTACCACCCGCCGAATATTGTATGAGTTATGTTTCCGCTAACTTTATGCCTAATAAACTGCAATTATGAACATCAGTTGTTTTTTCTGCAAGCTAATACAGCTCTTATTACCAAAGTATAAATGTTATCTTTCCACATCGTAAAAGACCATGACCATCTTTCCACGGACAATATAAATATTATTGGCTTAGCAATAAGTAGAAATGGGATTTTGATGCTAGTTGTTATATTCGCTATTTGGCGACTCGCCAGTTCATGTTTATGTAGCTAGGGTCTGGGATACTACCATCGCTTAAAGTCATATTATTTTAATATTGTTGACGTTCGTGATATAGAATTATAACCCTTATTTTAGAGATGTTAAGGTACGTGACATAAAGCTGTTATTTTGAAATATAACAGCTTTATGCGATTGTAGTAATACCCCTGTCAGTAAATTGAAACGATGCGATTAAGCAACATTATGGTCATTTAATTGAAACTTAGCTCGCCATGAAACTTACCTAGTAGATTAGATAATATTATTATCATACCATCTAACCGGAAAATATGTACCTATCCGTTGGCCGACATGCGAAAGGCCATGGAAACTGGAATATGGTCAGTGGAATTTTGCCGCAACCATTTCTGAGCCTTTCCCTTTGCTGAAAGGAAAATATGAAAATCTACACTAATATATTCTGACGATCTCACTGACGCAGTGTTGAGCGCTGTTATCTTAACATTCGATGTCCCGGGGTCGACCCAGCTGGGTCAATTTGGGAATTTATAATTTCTGAATTTTCTCTGGTCTGGCCTAACGGGAGGCTTTGGCCATGGCTACCGGCAAAAACGTGTCGCCAAACGATTTGGCGTTCCGGTACGATGCCGTGTAGAAACCGACTATAGGGGTATGGCTTAGCTACCATACAGGTTAGCCCGCTAACATCTAAGACTGCATCATCACTTACCACAGTCAAGGGTCAACTTGTAGTGTGGAAAAAAACATCCGTTGTATAATTATTTTTTATTAAAAAAGAAATATATTTTGTGTTTTCGAATTCATGTCGGTTTTTTGAGAAGCTCTTGCTCATTTTCACCACGCCATTGTTTGATTTCCTGAGCACACCTCGCCTTAATTTAGGTAAAGGTCTTCTAAAGGTAAAGGCAAACTGTGGAAAAGATGGTAATGACAGAAATAGCTTGCATCTGCAATGTATAAGGCTTGCAATAAGTAAGAATAGGATCAAAGGCTATATAATGCTCACTTTTTGGTTATTTGGCACGGCGCCAAGTTGTGCACGCTTTGTTAGAATAGAAAATAGTCAATAAACTATAACGAGTGTTGTTATAGAAACACTTATCTAATGCTTATTTTTAAAAAATGCTCACGACTTCGTCGGCGTAAATTTAGGTATTTTCATGCTCCCGATGGTAATTTTATGCCTCTATTTTCCGGAACTAAAATTAAATATTTTAAATTTTTTATATGATAGTTCCCGAGATGCAAGCTATTTTTTACCTATTTTGTATTTAAAGCTATTTTGTACCTTTCATCAAAAACGGGTAAATGAATGGGATGAGAAATGGTAGCAGATAAACAAACTTTTGCATTTATAATAACACTAGATGATGTACGCGACTTCGTCCGCGTGGATTACGGTTTTATGATCCCGCAGAAACTTTATAATTTTCCAGATATATGAAGGTAATATAAGAAACAACCTAACCCTGTACTAAATTTCATCAAATTCAGTTGAACAGATGGCCCGTGAAAGCTTAGCAGGCAGACAGACAGACAGACACACTATTGGATTTATAATAATAATACTGCATAAGCATGGATTCGTCATCAATCCTTGAATCGAATTTGCTAAGTTTTTCTAATTAACTGTAGGATAGGCTTCGTCTCGTCCATTCCAATATTCCTCAGCCGTGAATTGCTTTATTTCCGGCCTAGGCAGTATAGACTTTTTAACGCTTAATAAGATGTTCTCATGCGAGCGATGTTACCTGAGACAGGTAGGATTTTCAGTTTACGAAGTATGCAAATCTCGGAAGTCATATTATCCATACTATAATATTATAAATGCGAAAGTGTGTCTGTCTGTCTGCTACGCTTTCACGGCTCATCTGTTCAACCGATTTTGATGAAATTTGGTACAGGGATAGGTTTTATCCCGGGGAAGGACATAGGCTACTTTTTATCCCGGAAAAATAAGAAGTTCCCGCGGGAATCAAAACATCCTAATCCACGAGGACGAAGTCTCGGGTATCATCTAGTTATACGATATTCAAAGCTTAGATTTACTAGTCATGATATTACGCTCGTACCTACTACAAAAGCTCGCATGCAGTGTAAGATCCTACGTTATCCTATATTAGCTGGCAGATTCATGCGATAACTTTGAATTAATTAACTAATTAAACTTGCAGCAAGAATGCTGCACTTCGGGGTGCAAAGGGAATAACTAAATACACCTCTACGTTTAATAGAACTGTGACTAAACAGTAAACATTAAGGTTTTAGAAATTTTAATTAGAGAATCGTACAGAGCCCCAAACAATTATTCTTTTAGTCTGTCCGTCTGTCTATCTGCTATGCTTTTATGCCCATCTTATCAACTCTGTCTGCTATGCTTACACGGCCCATCAATTAAATAGGGATGATGCCTATATCAAAAATTTATTTCTAACTGATTATTAAATAGAGGGTCTTCCAAAAGACCTAAAATTCACATTCTCAATTTTAAGTTTGATAACCATTTTAAATATAGATTAAAGAAAAAAAGTGTGTTGAAATTTTATGACGTCACAACTGTGAATTTCATACAACTTCCATGCTAGAAGTGCGTTTTTAAGTTTGATAAAGAGTTGCTGATTTGATTGAGTTGTCATAATCCCTATTCAATTACTGATTTTGACTAAATTTGGTACAGAGATAGGTTAAGTATCCCGGGAAAGGATGCAGGTTACTGGCTACCACGAGGCTTTTATCCTGGAATATCAGATAATTCTAGCGGTTTTTTTAAAAACTCAATCCACGCAGACCACGAGTTACCAACCTACCAGCAAAGACGTACCGACAAGCGGTACGATGCCGTGTACAAACCGTATGGTTTGAATATAACTGCCGTACCCCTAACAGGTTAGCCCGCTACCATCTTAGACTGAATCATCATTCATCACTTACAATCGGGTAGGATCGCAATCAAGGGCTAACTTGAAATGGAATAAAAAAAAGAGAAGCAAATGCACACTATCTGCAATTATAGTACTACTTACTACTATTACCTATTCTGTGGTACTACTAGATGTTTGCCGCGACTTCACCCGCGTGGATTAGGATTTTTTTATTCCCACTTTTTTTTTTATCCACTACAAGTAGGCTATATGAAGTAGCCTATGTCCTTCCCCGACAAACTACACAAACAAACAAACAAACACAAACTACCCCTGTACCAAATTTCATCAAAATCAGTTGAACGGATGAGCCGTGAAAGCGTAGCAGGCATACAGACACACTTTCGCGTTTATAATATTAGTATGGATTACTTACCTAAATTGTTGTTTATTCTAGAAAATGCCTATACACAAATTTAAGAAATCCATTAAAAGTATACTCGTGAAAAAAGCTTATTATACTGTTGAAGATTATGTAAATGATAGAGGAGCATTTATTTGAGCGCTCCAGCAATGCTAAGGACAGCGGTTACTATGTACACATTGATAATAATTATTGTAAATGAATTATTTAAAAAGAGCAACCACCGAGTTTCTTGCTGGTTCTTCTCGGTAGGAATGTCATTCCGAACCAGTGGTAGATTCACTTGACGATTCAAAAGTACTTGTAAAAGTTTATTTGAATAAAAAACATTTGAATTTTGAATTTTTGAAATACATCGGCTGTGTAAATCTGGGGTTTACAAACCGATAAACCTACTATTGTTGGAAGGGCTAAAGGAGCTTAGATAGTACACGCTCCCCTCGTGCAAGTTTTAACAGATAATTTGCATATTGTTTAATAATTAAAGCCATACCTTTTGTTCTACCGTTCATATTAATTAATTCTGGGGCAGACAGGTTCAAATTACGTAAAAATATTTCTAATAGCTTTATAGTGAAAATTTAATGAATTTTCTAAACCTAAGTACCTACTTCATAAATTTTTCGGCAATTAAATTCTAAAACTTGAGCTGTCTGAATAAAAATACCTAAAATATCTTTTTGACCCTTAGATTTGCATAAAGTAAATTTAAATCGTATCCTTCAAGAATACGAAAAGGCCTTCCTACTAGGAAGCGTATTGATTTGGCTTCAATTACTAGACAATATTTTATTCCATACTATTTTTTTTAATCTACTGCAAGTTAGCCCTTGACTGCGATCTCACCTGGTGGTAAGTGATGATGCAGTCTAAGATGGTAGCGGGCTTACCTGTTAGGGGCATGGCAGTTATATTAAAGCTTATCCCTATATTCGGTTTCTACACGGCATCGTACCGGAACGCTAAATCGCTTGGCGGCATGTCTTTACCGGTAGGGTGGTAACTAGCCACGGCCGAAGCCTCCCACCCACCCACGCCATACCCCTAACAGGTTAGCCTGCTACCATCTTAGACTGCATCATCGCTTACCATCAGGTGAGATCGCAGTCACGGGCTAACTTGTAGTAGAAAAAAAAAACTTAACGGAGTGATTTTGCAGTCAAACAATAAGCCCATAATCGAATTAAAATTATAATAAAGAAATGCAGAGTTTCTATTTGCTAGTAAATGACCATAAAAACATTTCGCAACTATGTTTTCTATGTATTTCGATCTGTGCTGAAATGGAGTCTCATTTTTCCTGATATACACTCTTCCTTTCCTTGTATCGACGTCGATAAATCGGACATGTTATGCTGTTTCGTACGTTTATCCGTTTGCTTCGTTAGCTTTCGTTCAATATAATAAGGGCTTCCAACTTGTTACTTTATTGGTAAAACGTCGAATTAAATTCATGGCTGATTCCTATACTTCCATACTTATAATAATATTACCTTACTAGATGATGCCCGCGATTTTGTCCGCGTGCATATTTACGTTTTTTATTACCGCGCGAACTCCTTAATTTTCCGGGACATTATATCCCTAGATACAACCATCATACATCTTTGTACCAAATTTCATCAAAATTTTTGGTTGAGGCCGTTAAAGCGTAGCAGACAGACAGACACACTTTCGGGAATAAGTGTGGATTAATAAATCCATATTTCAACAAATCATAAACGCGTTCTATAATAATCATTTTAAATGAAAATTCAGCTCAAATTGCTGAAAGTTATCCCTAATCTAAACTAAGCCGATTACCTACCTCCGATCCCCGCTTGCCGTAATCGATCTAAATTTTCCACCAGCTCGCGAAATTTCCAAACTTTGACAGTTGATCGACTCTACTAACACTGGCTGAAAGCGGTGATTAGCATAGTGGTTGAAACGTCAGCCTTCTTTTTGGGTGGTCGGGATTTCGATCCCTGGGCACGCACCTCTGAATTTTCGCTGCTATGTGTAAGTATCATCTCAGAAACAAGCACCGGTTGATCCCCACTTATTAATTTCGTACTCTCATTCTAACTTACAGGAGTAATTTTCTACAATGCGAAAGACAACAATCCAATGCATTAATCCCAGGGCCCAATCGCTATCGCGACCACCAAATCTGGCCCCCAATCATGTAAGAATGGCCGATCAAACGTTAAAGATTTTCGTCAAAGTAAAATAAACCATATATGCATGGAATTACAGCTCAATTTCATCTGCCCATTCTTATACGTTTAGGTATGTACGATACCCTAAACGTATAAGAATGTGCAGACGAAATTGAGCTCTAATTCAATGCTGTGATGGTTTATTTTACTTTGACGCCGAACCTTTACCATTTGATCGACAATTCTTACGTAATCGGGGGGCAGATTACGACCCAAACACCAAAGTATTTAACAATCGTTGTCCACCGGGCTGCGACTTGTATCAGACTGCTTTTCGAATATTAAAACCCAACATATGTACGTATCCGGTGCCAAAATTGGAACAAATTTTTTTGCCTGTTCAGTTTTTATTTTATTTTTCATTTATACCTACTAGCGACGCTGACACCGCGTCAGAAAAGTTTGTGGTACTATACAAATTGTCACCTACGACCGCGTCATTAATGAATTAAAGGTACTTATATACCTACCTATCTCAATCAATAGGAAGTGAACTTTCATTGAACATGTTCTATTCTAATTTGTATACTTTTATAAACCCCGGAAAATTTATAAAAAGGAATAAAAGACGGCGTGTTTTTCGCCGTTCTTGGTAGAAAAAAATTCAATTCCTATAAAAACTCTTGTCAACCGAAAACACCTTCATTCAATCGCGGACTCATCAAAGGAATGGATTAATAAGAGGTGGCAAATTGGTCCGGGTGCGGGCTGACAGTGACAAATTATTGTGTTTTCATACTAAAAAAACGTAACAAGCATTCTGCTGCGTCGCGTCACAAGATGTATGGATATATACTAATTTATTAGTCTGGTGCTTTCATTGAAATAGAATACTAAAATTCTACATCAATGGGTGCTTTTATTTAACGGTGCCCTTAGTCTCAGTTTCAACATAGCAAATTCGATTGATCGTAATCGAGCGTATCGAGTTTGATCATAATATTAGTTGGCATATAAAAATGTAACGGAAACGTTTCGAAATTAAAATCGGTTGTGCTGAATTTGCGACTTTAGGCCATGCTAACATACATTGAACTATCACAGCCAAGTAGGCTTTACAAGTTATTGCGTAATAATTCGACACTCGTAACACAAGTTGTTACGAGTTGTTGTTAGTACGAGTGTCTAAGCACACCTTTGATCATTTGCTATGGAATAATAACTATGTCTAGTTTTTAAGGAGTATATGTTTTTGTACAATATTATGTTGTTGAATTATCAATAAATCAAAAAAATAAATTAAAGCTGAATAACTTATAAAATGTCCCTTAATTGTGACGGGCAAGTACGGAACACTTGGCTGATTTTTAAAATTATTGCAGTTAAAAGTAGTATAGACTACAAAGGAGTTTTGACGATAACATGACATATTTTTCTAGTTGACGCGCCCTTTCTTCGCTTGGGAGGAATTCCTGAAAATCCTTACTTAGTCTGTACTAAGTAAGGATTTTGATTGAAGGTTCTCTATGACAGACCGGTGTCTGTCATAGAGAACCTTCAATCAAAATCCAGTTTCCAGTCTTTCCGAGGCACAGAGCAAAAAAAAACCAAATTAGAACCTTCCAAGTTTTAATCCTTTACAGACTTGAATCGAACTTGTTTACCCAGCACAAACGGTTGACATGACTTGAAACTAGACGACAGTCCCTAAAAAAGTGCAGTATAAAATAAATTAAAACCTCATACAACCCCTGAACGTTATTAAAAATCTTATTCTAGTCTCCGGCTTTAATAACGGCGACTTATCTCAGTACTGTCCGACCTGATTGCTATCATCTCAAGAGGTTTAATAAGAGGTCCTATTACCAGCTTTTATAGCGTTCTACTCTCCACTGTATAAATCGTCTTGGCTCTTGCCGGACCGCTTCATGGACCAATTAATTTTTTAAACGCTTGTGACGTGCATAGGTAAAGGCGGAGAGCTGGCGACGAATTTCGGGAAGGTCCTTTTGGCAAGCTGAATTGTGAAAAAATATAATTTCGTCAATTGGCGAATCCAGTCCTGCCAGTCTGGTAGAGCGTTTGCGGTTATTTCGTACTAGCTGATGCCCGCGACTTCGTCCGCGTGGAATAAGTGTTTTAAAATTCCCATGGGAACTCCTCAATTTTCCGGGATAAAAAGTAGCATATGTCACTCTCCAGGTCCTCAACTATACCCATGCAAAAAATCACGTCGATCTGTTGTTCAGTTGCAACGTGATTGAAGGACAAACCAACAACCTGGATTCGCCAATAATTGACGAAATTATATTTTTCCACAATTTCAGCTTGCCAAAAGGACCTTCCCGAAATTCGTTGCCAGCTCTTGGACCAGTAGTTTTTAGTGCGTTCAGTAGGTAGGTAGTCATTATTATAACGAAGTTTTTTTTACGTACGGAACTTCGCTTTGGTTAAGGAAAAAAGTTTTTTAGTTAGTATCAAGAACGGTTTGAGCTATGAAACTCACTTCATTGGCCTTATCACTTACCACATTGTTATAAGCGATTTGTTTTTGGTGGTGTTTTCTTTGTACACTCTGCAACCGACATGATTTTTTGCATGGATATAAGTAGTTTAAGCCCTGAAAAGTGACGGAAATTGAGCGGAAATTGAAAAAAAGCTTAGGCGAAGCCGCTGACGTAATAATCTAGTAAGTAATAAAAAAAGTATAAGAACTTATATAGCGCGTATAACTCTTATGCAGGATTCCATTCGAACATGAATTGGAATGGCTGCCTCACACCAACTGTTTGGTGTAGCAGCTATTTTCGAAGGAAAATATGGTTTGAACGTTAATCCTGTAAAAAAAGGTCTGCGTTATTCCAAAGTGGCGCCTAAAGAAGTTTTCCTTCAAAAATAACTCTTTCAGGAGACCTAACTTACGTAAACAATATTTAAGTAGGTACCTTACCTTACCTTCAGGTAGGGTAGGTAATATTTTATAAGGCATTCCATCATTTCGAATTAGGTATCGTACTATCGAAATACGTAATACCGTACTCAGGTAAGTACCTATTTACGGGAAATAGGCGCAGAGTAAACAAAATGTAACACGCCATCGCTCTTAGCGTAACAAGAATCGTTAATGGGTTTACCTCGCAAATTCATTGCGCATTTTTATCGTCAGACGTAACTAATCGTGACTGGAAAATGCCTCAGGTTTCGTTTGTGAAGAATGAAATATAGTAAGATTCTTTAAATCTTAAAAAAATTATTAATTTATTATAAAACTGCCCATTATGATACGGTGGATGACCACAGGTTCAAATCATAATGATATTTGTGACCAAACAATCAGACATTTTGAATTTCTTAAAATGTTTATATATAGATACATTTAAAAAGCAAGCCACAAATCTGTTGACGCAACATGAGACAGAAAGAACCAATTTACGCGTTTGAATAAATTATCGAGAGCTGAAAATGGGTTCACAGGGAAAAAGGATTTCCTTCATTTTGAGGTTTTTTCCTCGAACTACGGCCGGGGATTTTAAATCTGTCTGTTCAATAAAGCTTGAACAAAGCGTACCATTTTATGCTTATGTAGGTACTATTCCACAGATATTCTGTAATTTTAAACTTCGTTAGGAGTGCAAATAATGCTTAAAACCTATTGCCATATTATGGACTAATTATAATAATAATAAATAAATAATTCATTTATTCCAAAAATAAAAATTTCAAAAGAATTACATAAAAGATAAATACATATACCTAAAATGTTTACAATCTTTGTAATGAACTTAGAATATTTGCTTAGATTAGAAACAAATAATATCCCTTAGAACCATAATTATACAATGCAATGCAGTACCTACGATGGATAAGGTGAACAATAAAGTATTTGAGGTCAGAGGGAGTGCTTTAGCATCCATACTAGGAAAACCTGTGTTACGGGCGCCGTATTATACTTTATCTCGACTCAGCTTTTGGCCGTACAAAACTGACGTTTTCAATGCGTTGAGTCCCACAAACCTATCTGTCCCGGTGGCCAAAATTGGAACTAATTTTTATGCCTGCAGTTTTTGTTTTTATATTTTTATTTTTCTTATATACTAGCGACACAGTCACCGGGTCAGATATGTTTGTCGGACTGCAAAACTGAATGCATCACGATGGAAGACAATTCTTAATGTTTTAAAAAGTTCTTAATATCTAACTTACGTTCGACCATTGGTCGAACTGCCTCGTTGGTCTAGCGGTTATCATGTTTGACTGCGGCTGACGAGGTCCCGGGTTCGAATCCTGGGTCGGGCCATAATTAAGTGTTGGGTTTTTCTGATTAGAAATTCTCAGTACTAGCTCGGAGTTAGGAAGTTGGCGGTGTTTCACCCCCGTGCCTCGGAGAGCACGTTAAGCCGCCGGTTATTATCACTAACATGATAATAGTCGTTAAAGCCCGCCAACCCACATTGGAGCAACGAGGTGGGTCTAAGCTCTAATTCCCCTCTCCTATGAGGGTGGAGGCGTGTGCCCAGAAGTGGGACGTTAAAGGGCTGTAGTGGCTGTAGTGGTGGTGGAGGTGGTGGTTCGACCATTAAATGATTAATTCCTAGTGCCATTTTACTGCTTTGCTACGAGTATGTTCAGGAACTAAGAAGAATGGTCTAGAAAGTTGGTAAAGCCATTACATAGTTCGAGCGTACCCATCTCAGTTTCAACGCAGGCTTATCTCGCTGACACAGGGCCAAGAGCACATTCAAGAGGTTTGCAAATAACTACTACTCTTGTGAGATATGTGACCCATAACTAGTTTGCAAGTTAGCGATGCATTCATGATTAAATATATTATGATGCCCGTGAATTTAGTGGGAACTTTTAGTTTTTAGTATTTGGATGGGTGATTAATTTTGAAGGTCTGAGTTCTTAGTGGGAGATTTTATTCCGATTCGATCGTTAATGATTTGTATGGATTTGTCGAGCGCTCGACAGCTATACTTTAACGCGATCGAGTAAGTAAAAAACTCCCACTCGGCCATCTGAGTTTGGCCAGATCATCTTCTTAATATATAAATATAAAAGTGGAAAACTTCAACGCCCAGCACAAGTCCTTGGACCAAGAAAGCTGAAAAAACTATTAATTCTTAAGCTGTGAATCAAATCTTTAACCTCCCATGTATGAGTACAACGCTCACCGTTGTGTGGTCGTCAAAAACTGCCAAAGTATGCTTATTTTTCCACTACAGCCTGTTAACGTCCCACAGCTGGGCACAGGCCTCCACTCTCATAGGAAAGAGGGAATTAGAGCTTAGACCCACGACACTGCTCCAATGCGGGTTGGCGAGCTATAACGACTATAATCATGCTAGTGATAATAACCGGCTTGAACGGGGGTGACTCACCGCCAACTTCCAACTCCGGGCTGGCACTGAGATTACCTTAACTTTAAAAGGTAACCTAACAATTTTTATGCCCGACCGCGAATCGAACCCAGGACCTCGTGATCCGCAGTCGACTATGCTAACCACTAACCAGAGGCAGTTTGCTTATTTTTAGCAGGCATGCTTATTTTTAGCGTAAGTACAATAAATGCTAGACCAAAACTGGCTGTCCTAGCTAGATAAGGCAGAAGTCTTGAGCAGGAAGTCCATGTTTAATTCAGTACTTATGAATATGAAGTAGAGAATGTGTGCTAAATGGTAGACTCTCGGAATAGTAGCAAGAATTGAATTTCTAGCGAGCTTAGCTCAGCTTACCGACGCTTCACGAATCAAATCTTGAGAGTTCTTGGTTTAGCAAGACGATGCACTTAGAAATAACAACGGCGTGCTGTTTTATCTTAAATATTTAAAAAGATAAAGCAACTTACGTTTAAGCGATTGCGTCACAAAGTTATACTCGTAGTTATGCGAAGTTGCGGGCATGGGCTAGTCTTCTATAATCATTCTATTTTTGCTGTATTTGTCCGCTTTTGATTCCAAATTGGTCTAAGATATGACTATGAGTGTCACTAGTCCGCTTTAGAATGAAAAATG
Organism: Erebia ligea; assembly: GCA_917051295.2. Lineage (NCBI taxonomy): Eukaryota > Metazoa > Arthropoda > Insecta > Lepidoptera > Nymphalidae > Erebia > Erebia ligea. The sequence goes on from OU785223.1 coordinate 4,387,835, forward strand.
GATATGATGGAATTTTTAACAACTTCGGTAGGTACTTCAGTATAGGACTAATCCGATTTCGTCTGAAAACGCACTTTTTAAAGCCATTTTGTTCCACTCAGAGCAGGTTTTGATTGAAAATTATTACAGGGATTGACGCAACTGGAGACCACGAAATCAAGAGACCACGAAAAAATGTGTTCGAAATATTATAGTGGACTTATCCGGTTCTGTTCGCCAGCTCCTCATATAATATATATTAGGTTGTTGAGACCACGACAATGACACGACATGAATGAGTATGATATGAAAGGATTAAACCATATAAATCACTTAATACAGCTCAAACCACCGGATCTAGTAACTGGAACATTTGAAAGTACGTTTTTAGGTTTTATATAAAACGAAAAACCAAAAAAAAAAAATCCCCTAAGCAAAGCTAGTAAATAAAATAGTTAAATAGGTAAAGCTAAGAAATAGGGTACATAGGTAGGTAGGAAATCTATACTAATATTATAAATGCGAAAGTTTGGGTGGATGGATGGATGGATGACTCAATCACGCCGGAACGGCTGAATGGATTTGGATGAAATTTGGCACAGAGATAGATTATAGTCTGGAATAACACATAGGCTACTTTTATCCCGGAAAATTAAAGTTCCCGCGGGAACCAAAAACCTCAATCCACTCGCGGACAAAGTCGCGGGCATTAGCTAGTATTATATAGTTCAAACCACCGGATCTAGTAGCTGGAACATTTGAAAGTACGTTTTTAGGTTTTATGTATAACGAAATCCCAAAAAAAATAATGAAAATTTCACCCTAGCAAGGTAGTAAATAAAATAGTTAAACAAACTTGGAAATAGGTACGTACGAGTAGGTAGGCAATCTTATATATGTATTTTTTTTAGAGTGGCACACCACGATCGATCACTCGAGTTTCATAGGATGAGTGTCTTGTGAAGTCAATTCTATAGGCAAGGAGCAAAAAGGGTCAAGTGCACTTAACGTGGCGGGCCTCCTGTACTAGGTAATATTGAGAGGTTATTGTTAAAACTAGCTGATGCCCGCGACTTCGTGTCAATGTATCTCTGTGCCAAATTTTATCCAGATCCGTTCAGCCGTTTTGGCGTGTATGAGTAACAAACATCCATTCAAATCTATCCATCCAAACTTTCGCATTTATAATATCTAAACTAATATTATAATAAAGAGGAGGAAAGCTACATTATCAGCAAATAGCTCTAGGCAAATTAGAGATCCTTACGAAAATTGCAATCATGTGAGTTAAGTCGGCAAAAATCGTCTCCTCTGAGATCTTACGTGGCGTGTGCTACGTAAATAGTTACGCTAAAACAATGTATAGGGAAAAAGTTCCTCTCAAAAAAATTAAAAAAAAAGTACGTGATAGCATCTATCAACTAAGGTTGACACACAATAACCAGTTTTATGGTTTTCAAATTAGGTCTATTATGATTACTATTAGCACCTATTAGTGCTATCCGTGCGAAGCCGGGGCGGGTCGCTAGTTAGTTAAACAATATTATTTCGTGCCTAACGTACCTACCTACTGCGATTTGGCGAGAAGCTTGTGCTAAATAAACTTCGTTTTATAAACGCTCGTTATTTACATATTAAAAGCAATATAATATGCGAGTCATAATGAAGCTTAATAAGTAGGTACGTGACTTTCAGATGGCTATGAGCATAAAATATTTTATGTGCACTTAAATAAATTATGATTTTATTTACTGACTTATGTCATATTATGTACTCCATTATTTTGTGTCAGTAATACGTTGCCTTTATTGCGATACCTAGCAAAGTTATTGTACCCTATTGGCTATTGTTCCCTAATATCTTCAATATTCAAAATTCAATTATGTAGAATGTGTTTTATTCAATTAAACATTTGGATCGTCAAATGAATCTACCACGGGTTCGGAATGCCATTCCTACCATGTCAACCAGCAAGAAACTCGGCGGTTACTCTTTTTGTTTTCAGTGTAGTTTGCTTGTTTGTCTCAGTTGAGTTTCAAAATTCATTCAAGAGAGGCAGGCCATACACGGACTGCTCGAGCAGTTAGCCAGTGAGCAACATACACGGACCGTTCTTGCAGTCATAGGCAACAGCTTAAAACTACCATTGATAACTGCTGCCAACCGCCCTAAGCAGTCGCAACTGCTCGAGCAGTTCCATGCATGTGTATGCAAGACTGTAGTTCACTATGCAGTCGCAGCTTGAAGCAGTCCATACTGACTGCTTCAAGCTGTCCGTGTATGGCCGGCCTTAGGCATCATAACGTGCGGAGTATAGACTGCGACGTACGTTTTGTGCATACAAAAATGTCGTCATGTGCAAAGGCTTACTATATGTATTATCATAAATGTGAAATTGTGTATGTCTTTTTCTATACTTTTCTGTCCGTCTGTCTGTCTGTTACTGTTTTACGACCATCAAAAAAAGATAGAGAGATAGATGGCATCCTAGGGAAAGGACACAGCATACCTGCCCATTGTTTATCACGAAAAATTAAAAAGCTACCGCAGGGTAAAAAACCTACATCCACGAGGATGAAGTCGCGGGCATCATTTAGTACAGCATATAATTCAACAATTCAAAAGAATTAAGCTTTATATCCATCATATAGGACGTTATACGCCCACCTGCAAGTCACGTTCCCCGCTTCGTTATGTCGCAGAATTGCCTTTAAATTTTAATACATAACATCAACGTAGACGATTACGCCATTTCGCGTGATTAGATGCCTGCCTACGGGCCACGAGACGTGCGAACGTGGTGCCAAGACGTCTATGGAATACTGAGATGGCAATAATAGTCGTCATAATGAGCGTTACGGTAACATAGGCACGTAGACGCGCCAATATCGCTTGTATACGGGTGCTTATGCAATGGCGACTGAATATCACTTCCTAGTGACTTACCCTGCATCGCTTCCATGGGTTATTCGAACCAGCCTGGCTCGCGCGACATTTAAATGCTCCCGCCAAGAAGCGCGGGAGTATTTAAATGTCCCGACCCTTCTCGCAAAGTTCGATACATTTGTCAAGCGACTCGAACTTGAACAAAGGCAAATTCGTTAATTTTGTAATGTTCTTTTTAATAATCTGTAATAATTTGTGTGCTAATTAAACATTTTAAAGGTAACCTTTGTGATAAACTATTAAAATTAGTTTAATTACTAAATTAAATTACTTTAATTACTGTTAAAGGGAACATCTGGCAAAATTTGAGCATTCGAAGTCTAAGGGCCTCATTCACCATCTTCAAGTAAAGTCTTGATTAGTTACTTCCCGAATAGCGTTAATCAGCAAGTAAAAGCTGCAAGTAAATTTTGTCAATTTCACAATACAAAACAAAGTCCCGAATAACAACTCGAGGGTTAATTGAATGATCTTCAAAATGCATTCAAACTTTCGTTCAATAGAGGCTGTTAAACGTTGCCATCTGTTGCCGGTTGGTGGGCTGACACCACGGAAACAATAGAAACAGCCGCACGTGTGAGAAAGGATCGAGTGGCTAGGTATGTTCGTAAATCAGGTATAGGTAGGTACCTACACAACTATATTTTGTAGGTTTTGTAAGTTCACCTTTATAAATACCTAATTAAAAGTAAAACTGCATTATTAGATAGGCGAAATCTGGCAAAAAAATCACTTTCATCAAGATCGACAAAATAATCAACACGGCCCTTAAAGACACGAAATTTCGGAATTCTTCTTACTAATAGTACTGAAGAATTTTCTAATTAATCTAGTTTATGATCGATCAAATCAAATAAATCCATTTTATAAACAATAATCTCGTTAGATCGGTGGTTACATGGATGTCAACTTCGTGTTTAAAACGTTACTCGTCGATTAGCAAGCTTATTGGGCAGATGAAGCTGCAAGTAAGTTATAGGCTACTTTAACCGTCGGCTAGTGCTACTCAGCTATTGTGAAATACACATTCACTGTTACTCGTGACTTTAACCGGCAAGTAGCCTACTCGAGACTTTACTTGAAGATGGTGAATGAGGCCCTAAGGGTTTGAGCTGGGGGTTGATAAGTTAGTCAGTGAGTTAGTGAGTCAAGCCCTGCATCTAAAATTTAAATCGCTTATAGTTGCTGAAGCAATCGAAATACAGCCCACGAGGATGCACCTCAAACGTTTTAGAGTTATGTTAGTTTTAAGAAGTTAAAATGTATTACTTGCTTTATATGTGAATGAAAAAATGACGTTGAAGTTTTGTCCTGTCTGGTCCAAAGTGTGTTTTGGACCGCTTTTAACACTAGTACTGTTTACACTGTTGTGGAGGTAAGATATTATGAATGTCAAATAATAACTGTTATTGGTGTATTCTACTACCAGTAGAAGCGCGCCCTTATAGCGAAGCGCTTTGAAGCAATACCGACACCGTTCTAGATAATCAAGACTGTCTTCTGGGGGGAAAATTGGAATACAGTATAATTTTATATCAGTTCGCTTGCTAACTGATACAGTAAAAATTTAAAAATTCCCGCGGGAACCAAAAATTCTCAATCCACGCGGACGAAGTCGCGGGTATCAGCTAGTACATATATAATAAATCGATGGGTGCAATTTTCCTGTCTGTACTCTATACTCTATAGTCTGTACCATATTTCGTCAACGAAGAGGAAAGACATACCGTTCAAAGCGAAAGTGGATCTGCCTTTACCTTTTTCCTTTTTACGGAAAAAGGTAAAGGCAGATCCACTTTCGCTTTTATCATTAAAGGTATGTTTTTTATTGTTATTAATGGAAAGCTTTCATGATTTTCATAAGGCTTCATCTAGTATAATAATAAAAGCAAAATCACAAAAACAACATTTTGAAACAATATTTTGAACTCCAAATGAGCTATAATATAGCCTTACTTTTGCACATACTCAGTCTTATCCAAGGGAAAAAAAGTAACTCTAGTGTACTAATGTATATTTCCCTGCATGCACCTGACGGTTACGCTATAGCACGTCGACGTCACTTGTTTGCATTGCCATATCACAGAACAGAGCTGGCTCAGCAGGCTCCATTGACCCGTGCGCTGCGCTTGCTCAACGATTTAGTTCGCGAAAATTCGGGATTGGACTTCTTTCACACCCCACCGCTTCAGCTCGCAAAAGAGATAAAAAAAATATTGGAAATTCGATAACCTTATTATTATTATTATTTTAGTCCATTTATTATTTTATGTGTATTAAGTCTATAGTGTAGTCTTATTGGAATGACATTGTTTTTTGTGATCTGTGTTACAAATTATGTGTTTTTTGTGTATTTTGTTAATTGTAAAGCAAGTATATTAAGTTTTTTTATTAAGTAATTGTCACTCTAATTCTGTGGCCCGGAGAGACGCATTGGGCAACTGTAAGGTCTCTTCGGGTATGTTATCTAAATAAAATAAAATAAAATAAAAATAAAAATAATTTGCTTAAAATTGTATTGAGTACTTTACTTAGCAGAAAAAAGGGAAAACAAAACCGTAAGGTAGGAAAAGCGGGAGGAAAAGCGAATTATAAACCTCGCGAAGGTCTATAAAGTACCTACGTCCAAATAAAGAGATATTTCAGCGACATTTTTTTTACTTTGAGACATAATACCTACCGAAATAAGACCCTTAAGGGGAATAATGAATAGAATTAATTAAATAAACCGAAAATGAAATGAAAATCTTCATTCCAAACAGTTTCAGCATTCAGTAATATTTTGCTAGAGACAAAGCGGTACACAGTGTTTAATTAAAGCGTTATTAAAGATGATAATATCGTTGAACGACTCATAATTAATAGATAAAACGAGGTGCTTTTCTCAGAATAACTAGAGTATAGCTAATATCATGCAATATCCGTAAAATATAGAATGACAGCTGTCAAACTAATGTCACAGCTGAGAAAGAAGCACGAGTCTCAGTGGGTGTTCCGATATAAGCACTGCGAGCACTGTTCAGTGCTCTTACTGCAGGGGACAGAGTGCTCGCAGTGTATTTCGGAACACACCCTGTCAATCTACTGTAATTTCACTCAATCTATATTTTGGACTATAGGTAAATGTATCGTAATAATAATTATTATTATAGACATTTTAATACAACTGCCATACCATATTCCTTCTGAGTGATCCCGATGATTCTCCTCCAGGAACATTACAGGAAATGTAAGCCGTCTAGTAAAACACTGCCTATGCTGTCACTTTTTGATACGCTAATTCCACGTTAGGGTTGACATGAAAAGGACAGATAAAGAAAATTTAAGCTATGCACATTTAACGGCGTCGAGTAAGTGGAGCTTAATAGTATTTGAAAATACTTTTTCGATCCGCGGAAATATTGTTCTTATGTCACTTTAGAATACATTTAAACATGGGCAACAATATTTTAATTATCGTTCACTCTGGTATTGTCGAACGTAAAGCTAGATCTAGCTAATCGTCGCGTCGCCTTCTATCAGTTGTTTTGTAAAACTTTAGTGGTTTTGTAAACCAGCTGTTTTTACAATCCATCTGCCGATATGTAAACCGGCTGATAACGTACCCAACGTTTTGTAACATTAGTCAGTTGTTTTTTAACCCTAAATAAACGCTAAAGCGGTCGTTTTATGTTTACAAGGCTAAATACGATATACATAAACAACGTTGGAAATAGGGACCTATTAAAAGTAATATTTGGAAATAAAACAAATTCAAATTTATACCATTCCTGTTATTGACTTTCTGACTCAAGAATCAACATCCGTTATAATATCCATCCATGTTATAATCGTCATCGTCACACTAATATTATAAAGGCGAAAGTTTGTATGTTTGTTACTCTTTCACGCAAAAACTACTGGACGGATTTAGCTGAAATTTGGAATGGAGATAGATACTCTAAATTAACACATATGCTACTTGTTATCCCGGAAAATTATAGAGTTCCCGCGGGAACCAAAAAACCTCAATCCACGCGGATTATGCTCACTGACAATATAGTTGATCCATTTCGCAGACTGACCGATGCATGATGCACAGACGCCGGCCAGGGCGAGTACGGCTTCCTCGTTTTACCAAGAGAACCCTAAAAATCTATTATTTTGCTTTCAGAATATCAAAAAAAAGTTGCGAGTTAATTAATATTGACATTATTGTTAATGAAAATATCATTACCTTTTTGCATATTTTAATCCAATCATCGAGGTTACTGATGAATGATGTTGTGTGCCAATTATCATTAACGTAGTTAACGTATTTTATTAAAAAACGTATTTCGGTTGAGCCATAAAGGTCTAGCCCTAATACAGAGGCGCGGCGTGGTGCGGCACGTAACGGTAAGTATTCTTTGTACAATTATGTCGCAGTGCATCTCCGTGCCGCGTCGCTTATGTGGGCCCAGCTCCATACAAAACAATGCAAAGAATATTTGTCGCTATGTGCCGCGCCGCGCCACACATATTATGTAGTGGGGTTAGAACTTAATGGTGGAATATGTATCACGTTTTCTAAGTAAATAATGCCTTGAATTAATGTTTAATTTCAGTCACAACTCACAAGTCACAGTCCAATTATGGAGATTACAAAATTATGAATAAAAATATTGTTAGTTATAGTACTTGGTTATTTATGTTGTTTAATTTCTACTGCTTCTTTTTATACTGTCCTTCCGTAGGTTACTTCCTGGGTTAGGACATAGTATAAAAAGTAGCCTTTTTACTCCTCTGGTCCTTAACTATAACCATGAAAGAAATCCCGTCGATTCCTTCCTCTGTTGCTTAAGACTGCACTCAAAAAATGGCTTTTTTATTTATTTTATAGATTTATTATATTAACTACTGTCACTGATGTTTACATGACCATAGACTGCATGTGCATACAATATGACAATGGCATGAGACATGTGCATGTACAATGTGACATTTTGTTTTACGTTTCATTTTAATTTGTGTTCTAATTTTTTACTTGTGACATTGAAGGTCGTTATTAACATTTTAATTATTCAAGTTTAGTTACAAAGTATAGATAATAATTAATTAATATTTTGTGTAGAAATTTGTAAACATAGAACCACCGCGATTGCCAATATAGTACGTAAGTAATTAGAATTATTGTAACTCGAAGAAATTTGGACGTCAGGATTAACTGACTGAATATGCGGTTCTAACATTAAGCACAAACATCTTATATCATCTTGTGAATATTATTTATTTGTGAGAATATTCTCACAAATAAATAATATTCAATTTCAACAAACCAACAAACCGACCATAAAAACAATTTTGCATATTTTATTTATATTAATAAGTATGACGTAAAATCAACCGCTACGATAACTGATGTAAGGTTTATTATTTCGATAGTTGTCAATTTGACTTATGTCGACACTTTTTATTGCATTGGAGTTGCGGGTAGATCGAAAAGAGGCTGAAAGGGAGGTAATATTGGATTAAGCGTGCACTGGGTGATTAGAAATTAATAGGAGTTGGTGATAGTTTTTGTTGATTGATCGGTGGCTGTGAAAAAGTTATTTTGAAGATGAGACGCCACCGAGTTTCTTGCTGGTTCGTCTCGCAAAGTCGTGGCATTCCGAACCAGCGGTAGATTCGCTTAAAAATTGTTAATGATGTGAGAGTACCCGTATTACTGAAGATTACAGAAGTTTTTGTGAGAGCGATAAGGAAATGATGAATATATTGGTTTTAAGAATGTTTCGAGTATTATTTCACGGAATATCCCTCTGAACCCATCAGTTCAGAAGCAGGGATAACGGGAAGATAGTACAGTTATCATCCCGTCGAAGGACTACGCCCAAAGGGAAAAAAAAGGTCATGTACTATTTTTGTTTTTTTTATATTTTCTTATTTATTGGTATTAATGTTTTCTTTTGGCCAAATTTATGTATTTTTGGATATAAGTGGAGCCCGTGATGTGTGTATAAAATACAATACAAATCCATATATATATATATATTTTTTTCTTCTAAATTGAATACGCAGGTGATAAAAGTACTGGTCGATAAGATATTAGTACACGATTAGTAATCAGAAAGTTACTTGTTAATTTGCGGTTCCGCGTCTGTAAATTATGTTTAATTGTGGAGTAGTTTGCGGAGCACCGGCGCCATGCGTTTGGACTATGGGTATTCGAGATACGGGATAAGTGGAATTGGAACGTGTACTTTTGTATTATTTTTAATTTTTTAGCTGGGTATCGAGGCAGCGCCCGTGTATCGGTTCGCGCAGTCATTCGAGGCGTTGAAGTGAATCCACTGAGGAGCCGCGTGAGAGGCTGGAATGGAGGTTGACGAGGGCCTAGATGGTGCTGAAGGAGCTGCTAATGCAGGTTGGGTAGCAAGTGGTACAGCCGTGTGAGTTATACAAAATGTTTGATTGTTCTAAAGGGACTCATACTTGCCGTAAGTACTTTTTGTTTCCTCTTTATTATTATACGAAAATTTTGATTTGGTTAGACTTTAGTTGCAAACTGCGTGAGACCCGTCGACTAGTGGAGGCGGGCTGAGCTATGTAACGTGTCGTACTGTATTGGTGGGAAGGTTTGACGCTGAACAATGTCGTAATGGTGGAATTTATTCATTAGTTTTGAGGGCGCTCTCAAAAGGATTGCAAGAAGAAGGGTTAGACAAATTTTAGCTTAAAATTCGGTAACTAGGTTTGGCAAGGTTTTACTTGTCTTTCAAACAAAAATTAAAACTGTTTTTGTGGATCATAGCCCATCGTGATCGTGATCGGGTTCGTAGGATTATAACTGACTAAGGATTTGAATTGGTATTTTGTTTTTCCAAGTGTTTGGTTCTGTTTTTTGTTTGGGGGAGCCAACAATCTAAAATAGTAACCAGTGGTATTTCTTTTGGATGAAGTTTGTTTTCAGTAATACTGGTAAAATGAAATTATTGAAATGAAATTATTTATTTATTTCACGTATTACAACTAGTAGCATTTATGAAATGCCATGACACTGTCGCACGGTGGCAGATTCGTTTGGAAACATCTACCTACTGAGATAGATTATTGAATAAGCTAGAGATGGGTTTATTATTGTATATTTATATTTATTCTTCGCTTAGACTTATAAAAAGCGCTTAAGAAAGTCAGGTCGATAAAGTACAATACAACATTGATAAAAATTTACATTGATATGTCATAAAAATTAATAAGTTACCCGAGTACCTAGTCATAAAAAAATTTATACATATGTTATGTTATTTACAAATTACAATGTCGCAACTTCATAATAAAATGTCATAATTATTATATTTAAATTAAAAAAGAAAGGAAAATTACTCAAGTACATAATTTTCATGTCATAAAATAAATATAGTCACAATATTATATTATATTAAAAGTACACATGTACATAATTTTTATCCTTGCTCGTTCAATAGCTTGTGCGGTGTTATAATATTTTCCATGCGTTTTTATCATATAAGTAATCATTAATCATGTAATAACTTTTTTTTAATTAAAATTTCTTTTATTTTACTTTTAAACTGTCTGTCAGAAAGATCGGTTATATCCTTTGGAATCCTGTTGTAGAAGCGTATCAAGCTGCCCAATAATGATTTACTGGTTTTAGACAACCTGAATGTCTGCCCAGTTAACTTATGTTTGTTTCGTGTATTATAGTGATGAGAGTCAGAGTTCTTCTTATACGATGCTAGATGTTTCCTACTGTACATAATATTCTCAAATATATAAAGTGAAGGCATAGTCAGAATGCCGATATCTTTAAACAAATTTCTTAGAGAATCTCTGGGCTTCATCTTATAAATGGCGCGAATAGCTCTTTTTTGGAGTATAAAAATAGTTTTCCAATCGAAAGCCGAGCCCCACAACAAAATTCCAGACATCAAGCTATGGAAATGTGCAAAGTATACTATTTTAGCAGTTTTTACATCTGATAATTGCCTTATTTTACGAATCGCAAATACCGCTGAACTTAGTTTATTTGCCAGATTATTAATGTGCGGTCCCCATTGTAATCTAGAATCAATGATTAGGCCAAGGAAAAGAACGTCGTCTGCTATATCTAATTTTTCGTTGTTCAGAAATATCTCAACATTTCTTTCCCCACGGAAGTTCGATGAGGCAAAATAAACACATTTGGTTTTTTTTACTATTTAATGCTAAGCTTATTATTGACCGAAAACCATTGCGAAAGCTTGGTGAGTGTTTTATTAAGTTTTCCCAAATCGGAGTTTTTCCTGTTGACTTTAAACACGAGAGAAGTGTCATCTGCAAATAATACGATATCTGCTAGTTCTTTTACTATACTGGGAAGATCGTTAATATAGAATATCAAATTAGGTTATAGGATAGGTTATCAAATTGGTTCCAGTCATTATTGTAGCCTTCGTCTTGAACCCGCTCTTGCTTGTTTGAATCGCCTTTGAGGCTGGTCAAAATGGTTACAAATACCAGTAATAGACTAGAGACCCGTTTAGACCCGTGTTCCCTGTAGTCACATGATAGTGGTAGGCGAGAGAACTATTTAAGATCCGTGATTTAAACAATTTATATTATCTAGTAGCTGATGCCCGATTTGATTTGATTTGATTTAAAGGCAAAATTTTGAATTGGTGTAAATTTTAATTTTGTTCATCGCTACGAGCCGTTAAAATAATTTTAATTGGGATACTTATTTTCGATGGGAAAGGAACTTTATGTGTCTACTGGATTAAAACTTACAGGAAATACAATAAATAGGAATAGTCCGATTTTTAATGTGTTCAATTCAAAAAAATAAATAAATTGTGTATAATAGGGATGGGACATAATTAATTTATACGATCGATTTAAAAAAAAAAAAGGGAGAGATTAAGCAGTTATCATTGTGTGATGGTTTAATAGCGAGTAAAAATGACTTGAACGTTGGAACTGGGTTGTGTGGTATCATATATGAAGCGGTGCTTGAAAGTTTCAGGGAAAGAAGCAGTGGAGGATGATGAGTTGACCCCGGGTGAGAAAGGGTCTAAGGAAGGCAGACACAGGGTCATGCTCAGGAGGGTTGGACTCTAAGGGAAAGAGTCCAATCAAAGGAAAGGGCTGGCACTGGGTCATACCTAAGGAGGATTGGACTCTGGGTGTAGAGAGTCCAATCTAAGGAAGGTTGATACTTAAGGAAGATGAAACTCTTGATGGAAGAGTGTAATGTAAGGAAGGCAGACACAGGGTCATGCTCAGGAGGGTTGGACTCTAAGGGAAAGAGTCCAATCAAAGGAAAGGGCTGGCACTGGGTCATACCTAAGGAGGATTGGACTCTGGGTGTAGAGAGTCCAATCTAAGGAAGGTTGATACTTAAGGAAGATGAAACTCTTGATGGAAGAGTGTAATGTAAGGAAGGCAGACACAGGGTCATGCTCAGGAGGGTTGGACTCTAAGGGAAAGAGTCCAATCAAAGGAAAGGGCTGGCACTGGGTCATACCTAAGGAGGATTGGATTCTGGGTACAGAGAGTCCAATCTAAGGAAGGATGAAGAGCTGGATGATACGTACGTAGCAAGTTTGTTTTATTTTCGTTTCTTCACAGGTTTGGATCCAGAATAATGGGAGAAGTAAAATATAGTGTAGTGAATCTTATAACTTTATGCAAAATATTTTACTGGAAGAATCATACATCGCCATCCGAATTCAGTTTAATAACTCAAAGAATCAATTACACGTTTCATTGGGGTTTGTCAATTATCAAAAATAATTATAAACAGAACATACATTTCCATTTCATTACTATTTTAATTGATCAATAATTAATCACTCATAGCACTATAGTGACTAAGGTACTTAAATGGTATTCATGTAGGGTTACAATAATATTATTAGGCATGTATAAAACGGAACGTTAAAATGGAGTAGTGCTTAAAGAGGAAAGCGAACGTTCAAGATTTAAACGGTTAATGTATTGTTTCTTTAGACATTTTAAACTTAACCATATTCCGAATAATAAATCCGTAGTAATTTTGAAATTTTCTAATTTTTAAAACTTACTGTAAAAAAATAAGGAAATCCTGCACATTGTCTCGAATCGCAGGGCGGTTACTGGTCATGTCATTTAGTCTCAAAACCAATATGGACTAATTAATATCTTTTATGTTTTTGGGTTATGGATATGTATGGCGTTGTTGGGTTATTAATATAAGAAAGGACACATATTAAGCCAGTGTAAGTTTCAGATAACACCGTGACGAATGACTATGAAAATGCACGGAGTAAAGAAGCACTTTTCAAGGCTAGCACGCGACGAGGTCGATGGACTTGAATACGCATTTAAAGAAGAAGCCGAGGTTATACCAATGGGTTCAGTAGGGCGGTGTGCCCAGCCCAAGGTAGAAATGGCGCATACAAGAGGACTCTATAGAATAGAATAGAATATAATATTTATTTATTTGTATAGTTGTAAGTAGGGTAGCGTGCAAAATACTTAAAACTACCATAGTTTTCATAAAAGGGACTAAACAAGTTGCAAGTTTCAAATTTTTGTAAAATTAACTTACATAAATAGACAAATGAGAGTTTTAAAAAAAAAAACGTGTGGTGTCGTGGGACACCAGATAGGATCAAAGTTCCTTATTACATACTTAAATTTCAATTTCATTTTTTTTGAAAATTTACAGTTAGTTATTTATTTTTATTAATAACATTTTTTGTTTTAAATTTAAAAAAATATTACAATATGAACCTTAACACTAAGGCATTAAAGTTTGATTTGGAATGTAGTATATTTATAAGTAAGACCTTTTGTCTTCGTTAAAAAAAATCTCCACGCATTAACGCACGGACGCATCCACGCCGGACGTTTTTGCCGGCTAGGGTACCCTGTCGCCCCATAAAGAACTTAGTTCCAAAATCCGGTGATTAGTTTCAAGATTCAAGGATTCTTTTGAGGAATAGAAGTTTTAGACTACTAGCCGTTTATACAGCTTATTTTTGAATAATTTTATTGTTAATGCCTTATTATCTCTTGGCAGCTTATTGTAAATTTTTGCGCATAAGGCTGAAGCTGAGTGTTTTTTTTTTTTTTTTTTTAAGTAAAAGGTAGTCTAAGATAATTAAGAGAGATTAGGTCAAGCCTCAAAACGCGAGGGGACTCGCTTAAGGTAGGATGGCCGAGCTGTAAGGTTTATTATTTCGATAGTTGTCAATTTGACTTATGTCGACACTTTTTATTGCATTGGAGTTGCGGGTAGATCGAAAAGAGGCTGAAAGGGAGGTAATATTGGATTAAGCGTGCACTGGGTGATTAGAAATTAATAGGAGTTGGTGATAGTTTTTGTTGATTGATCGGTGGCTGTGAAAAAGTTATTTTGAAGATGAGACGCCACCGAGTTTCTTGCTGGTTCGTCTCGCAAAGTCGTGGCATTCCGAACCAGCGGTAGATTCGCTTAAAAATTGTTAATGATGTGAGAGTACCCGTATTACTGAAGATTACAGAAGTTTTTGTGAGAGCGATAAGGAAATGATGAATATATTGGTTTTAAGAATGTTTCGAGTATTATTTCACGGAATATCCCTCTGAACCCATCACTGAGTTTATCAGATATTAAGTAGGTATAACACAAGTTTCAAGTTACGTTTCCAACAGTGTAATGTATATCTGGTTATGTATTACAATTTCGGTACGTGACGGAAAAGAATAAGAGCATGCTAAGCCAACACTAAGCCTACATTCACGAATTTATGAAGGGTTACGGTATGCGCCAAACATGAGGACAAAATATATATACAGTTTCTCTCCAAAAAATATAAAATTCAGTTTGACATTTATTTGTACCCACAAAATTTCTGTATTTCATACATAAAATGTTGAACAGACATTTTTCCTATAAAGGAAAGTTTTGTACACGATGTGTTTGTATTGTTTACAGACTTAACAAGTTAATGAGTGTTTTTTAAAAATATATAGCAAGTAGTGATGCAGCCTAAGGTGGAGTGCGGTTGCCTAGAGGATGCCTATTAACTCACTCCATTGATTTGAAGGTAGGTATACCTTTATTAAAAGAGGAGGGGAAAACGGAAGCCGGAAGGGCATTCCATATCCTAGCGGTTCGAATTAGGAACGAGGAAGCAAATCGCTACGTACGTGCTTACCTAAGTTATGCAAGAAAAGTTTGCACATTTACCTAATTCTATTCGTCTAGAATCTATTCGTTAGATAGTACAAAGTATCGAATCAATTTAAATATTTTTTCGCCTAAGCATAGCTTTCTTAGGGAAGGTGCCTAAATCAAAATGTAAGTAATTATTTATTTTCATACTACACGTGTCATCCATCTAATACCTACATCTACTTTGAACCTTCTTAAGTCATTGGTCAACGACAACAGCTGTACACCGTTTCAACTTAATAACCAAAGGTACCTGACTAATAAAAACTTTATAGATGGCAGGCTGGATTCTGAGCCAGAAGCAGAATCTTCTAAACATAAAATCATATAAAGACAGTTATGTTATACCACATTATCTAAATCAATGTGTAGAATCATCATAAAATTCATTAAACATATTTGTATGCATTTGAATACATAAAACCACCCTCGTAATGCATTTAAATCTTACTTAGTCGATGTAAAAATAAAGTTTTTAAGCACGATCCGCAAAGCTTCTGAACTTATAGTTCTCAAGTTATATTGGCTCTTAGTTTTATGCCGACAAAGTCGCAGTAAGTTACTGAGAACTTAAGTTGGCGAGAGCCGAAACTGTGATCCCGACAAGCATCAGCCAAAATCAGTGCAACATACTTTGTGCGGCTCTTTTAACACGCTTTTATTAGCTGCATAATATGATAGGTAAACCAATCATTGAAGTGGAATTCTATCAACTTATAGTAATGTCGTATTGATTTGAAACTACAAAATATGGATGGTTGCGTGCTAATTTGTTAGGGGTATCCCGGTTATCTATATATATTATATAAATCTCGTGTCACAATGTTTGTCCTCAATGGACTTCTAAACCACTTAACCGATTATAATAAAATTCGCACACCATGTGCAGTTCGATCTAACTTGAGAGATAGGATAGTTTATATTATATAGATTAGGATTATTAGTGCTACCCGTGCGAAGCCGGGGCGGATCGCTAGTATATATTAAATTCTAGAGACATTTTGGTGAGTTTCATTCATTTGAAATGTCAACACAAAAGGTTATACCAAGTTATCGCTTTGGCATTTGCATAAGTTTCGACGAGGAACCGTTTCTTGAAATTGCTGGGAATATTATACCTCTACTAAGCATTCCCAAACTACGCTGTGAGCGAGTTGTCACCACGCCCTCTCTTTAAATTCAGGTTCGTTCGCACAGATCTATCTCCGTACTATAGTAAGACTAACAATTAATCAGCCGTTCGCACAGTTATTATTTAGCGCGATAATACACTAGGGACAAAAAATTACTGTCGGACAAAAAACCCGCGTGAAACATTTTAGATTGATCCGCATTAGCGAGACAGGACAAAATGTCGTTTCTCTCGCGGTGCGGAAGTTTGGCGCAAAAGTCTGTCCTCTTCCTGGTGGGTTTTATTCTCATAAAGATAACTTTTAACCATAATAATATTATGGCCTTAATTTCTATTTATTTTTAAGCCACCCTAGGGTAGGGTAGGGTATTTTATTGGGCAAAGATTATAAAAAAAACTACTAGCTGACCTGGTTTCGATCGGGGGGAGTTTCTAAAAATTACCTAATTTCTTAGAGAGTCTGCTCGCATAATATAGGAAGCCATAATCTCTTTATTTGAGTTTAAATACGTACGTTGATAACTTGTTATTGTAATTAAAAAATAATTTCCCCAAAAACGACAATTCTGCCAGGATCAACCTTTAAATGAGTCTTCATTAAAGGAAATAGTGTCTTCAAAAAGTCTAGATTCAAAATTTCAAATCAACATGCGAGCTTTGCCAATGTTTTTTGTCTGTACGATACGTAGGAACGCCATTGAGAACCATCCAATTAGAGTAGAGAAATCACGTCTTTCCTATTTCAATGATAAAGCCTTAAAGCTTTTCGGTGAGGAACTTTGATTGTGTGACGCGGCAGATTTCTAATTAAATCGGTTTTGTTGAACTTTGCCCAAAATTACTTTTTGGCAGATCGGTGTCGTTATACTTCCCCACCCAGTTTAGGAGTTGGTAACTCCAGACTCCAGTGCTTACATAACATGAATATATTACTTGTGGTAAAGTTGCTCTGTTAGCTTTTCGTATCAGCGCCTTTGTCGGCACGTATGATGGTTTAGCAAACATTTGTATTGTAAGGCCTGTTAACCACTAGGTATGTGATACTAGGATGAAGGATCGTGATATACTTTTACGTACCAAGTATATATTTTATACTAGCTTATGACCACGACGTCGTCTGCGTGGACTACACAAATTTCAAACCCCTATTTTACACCCGTAGGGGTTGAATTTTCAAAAATTATTTCTTACCAGATGTCATAGTAGCTACCTGCATGTTAAATTCCAGCCCGATCCGTCCAGTGGTTTGAGCTGTGCGTTGATAGATCAGTCAGTCATCTTTTCCTTTTATATATTTAGACTATAGGCGATGCCCGCGACTTCGTCCGCGTGGATTGAGGTATTTTGGTTCCCGCGGGAATTCTTTGATTTTCTGGGATAAAAAGCAGCCTATCTGTTAATCAAGGGTATAAGATATCTTCATTCCAAATTTCAGCCAAATCTGGCCGGTAGTTTTTGCGTGAAAGAGTAAAAAACATACACACATACAAACTTTCGCCTTTATAATATTAGTGTGATATGATCTTAGTATACATACTTACAGGTATCTTAGGGCTGCAGACATGTCCATAAAAACATAGGTACTTCTACTTCGGTAAAAAATATCTGTGGGTATCCGTCAGGAGTTTGTTTCACGAATTTCCATCGCAGATTTTTTTTATGGAATTAAAAATGTTCGCTTTTATCTTGAAAGCTTCTTACGTTGTAATAAGCCCTTATTATGGCACGGAATTGAAAGAGATTTAGGAAGGGAATAAAGTAGAATTATATACGAGTCGAGTAAAAATAAATTATTTTAATTTTTTTGACAATATTTATAAATTTAAACACAATTTTCTGCTTCTAAAATGTAACAACCAACACAAAATAATACAATCAAAAGTACCTACTAACTAACCATTAACTAACTAAAAATTAAGTAAATTAGCGATCCAACTTATTTCGGAAATTAACTATGTTCTAACTTCTACTAAGTTTTTTGTTTTGCTAAGATCTGAAAAATACATTCATAGGTTGCAACCATAGATTTATTATATACTAGATGATGCCCGCGACTTCCCCCTCGTGGTTTTTTGATTCCCATGGGTAGGTATATGTCCTTCCCCTGAATACAAACTATCCCTATACCAAATTTCATCAAAATCAGTTGAATAGATGGGCCGTGAAAAACAGACAGACAGACACACTTTCGCATTTATAATATTAGTATGGATTATTATGGATTTACTACCGTGAACAACATTCCCATATACGTACCGTCCAACATTTTCTACGAATCAGCATGCACGTTTTATTTTTCATGAAACATTACATACTTTGTCCGAATCTCGCAGAAGTTTCTAAAAATGATATTTGTAACACACGCACATATCTCTGCCGTTATATTTTCAAAATGGCACTTTTAGTGGTGGAGCAAAAGATTTTTCCGATAAAGTTCTTTTTTTTCGTAGAGCGGGGTAGGTTTTAGCTAACGGCGACAGGTGCGGTCGCGTAGTCCTAAATACCTAACTTTTCTACTGAAAATCTTTTATAGGCTGCAAAAATGTATTGCAAAAACTTGCGTCGCCTATTTAAATTTATGTAATCCACTAGCTGATGCCCGCGACTTCGTCCGCGTGGTTTAAGTTTTTAGGGTTCCGTAGCCAAATTTGGCAAAAACGGAACCCTTATAGATTCGTCATGTCTGTCTGTCTGTCTGTCTGTCTGTCCGTCCGTATGTCACAGCCACTTTTTTTCGAAACTATAAGAACTATACTGTTGAAACTTGGTAAGTAGATGTATTCTGTGAACCGCATTAAGATTTTCACACAAAAATAGAAAAAAAACAATAAATTTTGGGGGTCCCCATACTTAGAACTGAAACTCAAAAATTTTTTTTTCATCAAACCCATACGTGTGGGGTATCTATGGATAGGTCTTCAAAAATGATATTGAGGTTTCTAATATCATTTTTTTCTAAACTGAATAGTTTGCGCGAGAGACACTTCCAAAGTGGTAAAATGTTGGTCCCCCCCCCCCGTAACTTCTAAAATAGGAGAATGATAAAACTAAAAAAAATATATGATGTACATTACCATGCAAACTTCCACCGAAAATTGGTTTGAACGAGATCTAGTAAGTAGTTTTTTTTTAATAATTTAAAACTTACAAACCGTACAAACCTGTAGTTGTACGGAACCCTCGGTGCGCGAGTCCGACTCGCACTTGGCCGGTTTTTTTGATTCCCGCGGGAACTACTATAATATTCTATTAATATTAGTATGATATGATACCAATATTTTGAATGCCGTCGTCATGAATATCGTGTCGGTCTGCCACGCTTTTATGGTTGTTAAATTATCCTGTTGTATTAAGCTCTATGAAAATCAGTGTCGCTCATTAAATTCTTTCGATGGCGAACTCAATATTCACTTGTAATGAAAACCACAAATTAAATTGTATACCCTCCAGAATTGGAGCGCAATTTTTTTAATTAATATTCCTACTGTTTTCGGTATATTAAACGTGGAATTTTAATGGATATTGACATAACGCGAATGGGAAAATGAAATTTTGCTTTTAAAGGCTCCAAACGGCGAGACGAACGCGAGAAGGATTGATTAAGTAAAATTGTTGTTTACCGGGAAAGAGACCTACACCTGTAGAGTTTTGAATATAAACTACTAGCAGATGCCTGCGACTTCGTCCGCGTGAAAAAAGTTTTTTAAATTCCCACGGGAACTCTCTAATTTTTCGGGTTAATATATAGCCTATGACACTCACAAATAATGGGGCTTTCTATTGGTACCAGAATTTTCAAAATTGGTTCAGTAGATCCAGAGATTACCCCCTACAACTTCAAAACCTCACAAACTTTACCTACCCAGTTAGTAAAATTAAACCATAACCTATCGGAACCTCTCGGAATGAGAAGTGTTTGGCCATAATCCACCACGCTGGCCAAGTGCGGATTGGCAGCTTCACACACCTTCGAGTACATTATGAAGAACTGTCGGGCATGGTTTCCTCACGATGTTTTCCTTCACCGTGTAAAGCAAGTTATGTTTAATTTTAACGCACGTAACATCGTGAAAAATACAAAAAAAAAAAATGATATTACAAAAATCGAAACGTTGGAGGTGCGTGCCCGGGGACCGAACCCGAGACCCCTTACAGGAGGTCGGGTATCTTAACCACTAGGCTATCACCGCTTCTCTACCCTACAACTACCCTACGAGTACATAAGCGATAATTTGAAACGGTAACTTGTTTGCGATATCACGACCCGCTTGTGACATTCGCCCCTCCCACGACATTTCCACTCGCCACTGAAAACGTTTCATACAAAATGTATGGTCCGAGAGTATCGCCAACTCACATTCATCCTTCGCCCCGCTGCCCACCTTGCACTTTGATAATGCAGCCTCATTATGCAGCGTCATCATCATCATCATCCTCAACCGACAGACTTCCACTGCTGGACATAGGCCTCTTGCAAGGATTTCCCCACGCCACGGTCTTGCGCCGCCTGGATCCAGCGGCTCCCTGAGACTCGGCTAATATCGTCGGTCATGCGAGTAGGGGGTCTGCCAACGCTGCGCTTTGCATCAGTGCGTGGTCGCCACTTCAGCACTTTGGGACCCCGACGTCTATCGATTCTTCTAACTAAACTAACTAACTAACTTTTTTTTTATCCACTACAAGGATCTCACGTGATGGTAAGTGCAGTCTAAGATGGTAGCGGGCTAACCTGTCAGGGGCATGGCAGTTATATTAAACCCATAACTTCGGTTTCTACTCGGCATCGTACCGGAACGCTAAATCGTCTTTGCCAGTAGGATGGTAACTAGCCACGGTCGAAGCCTCCCACTAGGCCAGACCAGTGAAAATTCAGAAATTATAAACTCCAAATTGACCCTGCCGGGAATCAAACCGGGGACCTCCGCACGTTAGACAACAGCGCTCAAAACTGCGCCACGGAGGTCGTCAAAACTTCTAATTATTCAGCGTGTATTGACCAAAATCTCTTTCGTTACAGCGCCATCGAGGATGTAAAGAGCGATGTGCGCGCCGGCTGCCGCGGCGCTCCTTCTAGCCGCGCTCGCTGCACTTCCGTGCAAAGGTAAGGCTTAACAAACACCAGTCGAACAACTCAAACTAAGCTCTATGTATATTGGCACAATAGCGGCAGTTCACGGCTTCTTCTTCTTGTTTGTATCCCGGGATTATGTTCCGCACTTTGACGCAGGCGTCCGCTATGCGTGAAACCGCTGGTGCGGCTCCCCGCTGGATCATTCCAGCCAGCCGAGCTCACTCCAGAATCCAAGCAGGCCACCCAGGTCGGCGAGGACTTCCGGTAGTGTTGCTGGGGAGCCAATGTAGGCTTCTCGTTGGATGAAAACACCGCTGCACTCGAGCAGCACGTCTTTCGGTGTCTCGTCGCTCTGCTAGAGGGCTGTCGGTGATAGGCTCACGGCTTGTCGAGGAATGAAAAATCTTTGCCAACGCGGACGAAGCCGCGGGCTTCATCTATAGTAATACAATAATTTCACCAAAGAATATTATGTTCAAGTAAATAGGATTTAAATCTAGATTACGATCGTTACGTTTATAATGATTACTTATGGCAGTACAGTATGTTAATTTATGATGAATTTGTTTACTATCAATTATCGTGTAGAGGCAAAGCAATTATAAAAAAGCCAATTAACTTGGAGCAAAATTCCAATAAGTACTCGGAAATAAATTTCAAGCAGAGAACTTCCTAGTAATTAATTCTGAAGCACTCCATTCCAAGGGAAACCTATTTTTATTCTTATAAAAAGGATGGAACTTTATCTTTTTTCTTTATCATCATATTATCATATCATACTAATATTATAAATGCGAAAGTGTGTTTGTTTGTTGGTTTGTCCTTCAATCACGCCGCAACGGAGCTACGAATCCACGTGATTTTTGGCATGGGTATAGTAATTGAGGACATGGAGAGTGACATAGGCTACTTTTTATATATTAGTATAGATTATAAATGCGAAAGTGTGTCTGCCTGTCTGTCTGTCTGCTACGCTTTACCGACCCATCTTTTTTGTTAAAATTTTCTACAGACGTAGGCTGCATGACCGGGAAAGGACATACGCTAGTTTTTATTCCGGAAAATTCCATTAAGCATCATCTAGTACCTAAATAAATAAGCAATTGGTTGAAGTGACTATGATGAGGATAATGCAGGTACAACATACTGAAACATCGGCAAAAGTATGTATAAATAAACTAGCTGATGCCCGCGACTTCATCCGTGTGGATAAAGGTCTTTTAGTTCCCGCGGGAACTCTTTAACTTTCGAGGAGAAAAAGTAGCCGTTAAGCAGTTTTGTCTTGATTGAGTAACAAACATCCATCCATGCATCCATCCATAGATCCATCCATCCATCTACCCAAACTTTCGCATTTATAACATTAGTATAGATAAATACACTTAGACGAATTAGTAAATACAGCGCTAATTACAATTTTAAATCAATTTTATTAGTCTTTGATCTAGAGAAATGAAAAAAAATTCAATTGCGATAGCAAACATTAAAAGTTACTATTCCAATTACGTACCGATACAGATACTCATAAAATAGCTACTGATTAAATTTTCAAAAGACCGCAATGCACAGTTAAACCACTGCAGGGGGGTTACTACCATCGCATAAATCAGTATTACTTCAAAATGACAGTCTTGTGTGACGTACCTAGATGTCCCTGAAATAAGGATTATGATTATGAAACACGGACGTCAACAATATTTTAAAAATTGGCAGTCATAGGGACTGCCGATAGAAGTAAAAACGAATATTTAAAAAACTTTTTTTTTAAATTTAAGACCTTTTGTCTTCGTAACAACGCGAGCATGTCTGTGTTCGCGAGCATGTCGGTGTTCGCGAGCATGTCGGAGCGATGTGTCGGTGACACGAATCCACAAGTTTACCCCCTACCAAAAAATGCTCAACGCGACTAAATAAGTTTTCACGTCAACAATACGGTTTTAAGCGATGGTAGTATGGTCTGAGTAAAGGTTTGAATAGTTAGCCAAAAACTGGCTCCCAACCGTCCAAAACAAACGAGTAGCGGTTGGTTTCCTTTCAAGTCCCCGATGCTCCGTTTTTCGGCAAATTCTCTTTAAAGTTTTAACACGTTTAAAACTTGCTCGATAGAGACACATCTTGGAGTTTGTAAGAAACGTTTTTGAACAGCGGTACAATGGTAAAGTTTTCTAATTTAAAAGAGTAACAAAAAGCTATGCATTTAAAACGCAGTAAGTGGGTATCCGTTTCCGGGGTCAAAACTGTCAACATCTAAAAAATTCTGTCCGACACAATTAACATCTAAAAAAATAGTTCTGAGTCGCGTTTTGCATTCCACTGCTTTCCAGACGTAACATAAAACTACGGCAAGTGTTTTTGTAAATCAGTTTAGCAAAAATTGGAATCTAAACAAGACATAAAACAACAAATCATTTACATAAAAGAGGTTAGAAATACTATTACCTAATTAGTCATCAATTAATCAGTCAATATCAAATGACAGCACTTTGACAACAAGATAAGTGTTGCCAGGACAAATAAATAATTCCTACCATTTCTACCAAATACGTTCCGATCTACGCAAAATTATAAAATGGAAGGACAATTTCAAATTTTATTTGAGAAAATGAAGATCGAAATGCAGAACCAAAATGCTGAGTTAAAGGAATCGTTAACAAATACTATAATGAATAAAATGGAGGAGAGATTAATACCTCTAGTCGAAGAAAATAAAAATTTAAAAGTTAAAATAGAAAATCTTGAAAGAGAAATAGAATATATGAAAAAAGAAAAGAAGAACAATAACATAATAATATTTGGTGTAGAAGAGAAGGAAAGATCTGGGCTTGAACTATTGCAGAAGGTAAAAGATCATTTTATGAGCGACCTTAATATAACTATCGAACAATTCGAAGTAAACAAAATTCACCGCATAGGAGACAAAAATAGAGACGGCAACAAGCCGAGACCAGTTCTCTGCTCCTTTACAAACGGGTGGAAAAGGAACGAAATAATGAAAAACAAGAAAAGCCTCAAGACAATATACGTCACAGAAGACTATTCGAAAGAGGTCTTAGAAAAGAGAAAAGCTTTGCAACCACAACTAGTAGAAGAGAGAAAGAAGGGAAATATAGCATATTTAAAATATGATAAGCTGGTGGTAAGAGAAAATAGAACGAACACAGAAAAAAGGAAGAGAGAAACTCCTTCACCAACAGACACTTCATCCACTCCTCAACCAAGAAAACAAACAACTACAATTTCCTTCAAAGCAAATAGAATAAATGCGTTTGATGTTCTAAGGGGTAGATCTAACTCCTTAGGCAACGATGTAACAAACAAGAAACAATAGCAACTAGAAATCGGCAAACGGAAAAAACAACGAACCAAAAGAACAGAAAACAATATAACAGGAAAAAACAACACTCTCCCAAGCCGACTGGTCATCGTGGGGGAAAACGACCAAGACCCTCTAAAAATGGGTAAAACGAAGAAACAAACTATTACTACAAAGATAAATGTAAAAACTGCAGATATCCACATAGCCACTCTAAATACAAGATCATTGAGAACTGATGAAAAACTAATAGAATTAGAAGAAGCTCTTGACAACATAAAATGGGACATCCTCGGTCTGAGTGAAGTCAGAAGACTCGGAGAAGGTATAACAGATTATGGGAAGTATATTTTGCACTACAAAGGTGAAACTCCAGGGCTTTATGGGGTAGGATTTGTTGTTAAAAAGAAATATGCTAAAAACATAGTACAAATAAAAGGAGTTTCCGAAAGGATAACAATTCTTGAAATAAAACTACCGATGAATATAAGGAAAGACGAAATGTGGTCCATCATACAAGCTTATTCACCAACTGAGTCGGGAAAAAAGGAAGATATTGTAAAAATAGAAAAATTTTATAAAGACCTACAAACTACTATTGATAGTAGCTCTTCTAAAAACATAATAGTTATGGGCGACTTTAATGGACAAATTGGAAAATATCAGACAGGGGAAGATTTCACAATAGGAAAGTACGGACAAGGCATTAGAAGTAAAAACGGATCAAGATTAGTAAACTTCGCATTAGAAAACAAACTGAGTATCTTAAATAGTTTTTATAAAAAGAAAGAGACAAAGAAATGGACATGGACATCTCCAAATGGTCTATATAAAAACGAAATTGATTTCATAATGTCAAATAATAGAAAGATCTTTAAAGATGTCGCAACTATAAATAATTTCAATTTCAATACAGATCATAAAATGGTTCGCGCCACATTGACAATGCAGTCTAGAAGTCGCAAATTTCCAAATAAGTATACACCCGTGGCATATTCCGGTAACAACGATCTGCTGCTCAATAACATCGATAAGGCTTTAAAGAACAATGAAAAAGTAAATATTTCGACCCAAGAAAAATATGACAATTTACTGAGTATATTGGAAACCGAGACAAAAAGAACAAATACGGCCACCAAGAAATCTACTTCTAAAGAACTTAAAGAACTACTAGAAAACAGGAGACAGCTGTTACAAGAAGAGAAAAATAGAGAGATTCGTAAAAGAATTTCTGAGTTAAGTAAAAAGATAAACGAACAAATAAGGAAAGACAGGAAAAGAAGAAGAACAAACACTTTAAGAACATATATAGAAAAAACAGGAGGCGTAAGAAAAGCATTCAAGGAACTAGACAAGAAAAAGGAATGGATGCCGAATGCTAAGCATAAAGACGGAAAATATTCTAGTAATAGATCTGACATTATCAAAATCGCCACAGACTACTATAGAAACTTGTACCGGTGTCAAAACAATACCTCAGTAACACCACACTTTAACATATCAAGAGAAGATTCCGAATTCATACCACCAATACTAATAGAAGAAACAATTAGAGCCATTAAAACCCAAAAATTAGATAAAACCCCTGGATTAGACAATATAACTAATGAATTTCTGAAAGCTACAGCTCCAGTAATTGCTGGGAAACTCACAGATTTATTTAACGACATTATTGACACAGAAACAATACCCAAAGATTGGACTAAATCGATAATTATATTATTGCACAAAAAGGGAGATAAAGGAGATATCGCAAATTATAGGCCGATTAGTTTAATGTCTAACATCTACAAAGTCTTTTCTAAAATATTGTTATCGAGAATTGCCACTATACTGGACGAAAATCAACCTAAAGAACAAGCTGGTTTCCGCAGTAACTTCTCAACCATAGACCACATCCACGTACTAAGACAAGTTCTTCAAAAATACAGCGAATATAATAAAGTATACTACTTGGGATTTGTGGATTTCAACAAGGCATTCGACTCCTTGGAATACACTTATATATGGACAGCTTTAGAATCTCAGGGAGTTCAAACAAAGTACATAAGGATACTGAAAAACATCTACGCAAATAGCACGGCACAAGTAAGGCTGGAATCTATCGGCGAAGAGTTTTCAATTGAAAGAGGAGTTCGTCAGGGCGACCCCATCTCACCTAAATTATTCTCTGCGGTGTTAGAGATGATTTTTAGGAAACTGGAATGGTCAAACTGTGGACTTAATATAAATGGAGAGGACTTAAATCATCTACGCTTCGCAGATGATCTAATTTTATTTTCAGAAAGCTCAAAGACTTTACAAAAAATGATGCAACAACTCTCTGATGAAAGTGCAAAAGTAGGTCTCTCAATGAACACAACAAAAACTAAGGTTATGAGCAACACCACAGAGAAGTTCACAATTAATATAAATACGGAAGAAATTGAAAACGTCAAGGAATACATTTATTTAGGTCAGTTAATATCAATAGAGAACACAATGCAGAGAGAGGTAGATCGAAGAGTTGCTAATACTTGGAAAAGATTTTGGTCACTCAGTGAAATCATGAAGAATAAAGATATGCCTATGACAGAGAAAAGAAAAATATTTAACACATGTATTCTTCCATGCTTAACATACGGGTGCCAAACATGGGCTCTAACAGAAGAACAACATAAGAAAATAGAAGTGTGTCAAAACGGAATGGAGAGAAGTGTAGTTGGAGTCAGGTTAAGAGACAAAGTAAGATTAGCTGATATTAAACAAAAAACAAAATTTAAGAACCTGAGTAAAACTTATAGAAGATTAAAATGGAGGTGGACGGGACATATGTTAAGAGAGAAAAAAGAAAAATGGACCCGAGCTGTCACAGAATGGTATCCCAGAGGCAGCACCAGAAGCAGGGGCAGGCAGGTCAAGAGATGGGAAGATGAAATTGCAAAAATAGCCGGACAATGTTGGACCCGAGTCGCAAAGAATAGAACAGAGTGGAAAGTTTTAGAGGAGGCCTTTGTCGAAAGACAAGCTGTTGTAGACCAACCGTATGCCGATCTGGAAATTATATAAAACTAACTAGATAATTAGAATTAGGAATCTACATTGTAATAAGTTGAATTTTGTAAAACAGCAATAAAGGCTTATTTTATTTTTATTTATTTTTAAGTGGGTATCTTATGGCCATATCACTGAATACTAACTATTACCATAGCGTAAAGCGTCAGTTACATAAAAAGAGTTTCTCGATTGCAAGTGATACATCGATACAAGGTAATCTCTGCTCCTCCGAATAAGAAGCTATCTAGTGACATAACTATGCTAACTGAAACTCAAAGTATATTTATTTAAAACTAGATGATGCCCGCGACTTCGTCCACGTGGATTAAGTTTTTTTCGGGAACTCCTTGATTTTCCGAGATAAAAAATGTACTTCCCCGGGATTCAACCTATCACTGTACCAAATTTCATCAAAATCGGTTGAACGGTTGGGCCGTGAAAGCGTAGCAGTCAGACAGACAGGCAGACAGACAGACAGGCATACTTTCGCATTTAAAATATTAAAGTATGGAGTATGGATAAGTACGGTCTACACAAGTACACCTTCTGAACATCACGTTTACAAAGTATAGGACGTGATGGTTATAATAATAATAATCACGGTATCTTAAAACTGAAGCTACGAGGGTATAAATATAACTTGATGAATTACTATCAATCTTATTTTTTATTAATTGATTTTGCTGATGAGCTAAGAAAACAAAAGGCTCTGTACAATTTAACCAATAACAATTTGCGTTAAAACCTTTTAGATAAGCAAAATAAAAATGAAAAATTCTTTCGGAGGACAAATTCTTGGAATTCATTCAGAAACCAAGATAGGAATATTTATTTTTCAGAGTAGATACAGAATGTAAAAATATTTTATAATTTTTTTCTCCAACAGGAACGGACGCCGACACTTCGACAATTCCAAACGTAACCAATGAAACTACGCAGCCAACGATAAATAAAGTCTACCAAATGCTGTACGCTACCACCGCCCCACATAATGAAACCAACCCCAAGTTTAATTACTCCCCCAATGTTCTACATAGTTTCGAACCTAAGCATTACTCTAGTACGGAGATAGATAAATCAAAAGTAATGTGCTGTGGGAATGGCACAGACGTAGTGTACAAAAGTTTAGATAGCGGTGCTATTGTGGGGAATGGGTTAGATAAGGACGTAATAAATAGAAAGAGACGGGTTGTGAATGTTGTGCGGGACGTCGATGTGCTGCGGGATGAGAACGTTACTTTAGATGGTTATGCGGAAGCTGCTGTAACGTTTCCGAGTCTTCAGCCGATGGCTTTAGAGAGGAGACGAAAGCCGGGGGAGGCTGGATCCAGTGCTCCGTTGCTTAACTACATATTCGACACGTATTCAAACACACATCAGCATCGAAATGAGAGGTAAGTTGAAACCATTATTATTATAATTATTTTAAATCTATAACTAGCGCTTGGCTGCAATCAGACTTGCTGGAAGTAGTGATGCAGCCTAAGGTGGAGTGCGCTTGCCTAGAAGATGCCTATTCACTCTTGTTTTGAAGATACCATAATTATCTCTCTCTTGGGTCGTTCCTTCATTGCTGAAGATCGTGGTCCTGCAGGATCCCAACGTCGAACGGATTATTTGTTTCCATTGGCTTCTGTTGCAGGTCGCCATTCTCGCTACCATAATTATTATAAGCGGATGGAAAAACGGAAGCCGGAAGGGCGTTCCATATCCTAGCGGTTCGAATTAGAAGCGAGGAAGCAAATCGCTTCGTACGCGTCCGTGGAATTTCAACTAAGTACGGATGCAGACCCTGGCGATGCCTTGCGGTACAATAGTAAAAAGATGAAGGGGGAACAAGATCAACAAGTTCTTGGGCACACTTTCCGAAATATATCCTGTAGAATACCGACAGACAGGCAACTATTAGGGTTCCGTACCCAAAGGGTAAAAACGGGACCCTATTACTAAGACTCCGCTGTCTGTCTGTCTGTCTGTCTGTCTCCAGGCTGTATCTCATAAACCGTGATAGCTAGAAAGCTGAAATTTTCACAAATGATGTATTTCCGTTGCCGCTATAACAACAAATACTAAAAATTAAAAAAATATATATATTAAGGGGGGTCCCCATACAATAAACGTGTTTTTTTGTATTTTTTTGCTCAATATTAAAAACGGTAACAGGTAGACGGTTCAAATTTTCACAGAATATTAACTTGTATATTACCTTTCAAAATAAATAATTAAATATCAATAAAGTAAATATTAAAGGGGGGCTCCCATACAACAAACGTAATTTTTATTTTTAATACGTCATAAATCGTAAAACTTACTACAGGTTTGTACGGAACCCTCGGTGCGCGAGTCCGACTCGCACTTGGCCGGTTTTTTTTATTATCAACAAAGCTCGCAGAGTCAAGTCGAATCGAATCGCAATAGTTCGCCAGTCGCCAATATTTACTATGAAGCTGCGTGGATGAGTGTCATGCCGAAGTGCGCTAAGTCGAGTCTTTACGCATACGGAACAATTAATGCGACTCGATTCGATTCGACGCATTTCCGAGCTGTACAATTTTTACTTGCATAACACTGCCTAGAAACTGATTTAGTTAAATTATCCGATGTAGTCACATAATTTAACTAAATCAGCCCCAGCAAGTTGTCCCACTACGACAGTTAGGAGGAAAGATAGGATAGGATTCAGGAGGAATTACCTGGGCAAAACAAAGAATATCTTTACAGTAACTTTTTTCCGCTACCAGATCAGGATTATTTATTTTTATTCCCTCACAAGTGTTTTTGTTTATAGAAAGGTTTCTGATAAAGCCTTAAACAGATTGAATGCACGACGTTCACGCACGCTTCACTGTACGTACCTACTAATAAACGCGCGCGACTTGTGTACATTTTTTAATGAGCGGATTTGCATCCACTATCGGCTTTCGAACGCACTTATCAAATACTAGCTGATGCCCGCGACTTCATCCGCGTGGAATAAGTTTTTTTGGATTCCCGCGGGAACTCCTCAATTTTCCGGGATAAAAAGCCAAACATCACTTCTATCCGTTGCTCCGTTGCAGCGTGATTGAAGGACAAACCAACACACCAACAAACAAACGCACTTTCGCATTTATAATATTATGTAGTATATGATGTATGCCGGCCTGCTAATTTTTACGGTTTCCCATAATAGATCGAAAATACACTAAATCGGATAGGATTTGCCTGTCATTGATGACTAAACGTAGGTTCCGCAGTTGACAGACCTGTGGGCGCGCTCTAAACAAAAAAAAAAATGATGCGGTTTTTCAATTATGATACCATTGATTTAGTCACTTGTACGTTACAGCTTCTAGCAACGACTTTTTGTCGCGCGTTTAGTGTGTACCAGGCCTAAAGTAGAGCTTATTTGAGCTGCAAATTATGGTAACCGCATGTAAATCCTACGACTTTCGGCTCTTTTACGATATGTATAACTTACCATATATTTTCGAAGCTTACGAGTAATAATACCGTAAAAAATATACCTATGCACAATTATTGAGTTGTGAAGAGTTGTATTCCTCGTCATCATCCTCAACCGATAGACGTCCACTGCTGGACATAGGTCTCTTGCAGGGATTTCCACACGCCGCGGTCTTGCGCCGCCTGGATCCAGCGGCTCCCTGCGACTCTCCTGATGTCGTCCGTCCAGCGAGTAGGGGGTCTGCCAACGCTGCGCTTTCCAGTGCGTGGTCGCCACTCCAGCACTTTGGGACCCCAACGTCTATCGGTTCTTCTAACTATGTGCCCCGCCCATTGCCACTTCAGCTTCGCAACACGTCGAGCAATGTCGGTTACTTTAGTTCTTCTGCGGAACTCCTCATTTCTGATTTGATCGCGCAAAGAAACCCCGAGCATTGCTCTCTCCATCGCCCGCTGAGTGACCCTGAGCTTTCTTATGAGGCCCATAGTTAGCGACCAAGTCTCGCAACCGTATGTCATCACTGGCAACACGCACTGTTCGAAGACTTTGGTCTTCAGGCACTGAGGAATCTTGGACGAGAAGACATCTCGAAGCTTCCCGAACGCTGCCCAGCCGAGTTGGATTCGGCGGCTCACCTCTTTCTCGAAATTGGACCTACCTAGCTGGACCATGTGTCCCAGGTATATATACTCGTCTACAATTTCGAGTGCAGAGCTCCCAACGATTACTGGGTGGAGCGGAACATGAGCATTAGACATGATTTTCGTCTTACTCATGTTCATTTTAAGGCCCACCTGTTGGGAAACTCTGCTGAGGTCATTGAGCATTGCATTAAGGTCACCCAGAGTCTCTGCCATGATGACTATATCATCGGCAAACCGAAGGTGAGTGATGTACTCGCCATTGACGTTGATGCCAAATCCGTTCCATTCCAGAAGCTTAAAGACGTCTTCCAACGCAGCGGTAAAGAGCTTTGGGGAGATTACATCTCCCTGCCGCACCCCCCGCTGCAGTTGGATTGGCCTCGTAGTCTGGTCCTGTATCCGAACTGACATTGTGGCGTTTTCGTACAAACACTTCAACACTTGGATATACCGGTAGTCTATCCGGCATCTCTGCAGCGACCTCAACACAGCCCAAGTTTCCACCGAATCGAAGGCTTTCTCATAGTCCACAAACGCCAAGCATAGTGGCCGGTTATACTCTTCAGTCTTCTGTATAATCTGCCGCAGCGTATGAATGTGGTCTATGGTACTAAAGCCTTTTCGGAATCCGGCTTGTTCGGGAGGCTGGAAGTCGTCGAACCTACGAGCGAGACGATTCGTTATGACTCTCGAGAACAACTTATAGACATGGCTGAGCAGCGAGATGGGTCTATAATTCTTCAACAAGGTATTGTCTCCCTTCTTGAAGAACAGAACCACCACGCCCCTGTGCCATGCCTGTGGCGTTAAGCCCTCGTGAATGACGGAATTGAACAATCGCTGAAGGACCTTAAGTATCGGTTTTCCACCCGCTTTCAGGAGTTCTGCTGTAATTCCGTCCTCACCTGGCGCCTTGTTGTTCTTTAGTTGCTTGAGAGCCATACTAATCTCGTAAAGGCTGACGTCCGGGATATCTTCGGTATAGTGTCGGGTCAATTTGGCTCTGGGATCTCTAGCCAAATCCTCAACAGGCTTTTGTGTTGTGGTGTATAACTGTCCATAGAACTTCTCCACCTCTCCCAAGATCTCAGGTTTGGATGAGATGAGACTACCATCATCAGTTTTCAGTCGCGTCAGCTGGCTCTGTCCGATAGACAGATCTCTTGCGAATACTTTGGAGCCCTTGTTACGCTCGATGGTACCTTTAATGTATTCGGTATTGAAATTTCGCAAGTCGCGCGTTTGCGCTTTAGAGATCTGCCTATTAATCTGCCGGTAAGCAGACGCGTCTGCTGACGACTGTAGTTCCATCTCTGCTCTCTCATCCATGAGTTTGAGAGTGTGGTCTGAAAACTTTTTAGTTCTTTTTGGACGGTGGGTCTTAAAGAACTTGGACCCTACCGTCTGGACAGTTTCCACCAGCCTGTTATTCAGATCGTCCACAGACTCGCAATCTGCTAGGCAATCGAACCGGTTCTGCAGTTCCAGTTGAAAGCTCTCGGGGTTTTGAATATGAGCACGAGAAGGTCGGAGAGTAGACTTCACCAGTCTGGCCCTTTCCAGCTTGATGTTAAGATTCAATGTGCCTCTTACCATGCGGTGATCACTTCCGGTTTTAACCCTGTTGATCACAGAGACATCATTGAATATTTGCCGCCTGGTGGACATGATGAAGTCAATCTCATTTCTCGTGAAACCATCAGGGCTTATCCAAGTCCACTTTCTGTGTGGACGCTTCCTGAAGAAGGAGTTCATCATAAAGAGGCCCTCCTTCTCCATGAAGTCGGCCAGCATTTGGCCTCTGTGGTTCCTCCGCCCATATCCAAATTGCCCCACTCTCACCTCTGCACCGCTTCGTTCACCCAGCCTTGCGTTGAAATCCCCCATCACAACATTGTAGTAGGATCTAGAGGTATGCATGGCTCTTGAGATATCCTCATACAATACCTCTACCTCCTCGTCGGGTTGTGCAGATGTCGGTGCGTAGACCTGTATAACCTTCAGTGAATACCGTTTGGTTATTCTGAGTATAAGGTACGCTACCCTGCTCGACACACTCTCGACTTGAACAACATTGTTGACGAGAGACTTGTGGACGATGAATCCGACACCACCCTGGGACTGCTGGTCGCCCTCCCGGTAGTAAAACAAGTTACCGGATTTGAGGATTATCGAGTCCTCCCCCTCTCTTCGGACTTCAGACAATCCTATAACATCCCAACGCAACTTGCTTACTGCTTCTTCCAGCTCGATAATCTTCTCGTCGGTCCTCAAAGTGCGTGCGTTGTATGTTGCCAGGTCTAGTCGTCGGGGTTGGCAGCGGAATCTCTGCCGGAGATTCTTCGCACCCCCTGCCCCGCCGTTACCATGGCCGCTGCCATAGCCAGGAATAGCGGGGCCGCCGGGGACTAGGGGCCTTGGCCTTGTGTACCTATCCATGCAAGGTTTTGCCCATAATGGCCGCGCTGGGCAGGCGTGTTGGCCATCGCAGGGCTAGACTGTTCGCACCGGTGTCGCTGCTGCCCGACACCAGCGTGGGTCATTTAACCAGTCTAGCCAGTTTTGAATGGTTATACCGCCATTTGTCGGTCGCCAGAGCCTCGTTTGTAGACCAGCAGGGGGTACCGCGGGCAGGTGAGGTTGGCTGTTGGAGTACTAGATGGAGGTGCACTCCCTTACCCCCCTAGTACTCCAACACCTACGGTACAGTACGAGGAA
This sequence comes from Erebia ligea, assembly GCA_917051295.2. Taxonomy (NCBI): domain Eukaryota; kingdom Metazoa; phylum Arthropoda; class Insecta; order Lepidoptera; family Nymphalidae; genus Erebia; species Erebia ligea. The sequence goes on from OU785223.1 coordinate 4,422,279, forward strand.
TACCTATCAGAAAATACCCTTATGGGGTATTTTCTGATAGGTATTCCTCGTACCTATCAGAAAATACCCCATGTACGAGTATGTTCAGCTTATTTGGTAGTTTTCGAGTTATAATATTTTTTTTTAGTTTTATCGTGATATTTCTGAGGGAGCTAGTGTAATTTTTATTTAGAGTTTTTCTTTTTATTTAGTGTTTTTTTCCGAACTTTTTTGTGAACATGTTTGCTGTAAAGTGTGCTACTTTGTATAAAATAATTACCATCTTAACATTAACCCAAGTCGGAAAATTTTGGTTCGTAAGTGAAAAGTTTACGTTCGACAGTGGTAGACGCGAATTTTAAACTTTAGATTAAAAATACTTAAACCTGTCTACGTCACTTCCGACTAATTTTAAAAACATTTGGGGTTCCTAAGCTTCCTTTATTAGTCTAAAAATTTGGTAATTTAAGTGGCATTATTGTGAGAAATCGGACTTCAAAGGTGGTAAGACGGAAATTTCTTAACTTAATTTGATTTCTAAAATTAGTTTTTGCCTATTTTTGACAATTTTATGGCTAATTGCAGTAGCAAATTTCAAAATTTAGGTATTTACTAAAAAAAATAATCGATATTTTTTAATTAAGTGGCATCAAGGTTACGTGAAAGTTATTTGTTTTGTTTTTGTTTTTAACAGTCATTAGGCGAAAATAACAGAATCACCCTCGGCTACTAAAATAGCTTTATCCTACTATCCTTCTGGCAAAAAAAGTAAAGCTTTTCCGCTCCCACAACTTTTTTTTTCTGTTTTTGCCGGCAGTATTTTAAGTAATGCTGTAAATGTGTGTATTTTAAGTAATGGCAGTTAAAAAAAAACCGGCCAAGTGCGAGTCGGACTCGCGCACCGAGGGTTCCGTACAAACCTGTAGTAAGTTTTACGATTTATGACGTATTAAAAATAAAAATTACGTTTGTTGTATGGGAGCCCCCCTTTAATATTTACTTTATTGATATTTAATTATTTATTTTGAAAGGTAATATACAAGTTAATATTCTGTGAAAATTTGAACCGTCTACCTGTTACCGTTTTTAATATTGAGCAAAAAAATACGAAAAAAACACGTTTATTGTATGGGGACCCCCCTTAATATATATAATTTTTTAATTTTTAGTATTTGTTGTTATAGCGGCAACGGAAATACATCATTTGTGAAAATTTCAGATTTCTAGCTATCACGGTTTATGAGATACAGCCTGGAGACAGACAGACAGACAGACAGACAGACAGACAGACAGACAGACAGACAGACAGACAGACAGACAGACAGACAGACAGACAGACAGACAGACAGACAGACAGACAGACAGACAGACAGACAGACAGCGGAGTCTTAGTAATAGGGTCCCGTTTTTACTCTTTGGGTACGGAACCCTAAAAACTAGATAGAAGCAGAGAGTTATGAAATTAATAGAACAGCTGCAATGTCCCGCATAATAAATAAATATCCGTGTACAGTAATGACGTGGAGCTGCCTTTGTTTCGTGTTTCAATGATAGTTCCAGTAGTAAAACTTGCAGAAGTTCGCTAATAACATCTTCAAGGCAAAAGTACTTTGACGGGCTACATACAGTTGGAATTCCATTTCGGAATTTCGAAGGCAGCAAATACTGAATCAAGGCTTCGTGCATAAGAAACAAAGACCTATCGTTTTTCGTTTGAAATATTCTCCGATTCGAAATTTTTTTTTTGCGGCTCTACTTCCGAATTTCCGAACTGACATTCCACAACGGATTTTTTTTTTTAAATTCTTCTACAAGTTAGCCCTTGACTGCTATATATATCACCTTATGGTAAGTAACGATGCAGTCTAAGATAGTAACGGGCTAACCTGTTAGGGGTATGGTAGTTATATTAAACCCTAGTCGGCATCGTACCGGAACGCTAAATCGCTTGGCGATACGTCTTTGCCGTTAGTGTGGTAACTAGCCACGGCCGAAGCTTCCCACCAGACCAGACAAGAGAAAATTCAGTAAATTATTAAATTCCCAATTTGACCCTGCCGGGAAATGAACCCGCGACCTCCCACGTTAAGACAACATCGCTCAACACTGCGCCAGGAAGGTCGTCAAACCACAATATACTACTCCTGTCCACTATGTTTCTGTTTTTCTACATATTATTGTATAACTTTTTGGTACATAATAAATTTAAAAAAAATAATAATAATAGGTAGGTAATAGTAGACTCTGAAATTCTGACTTTATGTGGGTGGGTACACAACTGGCACGAAACGGCATCTTTGCATTCGCGTGGATTATTTGTAGAGTGCTTCAATATGTTAACTCCAGGCCATTTCACAAATGTTCCTTTTCTAACCATTTTAACCATCTGTTAGTCGTTCTGTGGTATGGCAAACTTATTTGACCCGGTGACAGCGGTATAGTCCCATAAATGTAAAAAGTCGGGTTTTTTTGGGGATGTTTGTTTACTAAACTGTATAAATATTTCGGAAAAAAACTGACTTAAGAAAAAATTAAAAAAAGGTCCTATGGTATTAGTTTAGCTACAAAATGGCGAAGCCCTGGTCCCTTTAGATTTGGAATTGTAGAAAAACGGGTATTTCTGTTTATAAAAAGTGATGTAGCTTCTATGATTACTGACCGATCATCATGGTTATGGTGTTAAAAGGCGAGAAGTGCTTTTTCGTAAATTTTTTATTAATTTTTAATGCTCCGATTCTTGCGGGGACTGCGAAATCTGTGAATTTTTGTTTTAATTTTATTTTTCATAATTACTAGCGACGCTGTCAGATAAGTCAGATCAGATAAGGTCAGATCAGATAAGTTTGTCAGACTATACCTACTCGTATATATGAAAAATAAATTATAAAACAGACGTAAAAATTAGTTTCAATTTTGACCCCCGGGTCAGATAAGTTTGAGTCTTGACTTATCTTATGTGACACAACTGAAATAAATAAATCATTCATCATTAAAATTTATCATTAGTCAGTCAGTGGCTCTGTTAGTTTCTCAGCCAGTAGAGCAATTCTTCACAATTCAGTCGTTGGGTTCAGCATACAAGCTGAACATTATGATCACAAATGGAAAGTACAGGAATGTCTTTGAAAATAGAATACAAAGGGTAGAGCATAGAATTCATTATAAAGTTAATAGAAATACTATCTGTTTTATTTCATACTTACGCTAACGCGTGCCGCCGTTTTTAGCAACTTGAATTGCTGTGTGTGATAGGATTGATATTGATAACTGTAGTACCTATATTGTCTCTGGTATTTTTACCTATGTATGTAGTTATAGTTTGTGACGTTTGGACTCTGTAAACTCTTTAGATATAACAAATAATACAATTTTTATAACGTGTCTTTAAGTTAAAAGTTTAAAAAAAAACCGGCATAAAAAGTAGCCTATGTCCTTCCTGGAGGAATAATCTTCTATAACCTACTTCTATACCAAATTTGATCAAAATCGGTTGAAAAGATTGGCCGTTAAAACTTAGCAGTCAGACAGACAGACAGATAGACAGACAGACACACTTTCGTATTTATAATTGACCGAGCGAAGCGAAGGTCTCTGAGTCTACTTGAGTGAATTGGCACTTGTCCGTCCGTCTCCGTCCGTCTGTCAGAGCCTTATAACTTCTGAATTAAACGTAGTTACTTCAAATTTAAATATAATATGTAAACCTATGGCCTCCAGCCGAATATGGCTTAAAAAGTTATAAAATCTTTATTTCAGGGGGGCTCTTATAGAAGTGAATGCGAAGTAAAATATTTTTATAGCGTTACAAAGTTGACCTCTGAACTCTCAATTTTCTGAAAGGCTGAGACTGAAACTTGACCAATTATTTGAATTATATCCTGTACTTGAACAACAAATACTAAAATTAGATAAATATAATAAGGAAACGAAATTATTTAATTTTTAATGAGCATCAGTACTTTTAACAGAACTTCACAATGATGTCAATAGATGGCGCTCTGTGATACCGCGAGGTCTCAGTTCAGGGCGAACCACTAGTATTAGTATGGATAATTCAAGATACATTAACCTAAAGCATCCAAAGGAATTAAAACTAAACTTTTTAACAAATTAGTGTAAGTATACTTACCTTACTTTTTCTTTGTACCTTCAAAAATCTACGCGTCAAAAATGATACTCTTATCACCTCTATGACTATTCTACATTCTGTAGATTGGAGCGTACGAGGGTTGGGAAGCTTTTATCATGCGAGATTCACAGGGTGTATACTGTTTATACCGAAAATGAAGCTGTCTTTGAAATGCTTTCTAAGCACGTCCCATTGTTATTTCTTCTCTATCACTAAATGTTGATTTTTTACTCGCACATATACATACATATACATACGTAGACATCAAATTAATTTAAGGTATAATGTCGTACGGGAACTTGTAATTGTTCTTTGGTACAATACGTCATATTATGCATCTTGTTGTGTTTTCGGGTGGTTTTCGCTCTTATAAAGATCCGCACACACTAGCGCGAGGATAAAACGTCTCACCCCCGAATGCGGACGTTTCGCGCAGCCACCTGTCAGTTTTTTTCCTGTCCGATTCATCGTGCGGTTCTGCTCTAATAGGTATTCCAGACCATACAGCTCAAGGCAGTATTAGTTTGAAATTGACTCTCTATATGACGTACTTTGACGTCCCTAAGGATTATAATTCTGAAACAAGGCTCTATTTATGATTAAAATAATAAGGCACCCAGAACGAGCTATTTATTTACATGAAGTTTATTCTCTTACAAGAGCCGAATACAAATAATGAGGGTAATTTGATTTGCGTTCAAGCAATACTCGCACTTACCTAGTTGCTGAGAATTTGCATTAATTATTCTGTTTGCTTTCCCGTACTTCATTGTTTGCGAACTTAGTTTTGGGTTCGGATTGAATCAATAAATCTGTTGACTTGCCTTCAGTTTGTTTGGCAGTGAATTAGGATAGAAGAGAATAACTATTAACCTTTAACATTTAGCGGTGCGATGCAAGATAAAGAGGTACAGCTTCTCAAACATGCTTACAGTCACATTATTTTTGTGTTCTAAAAATCTTGAAACTTTTTTTTAAATATATAGGCTAGCACTTGGCTGCAATCAGACTTTATTGATTGCAAGTGGCATAATGTGCTCTAAATTTCGAAAATTCAATACTTAATGTAGTTGTGCCATACAAGTACAGTACAGTATTTTAAAAGATTTACTTACCTATTCTTACGAGACATTTCACTAATTATTATTAAGGCCGACTTGCACTATACTGCCTAAACTGATTTTCCTTGTTAAATTTTGTGATGCCGTCACTTTTTGATAAGTTTACTCCGGGGTTGACATGAAAAGGACAAGTAATAGAAAATTTATGTTAATTTATGTTATGTTCATACGATTTGCCTAAGAACTTTACTGCCGGGAGCCGCAGCAGAAAAGGATGAAACCGCCAAGCGGCGGAAGTATGCCTCTCTCATAGAGTGGATACCTGGAGCCGTGGAGTCTTAGTATGAGATATATATATCATACTTAGACTGAGCTCTTACTTAAAGCTGAGTTAAAATGAGATTAAAATGAGATTTATGATACGCACATATTAAGTCTATCCCGTTTTAACACTAAGTAAAGCCTGAGCAAACTCAAAGTATACTCTATAGATCTCAGCATTAGAGCCAAAAAATTTTTGCGAGATATTTCACCGCGGTTAATTATATCATTTTTTGTGCAAAGGATCAGCCTGACTGTCCAACGCGGAAATGCTGCCAGCATTCTTGTCACCATTCAACGCGGGCATGATTACTATAGTAATTAGTTAGGTTAGGCTAACTAGCTTTAAGTTTTATTGTATTGTTTTAGAAACTTCTAATTCTTCTTATTTTTTAGAGTCGGCACTGGCAACAGCATATACGTGGCAGCGGGGCCAGAGATCGAGGCTCTGGTGGGGTCCACAGCACTCCTGGACTGCAAGGTGGACGCGCTGCACGATAAACTGGTAATAAGTATGTTCCACCATCATTACCGCTCATTTAAAATGCACTTTCACTTGAAGAAAGAAAGAAGAAGAAAGAAAATCTATTTATTCTCACCATTGTGCCACACATTACAATACCTTAAGGTAAATGTTACCCCTTCGCCTACTTGAGCATTAAACTCATGGTGAAGTCCTTTTCGATTCTCAACCCGAGGCCACACGAGGTATGACTCTAGCAATGACGTACTTTGTCAATCGGAGTTTCGGGGCACCATCACTGTAAAGGATAAAGGTCTAACCCCACTTGAGATGCACGATGCAGCACGTAGCGTCAAAGAATATTTGTGGCCCATCAGTATTTACCGATCCGTAAAAATAGTTTGAAGTTCATAAGTTCATTGAATTCATACGTTTGTAGATACGGTTATAGTAACGTGTAACTACTACACAAACATTAAAATTAAAAATATTATTTTTCCGGGTCGGCCCTGTCAGCTACTCTTAAATTATAAAACAACGGGGTGTCTATCACGGGGTTGCAATCGTACTAAGTGTCTGACAATGGACAACGTGGTTTCTAATATTATTCCAAAGCAAAATATAAAAAAACGGAGCTTAATACTCTAACAAATTTGAGGTGCTACCTTTTCTACCTAATACCTTCCAAAGCAACCGCGATCCAAACCTCATAGTCGGGGATCGTTTATACCTCTATTAGAGACATACATAGAAAAACTTTCAGCTTTAATAAAATAACGAATTTCTGGATCGTCGCGGGATCTTGGACCAGTATAAATTATGTACGTTATGCAAACAATTAGTTGTACTAATTAATTTCAGTGATGATCTATAGCACTACAAATCGTTCCTGATAGCCAATTAGCAGTATACCGTACTAACCCTGCGATAGATGTTCTTGCTAATTGAAGTAGATGTAATCCAATTAAATCAGACCCTGCATGATAATAATTTATTACGTATCTACTACGTAAAAGTATTCTGTGGTAAAAGGCAAAGAACGAAGCTTTTATTGTTTTATCTAGATGATGCCCGCGACTTCGTCAGCGTGGTTTAAGGTTTTTTGATAGCCTAACGTAAGTGCCCCCTATTTCGGTATGTTAAGGCTCTTAAAACTTTAAGTTTTTTTAAATAAATTCTTAAACATAATATCAGTCTGAAACCAGTGTGATGAATATTGGTATTCTGCCAGTAATTTAATACATAAATTATGTTGTTGTATTTTGTAGTTTTTTTTATATTCATTTATTTGTGTACCTCTTGTTTGAACCCTATTTCGTGATATTTTTTTTATTAAAATTTATTAATAACCATTGTTTTTGTATCTTTCCATGAATTTAAACTTCTCTCAACAAAATAGACTAAGAAGCTACTCGTATTTTGAAAAATAAGGGATCTTCAAATAACCTCAGTCCACATAGACGAAGTCACGAAAATAAGCTAGCAGCATATAAATATGTAGCAAGGTCGCTTCGATCAAGGCTCGACGAGTCGTCTCCAGGGAAATACACTCATATTTCATCGCACTACAAGCAATAAACTTAATCAGAAAGAGAGCTAAGGAGTTTCGCGCGTTTTCCTTTCATTAAATACGAGTATATGGCAGACGTTCTTAGGTTTATAGTACCTATATATACCTACCACCTAAATTATTTTCTAGTTACTCTTCCAACTAATTCATACTATTACTTACCTTTCATAAATGCTTACCTTTATACCTTTTTTTTTAATTTATTTTTTTTGTACCAAAAAGTTATAAAATATGTAGAAAAACAGAAACATAGTGGACAAGTTAACACTCTGTGGTAACACTAATCTCTATAAGAGATCTCACACAGATCACAGAAGTCTCTACCAGTGACCCTTGGCAGTGAGAAAGGTTGTGAAGGAAGAATAGGTACAACAAGATATGAGATGGAATGAAACGAGATATTATATCATAAACTTGACTGCGATCTCACCTAATGGTAAGTGATGATGCAGTCTAAGATGGTAGCGGGCTAACCTGTTAGGGGCATGGCAGTTATATTAAACCCATACCCCTATTCGGTTTCTACACGGCATCGTACCGGAACGCTTAATCGCTTGGCGGCACGTCTTTGCCGGTAGGGTGGTAACTAGCCACGGCCGAAGCCTCCCACCAGGCCAGACCAGGGAAAATTCAGAAATTATAAATTCCCAAATTGACCCTGCCGGGGATCGAACCCGGGACCTCAGCACGTTAAGACAACAGCGCTACACACTGCGCCACGGAGGTCGTCAAAATTATGACTTTACTTTAAGTGAAAAAATTATTGAAACAAGAATGTAATGTGTAGCCAATCACAGTTGATTACGATCGTTACGCAGTGGCTGTGAATTTATAGTAGTTTGTGATTTATGGGCGGTAAATAGGTTTTTACATACGAGTTGACTAATGTCAGTCGAGGGCTGACCATCGTCACGAGTTTGTTAAAACCTTAACGCCCGTGTATCACACGATATTTTTCAATACATTTGTGAGAAAACTTGAAAATAAAACTCGAGTAGGTAGGTACAAGGTACTCACTAGAAAATGGTTTCTCACGCCCGTACTTATTTCGAGATTTTGGCGGCTATTAATAGCCTATTAAAAAAAAAAAAAATCACCATATTAATAAAAATCGCGCTATTAATAGCGCGATTTTTTTCTCACATCTAAAATACCTAATTGTGATTTAATTTTATTATTCCACAACACTGAAACCACTCATATTATTTAATAATTTATAAGAAAAACTCAATGAAACTTTTAAAAATAGCGCGCACAGATTAAAGATTTAGTGTGTGTTCCGTTATAAGCACTGCGAGCACTGGCAGTGCTCTTTACTGGGGACTTTCAGTGCTCTCAGTGTATTTCGGAACGCACCCTTTATTAACTACGGCGCGTTGTTGTAATGGCTTTTTTTTTAATTGGCTTCATGGTTCTAGGTTCTAGCTCTTAACTCCCAACCTGGACTATTCAGCCTTTACTTTTTTGATTAAATAAAACAAAACAATTTTAATTAATTATATTAAATACAATTTTTTATTTCATGAATTGATTTCATCATCTACATCTAAATGTTATTATTTTTTAGGTTTTTTTTACTTACAAAGTCAATATCATTATGAACCTTCTTGCAAGAAAACTTTTTACTTAGAAGTAAAGTAGACTTCAAAAAAAATTAAAAAAAACTGCAAATTTACTGCACGAGGGCAGTAAATTCTGCAAATTTACCGCACGAGGTCAGTAAATTTAACTTACAAACCCTGTTTACTGCCTCTGTAAGTGCATTTTTCGATCAAGTGTATTGAAAATTAGTTTTCATTATACCTATTCGAAAAACGCATATTGCCTTCAGAGGACAGCGGGAGCAAAGTGTAACTTGTAGGCCCATGGGACTTTTCATTTCTCTCTTCTGATTGGTCCGAAGTCACGTCATCAATTTGTTGATCGAATATACGACTTTGCATTTCTCTGTTCTGATTGGTCCGAAGTCACGTGATCAATTTGTTGATCGGATATTACATTTTATTTAAACTTTAAATATACGTCTAAATAATGTCTATACAATTACATAGAAGGTTGATAGGAGTATCTTCTGATTGGTGCTTAAACGTATAGGTAATGTCCATACATAGTAGGTTGATACTCCTAGCTTTTTCTCATACGTAATGATGAAAAATAGTGTGTGTCACTCGGGGCCAAATTTTTTGTTCTCGGGCGGCGTATATTGAATTCCTCGCTACGTTCAGGATTCTGCTTTAGAACCCCTCGCTACGCTCGGGATTCTACTATAGAATCCTTCACTTCGCTCTGAATTCAAAATAGCGCCCTCGGGGAACAAAAATTTTCTTTGGCCCCATGTAACACAAATAACTATTTCTTGTCGCAGGTCTCCTGGGTACGGCGGAAAAACGCCGAGCAGCCGATGGAATTGCTGACAACCGGAACACAGCAGTATACGGCTGACGACAGGTTACATTAACATGACATTATATAATTATTTTTACTCTATGCACGATTTTCACTTCTCTCACCTAAGGTGGCCTGGTGAATATTGCTGCAAGATATAATAAGGCTAACTTTTTTTTTGATCAACCACAAGTTAGCCCTTAAATGCAATCTCATCTGATGGTAAGTGATGATGCAGGCTAGGATAGTAGCGGGCTAACCTGTTAGGGGTATGGCAGATATATTAAACCCATCCCCTAATCGGTTTCTACACGGCATCGTACCGGAACGCTAAATCGCTTGGCGGTACGCTTTTGCCGGTAGTATGGTAACTAGCCACGGCTGAAGCCTCCCACCAGGCCAGATCAAAGAAAATGCAGAAATTATAAATTCCCAAATTTATCCTGCCGGGGATCGAACCCGGGACCTCCCATGTTGAGACAACAGCGCTCAACACTGCGCCACGGAGGTCGTCAAATCTGACATCTGATAATAATCGTTAGAAAGTAGAAACCTAAGAATTGAAATAGTACTCTCAGTCGAGTCGTATGCGGATGGACCTGGGAACCCACTTATCCCAACAAAACCCCTGCCATTAATGTGATTAATGGAAAGGGGCCACGACCCTCGGAAATGCGGAACACGACGCCGAGAGATTATAAGGCCTTTAATAGAGTATAATATATTTAAATTTTACTGTTTTTTAACTATTGTATCGAAATGTGTTTTTTTTGTGTATGGTGTACAATAAAGTATATTTTCATTTCATTTCAAGCAGGCTTTACTTTGCGGAGTCCATGATAATGAATGAACGAGAAGTTTAATTCGCTATAATCCGCCACAGTAGACAAATTTATGTGGTACAGTGCGTGTCCTTCACCAATAGCATGCGACCACCCACCACCCAGCAATTCGCACCGGCACAGCACCACACCACACAAATCTTCCAAATCACTCTCAGCGTACGTTTCACTCCGAAACCGGAGCATCTTCAGGAGATGTTGACTCGACAATGCACGATTTACAATGATTTACGAGTGGTGGGTGTTCGCATGCTATTGGTGAAGAACACGCACTGTACCACATAAATTTGTCTACTGTGGCGGATTATAGCGAATTAAACTTCTCGTTCATTCATTGTGTTTTGTTTTGTGTCTTCCATTGTTATATTCAAATAAAACTTTTCTTTAAAATTTAGGTATTCAGCCCGCTTCATACCGCCAGATATCTGGAGGCTGCAGATCAAAGATGTGAGAGAGTCTGACGCTGCGTTCTACGACTGCCAGCTGTCAGCTCACCCGCCGAGAACTGCGCGTGTCACTTTGAGGGTTCCTGGTAGGTCAATAATCCATATCCATACTAATTTTATAAATGATAATAAAAAAAACCCCCGGCTGAGTTTGTTGTGGGCTCCAGTTTTGTTCTCAGACCAGGGCGCGTTTGGAACCCACGTAGCTTTAGTCTTAAGATACCGTTGTTAATTATCACCATCAACTCTTATTCTTTGTAAACATGACGTTCAGAAGGTGTACTTTGTAGGTACCAATTTTGAATAAGGATGATTTGAGTTTGAGTTTGAGTTTGAATGTACAATGCGAAAGTACTGCCTCGTTGGTCAAGCGGTTAGCATGGTCGACTGCGGATCACGAGGTCCTGGGTTTGATTCCCGGTCGGGCATAAAAATTGTACAGAGTACATAATAAATGAATTATGATAAATCAATAGGGATGATGCCTATATCAAAAATAAATTATTTCTAACTGATTATTAAATAGAGGTCCAAAAGACTTCAAATTCACAGCCTTGGTTAGATTTAAGTTCGATAACCATTTTAAAATATTATAGATTAAAGAAAAAAAGTGCGTTGAAATTTTATGACGTCACAACTGTGAATTTCATACAACTTCCATACTAGAAGTGGCGCGTTTTTAAGTGTGATAAAGAGTTGCTGATTTGATTGAGTTGTCATCATCCATATTCTTAACTGTAGTTGCCATATCACGGACCATCAAGCTGAATGGGTAAAGGACATGAAGACTTGTTTTACATACGAGTATCAACTTCGTTATCAGTATGTAGTAATAGGTATGCGGGTCAAAGACAGTGTCGCAATCCCGTACGTGCCTGGAATGGGGCATGTTTAGATTAGGTTCAACTTTCCCCACTGGATGAAACGTTAAAACCAATATTCTGAATTGTTCCGAATATTCGGGATATCGTTACATTTAAATTGATTTAGTTTTACACATTGGAACTTTGTTACGAGGTTCGTTCCCTGACCTTTTATTTTTCGGAGCTACCTATACTAATATTTTATAGAGGTTAAGTTTGTGAGGTTGTAAGGGGTAATCTCTGAATCTACTGAACCGATTTTGAAAATTCTGGTACCAATAAAAAGCCACATTATTTGTGAGTGTCATAGGCTATAATACGAGTATATTAACCTGAAAAATTAGGGAGTTCCTGTGGGAATTTAAAAAAATTATTCCACGCGGACGAAGTCGCGGGTATCTGCTAGTCTATACTAATATTATAAATGCGATAGTTTGGATGGATGGATGTTTGTTACTCAATCACGCCAGAACGGCTGAACGGATTTGGATGAAATTTGGAACAGAGATAGATTATAGTCTGAAATAAAACTTAAGCTACTTTTTATCCCGGAAAAGAGATCTTGCGGGTCAATCTACGCGGACGGAATCGCGGGCATCAGCTAGTTAAATATCACGCTTTAGTGGTGAAGGAAAACATCGTCAGGAAACCTGCATGCCTGCATTCTTGGTAATTTTCTCAAAGGTGTTTGAAGCCAACCGATCCGCGCATGACCAACGTCGTGGACTATGGCTATACCCACTTTTGGTTTACAATACAATATTGTTATTTTTTTGCTTTGTATCTAATTTTAAGGAACAGTTTTTAAACTCGCTCTCACTAATTGTAATTTGATTTTCCTAAGACTTTTACTACAAAAAACCGACTTCCAAACCGACAACCGAAGTCGGTTTTTTTCGTAAAATAACTTTATTTGTAACTTCTTAGTGTAGTCGTTTGTTCATGAACTCCAGCTCGGTGCCTACAATATCAATTCACTATCAACAGTTCCAAAATCCCCACGGCTTAGGAGTGCAGTACCGTACATCATCAGGATTGAGGAGTTAGAGTCATAAAAATCTATGGCACTACCTCGCGAGCTTCCACTGAAAAAAAATTCAAATCGGTTCAGGAACCTCGGAGAATTCGGTGTACATACATTAAAAAAAATGCCCGCCGAATGAGACCCTCCTCTTTTTTTGGAAGTCGGTTAAAAATAAACTTTGGTCCATCGTATTGCTAGGCATCCACATAAAACGAATTATAATATTATAGGTCGTTTCGAATTCTTATAATAATATCACGAACATCATAAAAGAAGGTTCTACATACTCTGTTATCAGTAACGCGCGGGTTAGTGGGACGTGGGACGCTATCCCGGACGTGTCCGGAATGGAACCGATTTCACACCCTGATTATATCGGCGGTTGGCGTCGAAAAATAGGCAAATTTTTTTTTTTTATCCACTACAAGTTAGCCCTTGACTGCGATCTCACCTGATGGTAAGTGATGATGCTGTCTAAGATGGTAGCGGGCTAACCTGTTAGGGGCATGGCAGTTATATTAAACCCAATGATACCCCTATTCGGTTTCTACACGGCATCGTACCGGAACGCTAAATCGCTTGGCGGCACGTCTTTGCCGGTAGGGTGGTAACTAGCCACGGCCGAAGCCTCCCACCAGGCCAGACCAGGGAAATTCAGAAATTATAAATTTCCAAACCCTGCCGGGGATCGAACCCGGGACCTCCGCACGTTAAGGCAACAGCGCTCAACACTGCGCCACGGAGGTCGTCAAAATAAAAATCTGAAAAAAAATGTCTTTTTATAAAATATGGTACGATAAAAACAAATTTAATTTAGCTATGCCACAATAGACTTTAAAAAAATGTGTATGTCAGCTCCGACGCACGACTGGAGTTTACTCTTTACGAACGATTATAAAATATATAGATTAGTAAATGAGGCTTTAAATGAGGGTAAATGAACGCATTTTTTATATTACTGAAAGCCTGCTTGATACATTTATTTATATTAATTATATAATTTATCGGCCAACCCGCATTGGAGCAGCGTGGAACCCGCATTAGTTCCCTCTCTCCTATGAGAGTGGAGGCCTGTGCCCAGCAGTGTTGGGCACAGGCGTATTGTAGTGGTGGTGGGATATAATTTATATTCATCAATAGTAGTTTGTGATATAAGGGCGGTAAATAGGTTTTTACATACGAGTTGACTAATGTCAGCCCGATGACGCCAGTCGAGGGCTGACCATCGTCACGAGTTTGTTAAAACCTTAACGCCCGTGTATCACACGATATTTTTCAATACATTTGTGAGAAAACTTGAAAATAAAACTCGAGTAGGTAGGTACAAGGTACTCACTAGAAAATGGTTTCTCACGCCCGTACTTATTTCGAGATTTTTGGCGGCTATTAATAGCGCGATTTTTTTCTCACATCTAAAATACCTAATTGTTGATTTAATTTTATAATTCCACAACACATAAACCACTCATATTTATTTAATAATTTATAAGAAAAACTCAATGAAACTTTTCAAAATAGCGCGCACAGATTTTAAAGATTTAGTATCTACGGCGCGTTGTTGTAATGGCTTTTTTTTAATTGGCTTCATGGCTCTAGGTTCTAGCTCTTAACTCCCAACCTGGACTATTCAGCCTTTACTTTTTTGATTTTTAATACTTAAAACAATTTTAATTAATTATATTAAATACAATTTTTAATTTCATGAATTGATTTCATCAATCTACATCTAAATGTTATTATTTTTTAGGTTTTTTACTTACAAAGTCAATATCATTATGAACCTTCTTGCAAGAAAACTTTTAATTAGAAGTGAAATAGACTTAAAAAAAATTAAAAAAAACTGCAAATTTACTGCACGAGGGCAGTAAATTCTGCAAATTTACCGCACGAGGGCAGTAAATTTAACTTACAAGCCCTGTTTACTGCCTCTGTAAGTGCATTTTTCGAGCAAGTGTATTGAAAAATACATTACATAGTCATGGAAACATAAAGTAAAGAACGTTACGGAGAAAGTTTGGTTTTACTCCCCTTAAATTTTCATACCCCGTGCTTTTATATGAATATCGATTCATAAGGAGGTAAACTCCAGAAACGCTATGTGTAGAATATCTGAAATGTGTTATGTGACTAATAAAGTGATATTTATAAAATATGGCAGCAATATTTTTACAAGAGCCAACAACCCTGCACAATCACATTAGATTGATGGTTAGTGTGCTTTTTGTCTAGAGTCTAGAGTCTAGACAGTGGATTAATACTTTGGTATAGTAGGTAATGTAATTTACTAATTAAAACTGGTGATTCACCCAGATTTTCAATTTTTTTTAAAATAAACTTATAGCTAGCTAGTCTTATCCTATAATATAATTTTATCGAACGAGCGCCTAATCCGCTTTTCTAAATGGCTCAAAAATAACATTCTTTTTATATCTAAATAAAATGGTAACAAATAATTCAAATAGTTCGCAAAATATACCGATGGTACAGTGTAATAAATGTCCAGCACTTGAAAACTTTTCTCAATAAGCAATATTCTGAAAATTATCCTGAAACAATCTAAAAAAAACACGCGGACGAAGTCGCGGGCATCATCTAGTATTCTAGTATGTCATATAAAATCAAAGCCATGTTCGGGATGAAAAGGCTGATTTGATAAAAAAATTGGATAGCTACTGCTTTTGTATGGCATTTTTGCGGTTGTGTAGAATGTTCACAAATTGTATTAATTTCCAATAGTCAGCCCAGTAAAAGTTAGTAAATTCTGTGGTCAGAGTTGGCAAGAACTTTATGGGAGACTGAATATTGGTTTGGACGGCATACGCACGCGGTTTCATGGGGGCAATTCAAATAGCGTGCGAGTATTTAAAGTTACAAACTACCAAACAACAGGCTTTCGGCGTTTTTAGGGTTCCGTAGCCAAATTTGGCAAAAACGGAACCCTTATAGATTCGTCATGTCTGTCTGTCTGTCTGTCTGTCTGTCCGTCCGTATGTCACAGCCACTTTTTTCCGAAACTATAAGAACTATATTGTTGAAACTTGGTAAGTAGATGTATTCTGTGAACCGCATTAAGATTTTCTTACAAAAATAGAAAAAAAACAAAAAATTTTGGGGGTTCCCCATACTTAGAACTGAAACTCAAAAATTTTTTTTTCATCTAACCCATACGTGTGGGGTATCTATAGATAGGTCTTCAAAAATGATATTGAGGTTTGTAATATCATTTTTTTCTAAACTGAATAGTTTGCGCGAGAGACACTTCTAAAGTGGTAAAATGTGTGTCCCCCTCCCCTGTAACTTCTAAAATAAGAGAATGATAAAACTAAAAAAAATATATGATGTACATTACCATGCAAACTTCCACCGAAAATTGGTTTGAACGAGATC
Organism: Erebia ligea; assembly: GCA_917051295.2. Lineage (NCBI taxonomy): Eukaryota > Metazoa > Arthropoda > Insecta > Lepidoptera > Nymphalidae > Erebia > Erebia ligea. Next base: position 4,438,749 of record OU785223.1, read on the forward strand.
TAGTAAGTAGTTTTTTTTTTAATAATTTAAAACGTACCACAGGTTTGTATGGAACCCTCGGTGCGCGAGTCCGACTCGCGCTTGGCCGGTTTTTAAATTGCCCTGGGGCATCTTTGATTTTTCGAAAGAAAAGCCAACATCTGTCTCCAGGACGCAAAGACCTCTGGATCAAATTACGACAATATCGGTCAAAGGGTATGGTCAAAATGCATTGTTTCGGAAAGTTTTTTTTAATTTTTTTTATCTACTACAAGTTAGCCCTTGACTGCAATCTCACCTGATGATAAGTGATGATGCAGTCTAAGATGGTATTGGGTTAACCTGTTAGGGGGGCATGGCAGTTAGAGGTTTGGCGCCGCGAATTGCCGCGTAGAATTTTGTAGGGTTTGGTACTTCCAGAAAAGCGTGCTGTCTTGTAGGTATCTACCTATTCATTGTACCTTACAGAAAAAAGGAATACTTTTAAGACCTATTTAATTTCTAAAGCGTTAAAGTCAAAATTAATTCTTCGCCTCCTTCAGGACGTAACAATGGATGTAAAAATAAATATAAAACTGTCAGTAAGTTGATGTCGGTGCGTAACAAAGAGATGAAACGCTTTATGAGCCCGATACGAAAGCACTTGGCGTAAATACGGAATAATAAATGTTTTAGGATGAAAGGAAGGAGCTATGGAAGGAGCTGTTTGAAATGGGTCCTAATAATAACATGGCATAAAATAGACTACCTAGTACTTTTATTTACATAAAACTTGACTTTACAAAGCGAGACAAGATTCATAACTCTTCAAACTCAAATTCCAATTTGTATATTAATTGCTGGATACGGATTAACTCCCAAAAGTTAGAAGCGCGTGTCCGAAGGTCAAACTTCCGACCACTTGAACAAAAGGCCTAAATAAAATCTATGTAAAACAGCATTTGTTAAGTCGAGGTCAATATCTATACCTACTATTAACTAATTTCTTGATGACAAAGTTTCATGGAAGCAATCGGCTTCACATTCATCAACCCATAAGCCAGTGATACTTGTTACATTGCGTATTATATGTACACATGTACCTACTTATTATTATCTACGGACTACGTCACGTTGTAAAAAAAAAAGTTTCTCGCTCTTCTCGGTAGGACCTGTTATCCTAACCGGTGGTAGTGTCCCAATACTAAGTGACACAAATAATTGTCCTACATGCAATAAACATTTGATTTCCTTGCAGTGGTATCAGTCCGTATAGTAGACGGCGCTGGTGCTGAAGTGTCAGAGCAAGTGTGCGAGCTTGGCAGCACGGTAGCCTTGAGGTGCGAAGTGAGAGGCCTTCGCATGGAGGGCGGGCCCTCGCTGCTCTGGTACAGGCGGGAAGCTCTCCTCAATGATGACACTACGAGGGGAGGAATTAGGTACGTATCCCTCCCTATAGTAGAGGGTGCTAGTGCTGAAGTGTGCGAGCTTGGCAGCACGGTAGCCTTGCGGTGCGAAGTGAGAGGCCTTCGCATGGAGGGCGGGCCCTCGCTGCTGTGGTACAGGCGGGAAGCTCTCCTCAATGATGACACTACGAGGGGAGGAATTAGGTACGTATCCCTCCCTATAGTAGAGGGTGCTAGTGCTCGAGTGTGCGAGCTTGGCAGCACGGTAGCCTTGAGGTGCGAAGTGAGAGGCCTTCGCATGGAGGGCGGGCCCTCGCTGCTGTGGTACAGGCGGGAAGCTCTCCTCAATGATGACACTACGAGGGGAGGAATTAGGTACGTATCCCTCCCTATAGTAGAGGGTGCTAGTGCTGAAGCGTGCGAGCTTGGCAGCACGGTAGCCTTGAGGTGCGAAGTGAGAGGCCTTCGCATGGAGGGCGGGCCCTCGCTGCTGTGGTACAGGCGGGAAGCTATCCTCAATGATGACACTACGAGGGGAGGAATTAGGTACGTATCCCTCTCTATAGTAGAGGGTGCTAGTGCTGAAGTGTGCGAGCTTGGCAGCACGGTAGCCTTGAGGTGCGAAGTGAGAGGCCTTCGCATGGAGGGCGGGCCCTCGTTGCTGTGGTACAGGCGGGAAGCCCTCCTCAATGATGACACTACGAGGGAAGGAATTAGGTACGTATCCCTCCCTATAGTAGAGGGTGCTAGTGCTAAAGTGTACGAGCTTGGCAGCACGGTAGCCTTGCGGTGCGAAGTGAGAGGCCTTCGGGAAGCTCTCCTCTATGATGACACTACGAGGGAAGGAATTAGGTACGTATCCCTCCCTATAGTAGAGGGTGCTAGTGCTAAAGTGTACGAGCTTGGCAGCACGGTAGCCTTGCGGTGCGAAGTGAGAGGCCTTCGCATGGAGGGCGGGCCCTCGTTGCTGTGGTACAGGCGGGAAGCCCTCCTCAATGATGACACTACGAGGGAAGGAATAAGGTACGTATCCCTCCCTATAGTAGAGGGTGCTAGTGCTAAAGTGTACGAGCTTGGCAGCACGGTAGCCTTGCGGTGCGAAGTGAGAGGCCTTCGGGAAGCTCTCCTCTATGATGACACTACGAGGGAAGGAATTAGGTACGTATCCCTCCCTATAGTAGAGGGTGCTAGTGCTAAAGTGTACGAGCTTGGCAGCACGGTAGCCTTGCGGTGCGAAGTGAGAGGCCTTCGCATGGAGGGCGGGCCCTCGCTGCTGTGGTACAGGCGGGAAGCTCTCCTCAATGATGACACTACGAGGGGAGGAATTAGGTACGTATCCCTCCCTATAGTAGAGGGTGCTAGTGCTAAAGTGTACGAGCTTGGCAGCACGGTAGCCTTGCGGTGCGAAGTGAGAGGCCATCGGGAAGCTCTCCTCAATGATGACACTACGAGGGGAGGAATTCGGTAGGTACGTTTCACTCCGTATAGTAGTCGGTTTCAAAGTATTTTAAACAAAAACCAGTTTCCTAAAATAAGGGTCAATATTAAACTGAATATACCTAATTATTGATAGTATGAATACTCACAGTACTTATTCTATTTTACAGTGTCAGAACAGAGTTCGGTCCAAACGGCGCTAACTCCGTGCTCCGCGTAGCACGGGTCAGGAACGACGACGCGGGCCGCTACACATGCAACGTCGCCCGTGCCCCTTCATCCGCGCCCTCCACCGCACACGTCATACTACATGTCATTAAAGGTAACGCACACGTCATACTACATGTCATCTAAGGTAACGCACATGTCATAAAAGATAATTATCCATACTTAATATTATAAATGCGAAAGTGTGTCTGTAATTCTGTCTGCCTGCTATACTTTCACGGCCTACCTGTTCAACCGATTTTGATGAAATTTGGTAAGTATAGCGATAGTTTTCATCCCGGGAAAAAACATAGGCTACTTTTTATCCCGGGAAATCAAAGTACTCCCGCGGGAATCAAAAAATATTAATCCTTGTGGACGAAGTCGTGGGCATCATCTAGTTTTTTAATAAATGTGACCCGTTGTTCTATGTGAACGGCAAAAGTGACGCGACGTAACACGACGCGTTACAACTCCTTAGAAAGTGACAGTTCTCTACGCAATAACGTAGGCCACGAAAGGTTCAGCTACTATTTGTACAACAGTAGCTGACACTTTACGTGTCTGTCTTCACGTCGAGTCTTTGCGTCGTATCGAGTCGCGCTGTCGCGTTTGTTGCTGACGTAGCACAGGGCCTAAGATAGCCTTGCGCTTCGTCAAGCGCAAGCCTATCTTAGGCCTCGTTTCATCATTGATTGTCGTCACAATCAATGATGAAACGAGAGAAATGATGTTTTGCGATGAACGTCGCAACGTTGCCTAGAAGATGCCTATTCACTCTATTAGAGTTACATTAGATAGGTGACGATGGCTTGGTCAATCAAATTTGAAATTCATAATATCGCTGACCTACTCTATACTCTACGGAGCACGTATAAGAAAATAATCATCAACAAATGAAGTCGTTGGTAAATATAAGTCAGATAGAGATTACACCAGGCAAAGCGCTGGTCAAGGAATAAATAAATGCAATGAATCTGCGCAAAAAAAATACCAAATTTCCGTGTGAACTGTAGTTTTATTTGACATAAAATAACTATAACTAGGTACTTACTTCTTACTGCGCTGTTTAAGGCACGTAAGTTTACGTGATACTGCAGTATCTAGCGAACGTGATCGTTCAACGACTTACAATTCTGTTATATGTAAGTAATACGACACGATATAACTGCTGCCTATGTATTTCTGATGGGGTGTGTCTACGTCAGTAACTCGATGTATCGTATATTGTTATTGCGTCCTAAACGGCTGTATTGGATTACACTAGCAATTTGTAGCACTATATGGAAATTGTGTGTAGTGCCTATAGGCCCTCAAAGACGCTAGGCATAATCCTTATCATTTATGGACACTATCGACTCTAATAGCACAGCGAAACATTGCGATTGCAAGATTCGAAGTTTAAACTTAATCGTTTACAACCGCTATAGACGCTTTTTCTTTCATATCAAGGGGTTTACTCTCTCTCTGCGTCGTATTCCTCATTGCTGAGGGTCGTGACCCCATTCCATTAATCACTTAATGGCAGGGGTTTTCTTGGGATAGTAATGCGGTGGGTTTCCACGTCCTTCCGCATACGACTCGACTAACTCTTACTCGTAATTAAACTCTTAGGTTTTATCAGATGTTAGTGATAATAACCGGGACCGACGGCTTAACGTGATCTCCGAGGCACGGAGGAAACGAAAAGGCCAAATTTGAACCTCCAAATTCGATCACCCATCCAGTTACCGACTTGGGTCAACGTTGCTTACCAATCACAATCGATTGATATGCGTTGTCACAACTAGGCCACTCGTCCTTCAACGTGGTAGTATGCCCCCTGAATTGAAAACCAAATAACAGCCTGCAATGATATTTTTAACTGAAAAAGACATCATTTTCATTCATTTCATACCTCCTTGACGCAGTGAAAAAGCATCAAGACCTCATTTTATATAACACTAGCTGATGCCCGCGTCTTCGTCCGTCTCGATTGAGTTTTTTTACTCGTTGATTTTCCGGGATATAAAGTAACCTATGTGTTATTCCTGACTATAATCTATCTCTGTGCCAAATTTCATGCAGATCTGTTCAGCCGTTTTGGCGTGATTGAGTAACAACTATCCATCCATCCATCCATCCAAACTTTCGCATTTATAATATTAAGTATACCTAGATTATATAATTATTATATGCATATTTTTTTTCTATGTATTTAGTTATTTTTTATTTTAATTTTTTGTCTGATAGTTATATTTTACTCACATCTAAAAACGGTAGATTTATAAAAAAATAAAAAAATATATATATAAGGCAGAGGGCGCGGCGCAATATACATGTTTTTTCTGGAATGGAGCAAACAGCCCCCCAATTAAGTAAGAATTGACGATCAAATCGTAAAAGTTAATATATTATTATATATAATAAACCTTAACAGTATTGAATTAGAGCTCAATTTCGTGTACCCATTCTCATACGTTTAGGTATGTACGATACCCTAAACGTATGAGAATGGATACTCGAAATTGAGCTCTAATTTAATGTTGTTATGGTTTATTTTCCTTTGACGCCGAACTTTGACCATCTGATCGGCCATTCTTACATAATCGGGGGGCTGAAAGCCAGCGCTGAGCATTGTTGCCAATGCTAGGCAATGCTGACGTTGTCTCCAATTGTTTTGTTGTAAGTTTTTTAATTGAGTCTTAAGAGATATAGTAAATAACCTAATCTACAATATTATTGCAATATATTTATGTTTCCTTGTTCCAGGGGAAAGCCTGGCTGAACTTCATCAGGGCGCGTGGATAAGGACAGCGGCGCCAATGCATATCGCCATTGCAATCGGGACGTTGATAGTTTTACACATACTGTATTAAGATATTGTATAATAATAAATTGTTCATATTTGATTATACTTACCGGACGTTTGATTTTCTCGCATCACAGGTTACCCAGCGGCCGTTCTAGCACGAGAACTCAAATGAATTGAATGCTTATGTATATTATACTAGATGATGACCGCGACTTCGTCTGCGTGGATTGAGGTTTTTGAATCCCACGGGAACTCTTTAATTTTCCGGGATAAAAAGTGGCCTATGTCCTTCCCCGGGATACAGACTATCCATATACCCATCAAAATCGGTTGAACAGATTAGCTTATAGTAGATAGCTTATAGTAGAAAGTTTTACTTAGAACAATTATTATATAATTTATATTCATCAATACATTACATAGTCATGGAAACATAAACAAGTGTTACCATGGAAACATAAAGTCAATAACGTAACGGAGAAAATTTGATTTTACTCCCCATAAATTTTCATACCCGAGCTTATAATAGGTATATGCAAATCGATGATTCTAAAGGAGGTAACTCCAAAAAATTTTTTTTTTTTAATATATAGGCCAGCGCTTGGCTGCAATCAGACTTGCTTGCAGAAGTGCTTGCAAGCCTAAGGTGGAGCGCGCTTGCGTAGAAGATGCCTATTCACTCTTGATTTGAAGGTACCTATATTAAAAGAGGAGGGGAAAACGGAAGCCGGAAGGGCATTCCATATCCTAGCGGTTCGAATTAGAAACGAGGAAGCAAATCGCTTCGTACGAGCCCGCGGAATTTCGACTGCGTAAGGGTGCAGACCTTGTCGATGCCTTGCGGTTCGATAGTAAAAAGGTGACGGAGGAACCAGATCGAACAGTTCTTGATTGAAATTAGAAAAAAATTACTGAGCCAGAGGCCTTGTGCAGTACCAAAGGCATTCGTGAGGGCATTAGGCGCCGTGCGGTTCCTACGTTTCCCTCCCCTAACCTCTTCTTAGGCCACAATTACACCTGAGTTTTTACGTAAGTAGAGCACAACGTAAGAAACTTTTCTCCCTGCATCGTGTTCCTCATTACTGAGGGTCGTGACCCCTTTCCATTAATCAAATAATGGTAGGAGTTTTCTTGGGATAATAATGCGGTGGGTTCCCACGTCCTTCCGCATACGTCTCGACTAAGAGTATTTAAACTCTTCGGTTTTTGTAACGATTATTATCAGATGTTAGTGATAATAACCGGGACCGACGACTTAACGTGCTCTCCGAGGCACGGAGGACACGAAAAGGTCAAATTTGAACCTCCAAATTCGGTCACCTATCCAGTTACCGACTTTGGTCAACGTTGCTTAACCTTCGCAATCGACTGATATGCGTTGTCGCAACTAGGCCACTCGTCCCTTACGTGACACGACTTACGACTTGCGTACGGCAGACGGGTGACCGCTCCGAAAGGCACGCACACTTACGCAATATGCATAAAAAACTACAAGGAAGGCTCGTGAATTGCAAGAACTGTATTCGTAAACAGCAATGGTGGACCATTTTACCCGTAGACCTTTTAGCCCCGCCCTACCCTAGGTTGTTTACCTAGTTGTATTATCCGGCGATAGCATTTCCGTTATTAATAATATTTTAATTGTAAATCGAGTAGTTCCACGTAAAATTCATACCTACCAGAGCGAGGCTGGATATCAGAATAATATTCATAGTAATAAGAGCCCTCGATTAACATATTTATGAGGCCACGCTGCTGGTATTAGCAGCGTTTATCGAATATCGACTCAACTCTATATCTAACTGATTTCCAATACCTATTACTTGTTGTTTACATCAACGATCTTTGTTATACGCACTATTAGAGCTATGATTTTGAGAGAAAAATGGCTGGCTAATAATATAACAGTCGATCGCGACTAAGGACATTATTATATTTTACTAGAGGATGCTCGCGACTTCGTTCGCGTGGTATAAGTTTTTTTAATTCCCACAGGCACTCCTTAATTTTCTGGGATAAATCCTATATCACTCTCCAGGTCCTCAACTATACCCATGCAAAAAATCACGTTGATCCGTTGCTCTGTTGCGGCGTGATTGAAGGACAAACTCTCTATTTAACGTCCTTGGGGATAAAATTTTCAAAAACTGTGAATCACGTATTTCTTTATTTTAAACCAGAAGCCCAAATACCAACTTTCATGGTTATAACTTGAAAAATGAAGGACTTTCATGCAAACTTTCAACCCCTATTTAACGCCTTTGGGGGAAGAATTTTCAAAAACTGTGAAACACATATTTATTTATTTTAAACCAGAAGCTCAAATACCAAGTTTCATGGATATAACTTGAGAAATGACGGAGTTTCATACAAACTTTCACCCCCTATTTCACCCCCTTAGGGGTGGAATTTTGAAAAATCCTTCCTTATTGAGCGCCTACGTCACAAAAGAAACCTACTGTCAAAATTTCAAGTTTCTAACCCCAGCGGTTTAGGCTGTGCGTTGATATATAAGTCAGTCAGTCAGGACTTTGAATTTTATATATATAGATTTAAAGAGCAAAGCAATATGGCTAGATGCTAGAAATTGCCATGGTAGTGAAGTTTGAATACTCTAGTATTATTATTGAGTTCAATTAAACAAAACCCGCTCCGATGGTCCCGGACGTCCGGAGCGGAGGACAATCGACTCTACATGGAGGGCTCTGTCAATATTTGCATAGCATCCCATCTATTACTGCGAACATGGGTCGGGATCTTATATTATTTCCCTGCTCAGTGCTCGGGATTTAGTCTTACGTCAAGAAAAATAAGTAGAGAATAATGTATTAGTAGCAATTTCTTATGTGCATTTTTCCTACTACAACTACATAATATTACACACACGAAAATGATTTTTTACACACATGAATATATTTTTGTTTGTTGTAAATCTAGCATTTAATTTAAAAAAATATTAATTATAATAATTTCCAATAAGTATTAGGTAAAGCCGTCAATCCCGTGCCCGTTTTCTCCACCGTGAAGGATATATTCTGTGCCGTAATCAGTGGCGTGCACAACATAGAGGCATAAAAGCTCTGCTTACTCTAAAACCTGTTTATTTTTCATACTTACATGCGGTTTTAATTGACATATTTCAAAGAGTTAATTAATGAAACTTTAAAATGGAGCGAACGTATAGAGCCGTAAAATACAGAAAATATGAAGATATGATCTCAAAATATGTGAAGTGTTAAATATAGAAATGAGGCTATAAAGGTTTTTACATGTCTCATATTCGGTAAGTAGGTCCTTAATACCCCCAAATGGCGCTTGTAGGTGACCAATTAGCGCTCTAGGGTAATAATGTAGCTAGAAAAGCCCTAGGGCGGTAAGTAATTTAAAAAAATATGATGGTTAGATGTACGTGAACTTTTTGAAAGAGTGAAGAGTTTTTTTTTATATATATAATAAGGACCTACTTACCTCACAATCGAGATGTAAAGCAGAGTAGTTAGCTCGGGTGTAAGCATCAATTGCACCCTCGAACTATAGGCGCCCTCGCTGTGCTCGTGCGCCTAAATATCTCGGGCTGCAATTGATGCCTTACAGCCCTTGGCTACTAATCTACTATTAATATATCGGTTAGATCACAAAGTACGGTAATATCCCGTTTTATATTACCCACACGAATCTATTCTGAACGCTAAGACCGGTCATGTGTGAAGTCCGACTACAATTATTTTTATACGAATAGTAGGTACTTATCTAAGAAGCGTTGGTTCTGATAGCTTCTATTTCACACAATGATGTCTATTTTTTTTTTTTGAATACAATATAATAACGTACAATAGGTAATACAGATATAATAGCATTTAAACCAAAACAGTTTTCAATTAATTATTTTGCACATATTTTATAAACAATTTTACAATTGAAATAGTTGGGTATTAACCGCTAAAAGAAACAAAAACTTATAATTATACTTTAAATTAGAACAGAAAAAGAAAAGAAAAAAAAACATACTTACTAAAACATACGCATTGACAAATAATAAGCTAATTGGTTTTTGCCAATTAACATACTAATATTATAAATGCGAAAGTGTGTTTGTTTGTTGGTTTGTTGGTTTGTTGATTTGTCCTTCAATCACGCCGCAACGGAGCAACGGATCGACGTGATTTTTGCATGGGTATAGTTGAGGACCTGGAGAGTGACATAGGCTACTTTTTATGCCGGAAAATTAAGGAGTTCCCGAGGGAATCAAAAAAAAAACTTAAACCACGCGGACGGAGTCGCGGGCATTAGCTAGTCTTTAATACTTGACTTGTCCATGTGAAAAAGAAACTACATTAAAAAATCAAGGGGCTGTGAAAAATCTATCAACTGAACGGATTGTCCTACAAATTCAACGAATAAAAAGTCGGTGGAAATACAAGCAATGCTGCCCCCCTAGCATGGGCCGAGACAATTTTCTCCCCGAGGAAAGGATAAAAATTTTATTCCTAAATAAATAAATAAAAACGCTAAATAACGGTGGATAAATAGTCCCCAGAGTCCCCGTGAAATGTCAAACGCGGATAAAGTTCTCCTTTCCCGTGTTGCCGTGCTCTGAGAAGTGGATAAGTTAATTTTATCTCTTGTCAGTGGATAAAATCGGGGGATAAAATTTTTATCTCCGGCCCATGCTAGCCCTGCTGAGATGACTACCTTCCTGCCCACCGTTAGTCACTAAAAAAAGGTTAATAAAAAACCTAACCTAACCTAAAAAAGGTTATAAATAAAATAATGGTAATCCATCCACCCTAATACTTATTATAAATGCGATAGTGTGTGTCTGTCGGTCTGCTATGCTTTCACAACCCATCGTTTCAGTCGATTTTGATGCGACGGCCACAAGATAGGCTGCATCCCTGGGAAGGACATAAACCACACGGCGGGTACCTATCATCTTGTCTACCCTAAAAAAAATTGTGTATGTGAAATTCACACACGTCAGACTTCAGTAAGTAGCCTACGAGAGAATGAGATAAATATAACTTGTATTCTATCTCATTCTCTCGCAGGCTAAATCCTATTATGGATATGTTTGTCTCTTTTTAGTGTCGCTTTTACGTTTCATCGAATTTTCAAATCACAACGATTCTAAAGAAGTTTCTCTTGAAAAACAGTCCATTCATTCAATAAAAAGATTTCCTTTTTCAGAATTTATCGTACCGAGTTGTATGAAGTATGAGATTTACGAGGTAAGTTTTGTTTTATCTTCTTCGAGCAAAAGTACAAGTTATGCAACAAAAATACAAATTAAAATACTGAAATAGGACAGGAAACGTCCAACTGCGGACCGTCTACGCTACGCAGAAAAAAAATATTATGTAGGTACTAGATTATTCCCGCGACTTCGTCCGCGTGATTCCGGGAAAAGCGTGTTATTCCAGACTATAATCTATCTCTGTGCTTTTCATCCAGATCCGTTCAGCCATTCTGGCGTGATTGAGTAACAAACATCCATCGGCATCCATCCAAACTTTCGCATCCATACCAATATTATAAATTCGAACGTGTGTCTGTCTGTCTGCTACGCTTTCACGGCCCAACTACTTTACCAATTTTGATGAAACTTGGTACAGAGATAGTTAACACACCGGGGAAGGATACTTTTTATTCCGGAAAATTGATGATTTCCCGCGGGAATTAAAAAACATCAATCCACGCGGACGAAGTCGCTGGCATCATCTAGTTTATTAAAATAATATAGGTATAGTATATTAGTAGATTAGTGTAGATTATGCTTAAATAAATTTGATTTTAAGGCTCAAAATCTAAAGCAGAACCTTCCTGGTAATTAAAACAAAAGAACCCTCCGTTTTAATATTAATTTCCAATTTCCCATTCGGTAGAGGTTAGACATGATATTTTATGAACATACATTTTTCATCCAAATTGCACAAAATATGAGCGAGCATTAAAAATTCTTATCATTCCATCTCCTAATATCATATATCAAATATATGATGATATCATATATATCTTTAGTTTCTTCCTAATAATATAAGACTAGATACTAATTGCTGTCCGTAACTTTCTTCCACATAACTTTTCAGTCATGTTGTGATACTAAAATCTACATCTACTAGCTGATGCCCGTGATCGAGATGTGAAAATAGACGGACAGACATAAAGGCGTTTTTGTTACATAATTATTTATTAGTATAGATTTATCTAAGTACACTGAGGTGTGCATTGTGTTTGTTGTTTGTACGAGTTTATTCGTGTCGAGTAATCAAATCTGAGAATATTATTTCAATAATTATTATTGACATTCATTCCGATCTGTATTGTATTTCAAAAAAATTAGATTTGATTTTTAGAATAGCTGTACCTATAATATTATACACAAGGTATTTATACTTAAATCGTTATATTATTTAGGTCTTAAACGAATATGTATTATAAATTGTGAAAGTCTCTGTTTGTTACTTTTGCAGGATTAAACAGCTAGACTGCTCGTGCCATACTATGTTATCTAAATAAATAAATAAATAAATACCTTATATCCTGGAGATGTGCATAGAACAATTTTATATAGGTACTGAAAAATCAAATTTCCCAGTAGATTTTAAGAATAATAACCCACGAGGATGAAGTCACGGGCTTCAGCAAGTGTATTCACAACAAAGAAGAGAAGGAAATCCTATTGTGTAGTTAGGTACTTGTTCTGGAACTTTTTGCCCGTTTTTACCGACAATCCCTACATTTAGGGCCGCTTGCACAAGGACAACACTGATTTAGTTAAATTTTGTAATGCTGCCCCTTTTTGGCAAATGCATATTGTAGTTGTAGTATTCACGACTGCCTCGTTGGTCTAGTGGTGGCATCTTCGACTGCGGCCGACGAGGTCCCGGGTTCGAGTCCCGGGTCGGGCCATAATTGAGTATTGGGTTTTTCTGACTACAAATTCTCAGTATTAGCCCGGAGTTAGGAAGTTGGCGGTGTTTCATCCCCGTGCCTCGGAGAGCATGTTAAGCCGTCGGTCCCGGTTATTATCACTAACATGATAATAGTCGTTAAAGCCCGCCAACCGGCATTGGAGCAGCGTGGTGGGTCTAAGCTCTAATTCCTTCTCTCCTATGAGAGTGGAGGCCTGTGCCCAGCAGTGGGACGTTAATGGGCTGTCATTCGTGTGTTGCCATCGTGCTTAAGTGACTAAACTAAGCCCAATTAGGTGACAATTTTAGCAACGTGAAAATTGACACTTATTAAATGAGGTAGAATAGCACCATTTTTTAGCAATTTAGTAAAGATTGTGTAGACAACTGAATTAGTACCACTCTCTACCTACGCATAGCTTTTGCCCTTAAACGTTATTTTGTTTGGCCATTGTTGAAATTACAAAAACATATAATAGGCAGGTTTAACGTAAAATCTTTTAATAGAATTTGTATTCAAATTCCATTGTGGTTTCCAAATAATATTTGCTTTCACAACAAAACTTTTCAAAGGGATATTCTAGGCTAAATATTGTTTGATGTTCCATAAAACCGCAATAGAAAGTACATAATGGCTGTGGGCTATTATAATTTCTCCAATGCAAACATCATTTACCGTTTGCTTTGTTATAACCACGTTTAAATCGTTCACGCGCCTTTTAGAGATAAAAAAAGCCCAGGAAACTCCTGTGGCATTGTTTTGGTTGAACGTAAAACCAATTTACTCGATTACCTTAACTTTAAAAGGTTTAACCATGCTCGTTGTCGTCAACCTACCTACCTACCTACCTCTGTATACCTACGTGGACATAGGTCTCTTGCAAGGACTTCCACAAGCCGTGGTCTTGCGCCGCCTGTATTCAGCGGCTCCCTGCGACTCGTTTGACGAGTAGGGGGTGGGGGATCTGCCAACGCTGCTCTTTTTAGTGTGGGGTCGCCATTGCAGCACTTTGGGACCCCAACGTCAATCGGTTTTTCGTACTATGTTATCCGTTGGCTTCTTAAAGCGTCGAGCTATGTCGGTTACTTTAGTCCTTCTATGGATCTCTTAATTTCAGATTAGATCGCGTAAAGAAACTCCTAGCATACTCGTAGCTCTACCTATCGCCCGCTTAGTGACTCTGATAAATTTGATGAGGCCCAAATAATTTTAGGTTAGGTTAGATGAAGGTTTATGCGGAAGGACGTGGGAACCCACCGCATATTAGTATGTGATATGATCAATGGAAAGGGGTCATGACCCTCAGCAATGAGAAATACGACGCAGAGAGAGGGTTAAATGTCACAGGCCAGAGTCGGGCAGCAGCATCACCAGTGCGACCAGTCTATAGCCTGGGGATGACCAACACCAAGCCAATACGCATGTCCAGCGCAATCCTTATGATAATGAAGGAACTAGAAATTTATTTCGCTATTTAATCCGCAACAGGCAAATCTATGTGGTACAGTGTATCTTGCACTTGCAGCTTGCAATATTCACCACACCACATAAATCTTCCAAAATATTCTCAACGTACGTTTTACTCCGACACCGGAGCATCTTCAGGAGATGTTGACTTACTTGTAAAGTACTTTACAATCATGCATTGTCAAAGTAACGCCTCCGCAAAGTAACGCCTGCTTCTATCCAATATTTGCAATCCTTATGGGCAAATCATTGTATCGAGAGCAACACATGGCCGAAGCCCCTAGTCTCCCCGCTATTCCTGGCATTTGCAGCGGCAAATACGATTATATCCAAGAAATGTAGCTCAATAATGAATCTTTACTGAGGAAAAAGTCCTAACTGTAACAGATGTTACGATTTATGCCTCTTGGCCTTTCGCCCGTTATTCTCTATATTTTATTAAAATATCTATTTTGAATATTTTAGCTTAAAAAAGATTTTTCTTTCCCAGTTTAATCGTGCCTTCGCTGTTTTTATAATGTAACAAAAACCAGTGGACCTTTTTTTCATACCTTGTTGGCTATATACCAATAACAGAAGTTTTTTGAAGTGAAAACTTCTTTAGTCGCGTTGAGCACTTTTTGGTAGGGGGTAAACTTGTGGATTCGAGTCACCGACACCTCGCTCCGACATGCTCGCGTTGTTACGAAGACGAAAGGTCTTATATATTAGTACCTACATATACTACATTCGTAATTAAACTTTAATTCCTAAGTTTTAAGGTTTATATTTTAATTTTTAATTTTTTTTTATTTTAAATATTCGTTTTCACTTCTATCGGCCGTCTCTATGACTGCCAATTTTTTTAAATTCTCTACATTGAATTCTCAGAAGATTGATGCAGACTTTGATGGTACTGTGATTAGTAACGGGCTAACTAATAACTACTAGCCAACATATCTATCATTATAATCTATTTATTCATCTGTCGTCTATTACCTATTACTTTTATACTGTGTATATATATATATATATTTTTACATTTTACTTACCTGTGTTTATAGATTGTATATAATATTTACTTATTATTATGTCTCAGTACACCCCTCCCGCTTTCTTTTAAGTTTCCTCTGCCATAAGGTTGCCTGGAAGAGATCGCTATTTAAGCGATAAGGCCGCCTGTTGTGCCGTATCCAATAATGTTTGTTTTTTGTCTTTTTATTTCTTTGTATACAATAAAGTATATTTTACTTTTTTACTTTACTTTTACTAGCCAATGAATAAATTGTTAGGTATGTAGGTATTTTTAGTAGAGACTAGTGGGCTCGGCAGACGTTGTCCTGCCCTAAATCTAAAACCCGATTTCAGCGCCACCTGCCGGGTCCAATTGTGATTATAAATCTTCCCGGGACCCACTCCATACACACGCAAAAAAGTCCACGAAAATCGGTCAAGCCATTTCTGAGTTTTAGCGAGACTAACGAAAAGCAATTTATTTTTATTGACCGAGCGAAGCGAAGGTCTCTGAGTCTACTTGAGTGAATTTGCACTTGTCCGTCCGTCCGTCCGTCCGTCTGTCAGAGCCTTATAACTTCTGAATTACTGAACGTAATTACTTCAAATTTAAATATAGTATGTAAACCGATGGCCTCCAGCCGAATATGGTTTAAAAAGTTATAAAAATCCTTACTACCTTCCTTCCTTAGTACCTCCTTACTCATAGAAGCTTATGCGAAGTAAAATATTTTTTAATGCGTTACATAGGGTTGCTACCGCAACCCTATGTCCTACCAATTATATGTATAATCCAACCTATCATTTTAAAGATAATTAGGAATAGAGTCCAAAAATATTTTTTTTTCAATATTTCCCTTAAAATTGACGAAATGGGGGGCTTTCAAAGTGGAGATTTTCTACCGTCCAAAGTTGACCTCAGAACTCTCACATTTCTGAAAGGCTGAGCCTGAAACTTGATCAATTATTTGAATTTTAGTACTTGAACAACAAATACTAAAATTAGATAAATATTATAAGGAAACGAAATTATTTAATTTTTAATGAGCTTCAGTATTTTTAACAGAACTTCACAATGATGTCAATAGATGGCGCTCTGTAAAAGTTTATGGATACCGCGAGGTCTCAGTTCGGGGCGAACCACTAGTATATAAGAAAGAAGTAGGGTGAGTGGAGGCGAAATATTTTATCAGAGAGATCGGCCGGGCTGCGACCCATGCTCTGGAGCCTAGGTTCCTCCAAAGGTAATCCAGCCAGGCCACCTTTGGCCCTGGGGCAACCAGGGCCAAAGGTTGGTAGTGTGTAAGAATTAAGTTTAAATTTATTTTATAGTTATATTCATGTAAAACATTTTTATTTCAGTTACTTAACATATTTGATTTAATTTGATATGTTGTATTAAATATTTAATCTTTAGTCAGAAGACGAAGATATACCTAAATACATGGCTTTAGAGGTAGCCACATGGTAGGTATTTGACGACCGGGTGCACATTACCGTAAGATACTGCTTTCCTCTACATTTCATGCGTAGGCTTATAGGTATAAAAGGCAAGCCGTAAACCCTTCGGGTCTTTGACTGACCTTTTGATACCTGTGTCGAAACTACACATCCTTATGAAATAATTAATTGGTGCTCTTACTTATGCTGTAAATATGCAGGTATAAATTAAATTACACAGTCATTTGTGGATATATATTATAATGCTAATTATTGTTCTTGTAAGCTTAAACCCGACCTTTTCCACAGAAAAAAATAACTGTTTGACACGCAATTGTAGTAAAACTAAATGAAAAGTGTTTTTATAGGTAGTAAGTAAAACATAGAACTAAAAACATCTGTTCTGCTTTATTTGTGGCCATTTTAAATACTTACAGACGCAATAATAACGCTAATCCTACTCTTCAATTTTCAATTTAATTAATTTCATACGTACGTAATTCTTTAACAAATAGGTATTTTATCGACAATAACTGCCATTTTTTTCTCACAAACGATAAATATAAAGATCAGCAGGATGATTATTTTAAATGATACTTATTGCTAAAAATCAAGTCGACGTTTTTCATACAAAAAATGTTGTATCAAATTTTTTATCACTCGCTCTGTCTATTGTAATCGTCTTTAGCTATGACTAGCTGATGCCCGCGACTTCATCCGCGTGGTTAAAGTTTTTTTGAGTCCCGCGGGAACTCCTGTAGCCTATGTCACTCTCCAGGTCCTCAACTATACCCATGCCAAAAATCACGTCGATCCGTTGCTCCGTTGCGGCGTGATTGAAGGAAAAACCAACAAACAAACACACTTTCGCATTTATAATATTAGTATAGTATTGCGAGTGTGATTGTGACCGCGTTGGGCAATTTATCCACAGCTCCCAAAGCACGTGTTAATTTCGTGACGAGCAAGTGCCTAACTTTTGATTTTCTCATCTAAACTTTTTAATTGAATCTCCACATACTTGCGAGCAGGCGCGTGACAGTTTCAAAGAGAAATACATGCGTGTCAGCAAAAAGTTATTTAAAAAAAGAAATAACCTTAATGTGTTTCAGTTGATAGCTTATTATTTTGCCTCGGGTTTCAGGCGGATGCAGGACGGACGGATGGACAGAGACAGGAAGACAGACAGACAGACAAAAACTTCTAAAGGCAAACGAATGCGCAGGCAAATCTCTGACCTCTATGGAGATTAGCAGCTGTTGCCGAAATTCGGTCGGGAATGAGAATTATGTTTATTAATTTAATAAAATATTTTGTTTCCTTCAATTACGACCTCCGTGGCGCATTGTGTAGCGCTGTTGTCTTAACGTGCGGAGGTCCCGGGTTCGATCCACGGCAGGGTCAATTTAGGAATTTATAATTTCTGAATTTCCCTGGTCTAGCCTGGTGGAAGGCTTCGGCCGTGGCTAGTTACCACCCTACCGGCAAAGACGTGCCGCCAAGCGATTTAGCGTTCCGGTACGATGCCGTGTAGAAACCGATTATGGGTATGGGTTTAATATAACTGCCATGCCCCTAACAGGTTAGCCCGCTACTTACCATCAGGTGAGATCGCAGTCAAGGGCTAACTTGTAGTGGATAAAAAAAAATATATATATTCTACATAACTGAAGTCCTTAGTACCTATTTATTCTATGATAAGTTCGTAAACCAATATTGTGTTTTATTGATTAGTTGATAATATTATTTCTTTTACTGATAAAAACAGATAATTCATATCGCTACTGTGACAAAACTAAGTTCTATACTAATACATACTTACTTACTAATTACTACTTTCACCAATGATATCAAAAAACGCAGCTCAAACGCATTTTATCACGGCTCAAGAAATTTAAATCCAAAAATATATTTTACTCTCACTTGCTCAGAAATTGCTTTATTATTTAAAAAAAAAATACGTCAATAATTAGCTTTTTTCTGTCCGCGCGCCAGTAATTTACAAAAATGAAATTACGTTCGAAAAATCCGAAGAACGATATAAATTAAATTACTGGACAGTTTAAAAATGAGCAAGCATTTCTTTCGTTGAGACATTCTAATCTTTAAAAAAAATAGAACAAGACCGGTGCGTGGTCGGATTGGCGCCAATGACAAAATCATTCTGTTTGGCCGATAAAAAAATTCGCGTATCTCACTTTTCTATCCAACTGTCCATACAAGCATGACAGGAAAAAACTTCAGTCCCCTCCATTTTTGAAGGAAGTTTTGTCGTGTCTTGTCCATTACACCAAGTGAGTTTTCGCTCTTTTATAGAGCCTCACATATTATGATATTAGCGGAACAAACTAGCTTAAAAGGACAAAATGTCGTTACCCTCTGAAGCGGACTATTTGGGCTGACATTTAAGTCTAGGTTTTAGCTTAGACGAAGTCTCTGGTAAAAGCTAGTCAAATCATACTAACAAAGGAATATCTTGCGGATCGTTTGATCTTTCTCTCATGATGGAAAATAATGGCTCGGGTCGTTATATTTCCCCGAAAAAAATATTACTTTTTATTTTCTTTGTTGGGCCTAACCGCCCTAACCCGAGTGCGGGCTTTGTATTAAATAAACACTGACTTGAATCTATGAAGGAATAAACTCCGTTTGTGTATGGCAGGTGGAATTTTGTTCATGCACACGAAAATATTATGTTCCATTTACGTACTCGTACTTCGAAAAATATAGATTACACGGCTATATAAATTAGAAAAATATAGATTAAATCAGCCTGGCTGTCCAGCGCAGAAATGTAGCCAGCATTCTTGCCACCATTCCACGCGGGCATGATTTATATAGTAATTAGGTTAGGCTAGCTAGCTTTAATTTCTATTGTATTGTTTTTAATAAATATTAAAAAAAAAAAAGATTACACGGCAAATTAATATGAAAAAAAATATGTGTGTCAGCTCCGACGCACGACCGGAGTTTACTCCTTACGAACGAAAAGTGTTACCAATTAGGTATTTATTATGTGGTGTTACCATGGAAACATAAACAAGTATTACCATGGAAACATAAACATAACTTAACGTAACGGAGAAAGTTTGATTTTACTCCCCATACATTTTCATACCCCGGGCTTATAATATGCTACTTTTTATCCCGGCAAATTAAGGAAATCCCGCGGGAATTAAAAACCTTGATCCACGCGGACGAAGTCGCGGGCATCATCTAGTAGTAATATAACGAGATTTGTAACAGTCGTTAAGCTCATTAAAATATGATGACAATCTATAAGTTTTAGGTATCAAAGTTAAATGGTACTTCTAGTAATGGTTAATGATAATGGAGCACTATGTACGCACCGCCGTAGCATAAGAAAATTATACTTATCATCATATCGCAATAGTGCCGCATTATCGACCCTTACTCGATGTTATGTTGGAGATGAATAATTGAATAATAATGAGCGTTAATATCTTTAATTAGTATATCTGCGGGTTTGTTGGAGGCCACATACCAATCATTTTTCATAATAAAAATACTATTATCAATAATTATCACTATACCAATAATAATTATTTTGACGACCTCCGTGGCGCAGTGTTGAGCGCTGTTGCCTTAACGTGCGGAGGTCCCGGGTTCGATCCCCGGCAGGGTAAATTTGGGAATTTATAATTTCTGAATTTTCCCTGGTCTGGCCTGGTGGGAGGCTTCGGCCGTGGCTAGTTACCACCCTACCGGCAAAGACGTGCCGCCAAGCGATTTAGCGTTCCGGTACGATGCCGTGTAGAAACCTAATAGGGGTTTGGGTTAAATATAACTGCCATGCCCCTAACAGGTTAGCCCGCTACCATCTTAGACTGCATCTTCACTTACCATCAGGTGAGATCGCAGTCAAAGGTTAACTTGTAGTGGATAAAAAAAAAAAAAATTACAGTATTTACAGTGTTTCATTTAATTGCTCGTTTAGAGGAATAACGTAGTAATAGCACAGCTTAAGTAAATCCATGCTAATATTATAAATGCGAAAGTGTGTCTGTCTGTCCGTCTGTCTGTCTCAGTCTGTATCCTACGCTTTTACGGCCCAACTTTTCAACCAATTTTGATGAAATTTTGTATAGAGATAGGTCGTCCCTCCCTTCATCCCGGGAAAGACATAGGCTTATTTTTAGCCTGGAAAAGTAAAGAGTTCCCGCGGGAATCCAAACCTTAATCCACGTGGACGAAGTCGCGGGCAGTTTGTCGGTAGGGTGGTAACTAGCCACGAAGCCTCCCACCAGGCCAGACCAGGGAAAATTTAGAAATTATAAATTTCCAAACCCTGCGGGGGTTCGAACCCGGGACCTCCGCACGTTAAGACAACAGCGCTGCGCCACGGAGGTCGTCCGTTGTGCGTCGTATATTTCCCGCTAAGAACTGCCCCCCAACCGTGCATCAGTAGTGGGGCTAGACCTTAAATATTATCTTTGCTAGTGGCGGTTTTCAGGCCATAGACCCAAGCACATTATTATGTACCTACATACTCCAAGCATCTAAACAATTTTATCAGTTGCTACCACAGCTAATAAATAGGACAGTAAACTTTACTATTCAGCAATCCGCATTATATTTCGCAACTGGTAATATGTTATTTCCAAAATTGGCCGTAATATTATGTACATTATTTTATGTACACGTATATAATGTAAATGGTTTGGAGACGTATAAAGATTATAAAAACTATAAATCATACGAAGTAACGGGAAGTGCAAATGGGTTGAGAAATCTAAAAAATGCCCTAAAAGAAAATGGTGTGAGTATCTTTTGGTGATTTTCGGCTATGTCCAAACCGAGTGCCATGGGCTTTCCCTGGCGCAGTTTTTATTCTTGAAAATTCTAAAGTTTTTTTAATTTTTTGGGATTAAAAGTCATCTCTTATGAGGCACGACCTCCGTGGCGTAGTTTTTTTTCTTTCTTTATTTGTTTAGGGGCTTTTATAATTAATTACATGTCAGTCCCCGTGGCGTAGTTGTGAACGCTGTGGTAGGTCCCGGGTTCGATCCCCGGCCCTATTTTTAGGCCCTCATATACCTTCTATTTGAGAATTTATTATTTCTGAATTTTCTCTGGTCTGGTCTGGTTCGATTGTGGCTAGTTACCACCCTACCAGCATAGACGTACCGCCAAGCAATTTAGCGTTCCGGTACGGTTTAATTTCACTGCCATACAGGTTAGCCCGCTACCATCTTAGACTACATCATCACTTACCATCAAGTAAGATCGCAATCAAGGACTAACTTGTAGTGTTGTAAAAAAAGCAACCTAACTTTGTAAAGTTGTTATTTTTTAAGAAGCCGTCAAAATCGATTTAACAGATGTTTTGTGAAACGTACCTACTCGTACAGTTAGAAAAACGCAAACAATTGAAAACAATACAATATAACTTAAAGCTAGTTAACCTAACCTAATTACTTTTGTTATATTACTTTAAGGTTAAATGCTAAGGACAGCGGTTACTTATGTAAACACTGATATAATAATAACTGTAAATAAATTATTTAGAAAGAGCAACCACCGAGTTTCTTACTGGTTCTTCTCGGTAGGAATGGTATTCCGAACCAGTGGTAGATTCACTTGACGATTCAAAAGTACTTGTAAAAGTTTAGTTGAATAAAAAACATTTGAATTTGAATAATTGATTTTTTATTAACTTTTAGGTCACGATCCTTTATATTGACAGTAAAACTTCGACAGAAGCAGTGGTGGCTCCAGAATTAAACATTAGGTTTCGAGAAATCGCCTCAAAAGAGAAATTGAATGCAACACTTCTTTATAACGACATTTCGAAGTAAGATATACGATTAACTGATACAAAATATTCAAGTGAAATTTTGCACTCAACTTGCAACTTGCAATTGTTTAATAATTAATACCTAATAACAAATTAAATAAATCAAATTAATTTAATTAATTTAAAAAAAAAAAAAATTAAACTAATTATAACAAGAAAATTTATATTTCAAGGCTAATTCGCTCAGAAAAGCCATCGCCTTTGCGCAGACGGCAACGACTTTTATCGTGGGATGCATATTATGATGTTAATACTGTAAGTAGATTTTGTAATAATCTCATTGCAACTTTAGTCTTTGAGACGTGGGCAGTGAGAGTGATTTTTTTGTCAAATTTGTTTAATTGGATACAGTAAGTTGTTACCTTGCATATAAATGTTTTATTACTACATACATTAATATACTTACTTGGTCTTTGTAATGTACTAGGTACTTTTTATTAATACATACTCGTACATTAATATACTTGGTCATTTAAGCGCTTATGTATGTTTATGAAACAATAAAAAAATGTTGCAATGTGTTAAATTAATAAAAACTTCTTCTTATAGAAAGTCGATTGTTATCAAAAATCGAACCGGCAACGCATTAGGACAAATCGAGCTGCCAAAAGTAAAATACTCGTAAATCGTTGGACAAAATATTATACGTTTATGATCAAAAATGTCTTATGCACACCTCACAAATCTTTCAAATTACTCTCAACGTACGTTGCACTCCGACACTGGAGCATCCTCAGGAGATTTGACTCTACAATGCACGTTTGTAAAAATCAAGATTGAGATTATATCCAACTAGCGTTTGCCCGCAAATTCGTCTGCGTGGAATAATTCTTTGTCGTTCTTAAAAAAAGAAATTTCAAGAAACTGTGAAAAACATAAAATTCGTCTTTTTTCACTGAAATAACAAATAACAAGTTTCATGGATATGAACTTGAACCGCCTATTTAACCTCCTTGGAGGTGGAATTTCGAAAATTCTTTCATTAGTAGAGTTCTCTAGGGTGCTCAAGGAATATAATATTTTTATCAATTTTTTTGCCGTTTGGGCTATAAGTTGTCTGTCAGTCACTCAGGACAAAACCTTCTATAGTTGAGTTTTAAAAATGTTTCAGATTTACAAATACCTCAAAAACATGAGCAGCACTTATCCCGAGTGGACGCAATCGATAGTGGGCGGCAAAACTTACGAGGGCCGCGAGATCAGAGGTCTTAGAATTAACACACCAACAGCTCGTCGTGAGACAAAACCGGTTTTTTTCATTGAATCAGGTACCCACCTTATTTCTAGAAGTATTATATTTATAGAATTACTAGACGAGTTGGACGACCCCCAACTAGGTGGACGGACGATCTCAAGCGTACAGCTGGGAGCCGCTGGAAACAAGCGGCACAAGACCGTGCTCTATGGTGATACATGCAGGAGACCTTCGTCCAGCGGTGGACGTGGTCTTTAGGTTGAGACGATCACGATCACACTAGATGATTCCGACTTCGTCCGCGTAGATTATGATTTTTTGATTCCCGCGGGAACTTTTTAATTTTACGGGATATAAAGTAGCCTATGTCCTTCCCCGCGATACAATCTACCTCTGTACCAAATTTCATCAAAATCGGTTGAGCAAATGGGCCGTGGAAGCGTAGCAGACAGACAGATAGACAGACAGACAGACGGACACACTTTCGCATTTATAATATTAGTATTCACGCCACAACATATTTGACTGAACCGATTTGGTGGGAGATAGTTGCTGAGTTTCTTACCCGCTCTTCTCAGCAGAACCTTCTTTCCGAACCGGCGGTAGAGTCAAAACTTGACGTAACGGAGACACCTGTGTTACCTGTTTACTTGAATTGAGTTTGAGTTTTGTCAAATCTTGTGTTTATTCTAAGAATCGCATAAAAACTGCCTCGTTGGTCTAGTGGTTATCATGTTCGACTGCGGCTGACGAGGTCCCGGGTTCGAGTCCCGGGTCGGGCCACAATTAAGTGTTGGGTTTTTCTGATAAGAAATTCTCAGTACTAGCCCGGAGTTAGGAAGTTGGCGGTGTTTCACCCCCGTGCCTCGGAGAGCACGTTAAGCCGTCGGTCCCGGTTATTATCACTAACATGATAATAGTCGTTAAAGCCCGCCAACCCGCATTGGAGCAGCGTGGTGGGTCTAAGCTCTAATTCCCTCTCTCCTATGAGAGTGGAGGCCTGTACCCAGCAGTGGGGCGTTAATGGGCTGTAGTGGTGGCATAAAAACACGGTACGAAAAAGAATCGGAAGAAAATCCAACATAGTTCGGTCGTAGGTATCCACGCCCGAGAATGGATAGCGCCGGCCGTAGCGACGTACTTCATCAATCAATTGCTCACGAGCTCGGATCCTAATGTAACGAGATTGAGGGATCAATTCGACTGGCGGATCTTCCCCACTGTTAATCCTGATGGATACCATTACACACATATATTCGTAAGTGACAACATATTAATCATATTATCCTTTTAATATGTATTATAAATGTTATAACTAATTTGTTTGTCTTTTAGTCACTCCGCAACGGAGCAACGGATCGATGTAATTTGAAAATTCATCGAAACGAAAAAATGAAACGAAAAAGTGACACCAAAAAGAGACAAACATAAATAAGATTTAGCCTGCGAGAGAATGAGATAGAATACAAGTTATATTTATCTCATTCTCTCGTAGGCTACTTTTCTGAAGTTTCACTTCAGCCGTGTGTGTATTGCACAAACACACTTTTTTGCATTGATATTGTATACAGTTATGCACCGGGAAAGTTTCATCGACTACTTTACATCCCAGAAAATTCCTAGGTCAAGGCGGAAGGAGTCGCGTATATTTTTTTATTCCACTACAAGTTAGCCCTTGACTGGGATCTCATCTGGTGGTATGTAATAACGCAGTCTTAATAGCGGGCTGACCTGTTAGGGGTACGACAGTTTTTTTAAACCCATACCCCTTATCTATACGGTATCGTACCGTAACTGTCAATCGCTTGGCGGTATGTCTTTGCCGTCCCGTCCGTCTACCGTCTAGGAAGGTAGCTAGGTAGCCACAGCCAAAGCCAGATCAGACCATGAAAAAAAAACCATTTACAGACGCTTCCAGAATATTTTTAATTTAATGAATGATATTAAAATGTTTTTCAGGATAGAATGTGGCG
Source organism: Erebia ligea (assembly GCA_917051295.2). Lineage (NCBI taxonomy): Eukaryota > Metazoa > Arthropoda > Insecta > Lepidoptera > Nymphalidae > Erebia > Erebia ligea. The sequence goes on from OU785223.1 coordinate 4,464,349, forward strand.
TAAAACGCGTTCAATATCGCCCAACGGATGTATGGGCGCTGACCCTAATCGCAACTGGAATTATAATTGGGGATGTAAGTAACCAAACCAACCGGTCCCCCAGTTTTGTTGAACGCGTGAAAACCTACTCAAAGACTTTCAAAAATGTTTGTATTCATGCTAAGGCACTACATATTAAAGAGAGAATTGTGAAGTCGGATAACAAAATAAAAACCACTTGGAATATAGTAAATGACGAATCTGGTAAAACTAAATCTCGTGATGTCAACTACGAGATTGTTATTGATAATAATAAAATAACATCTGATAAAGAGGTTGCCAAAACTTTCGAAAAGTTTTTCCAGGATGTTCCTATTTTGTTGACCGACTCACTAAATTCCTCACCCACCGCCGCTCAGAGTATATTAAAAGACAATGTAAAAGAGTGCAATGTTTCATTTGAATTTAGACACATCACTGCTTTAGATATTTTGAAAAACTTTAAGTTATTAAAATTAAAAAATACTGGTGACCTATGGGGTATGTCTGTGAAAGTCATATCTAACATAATAAGCGACATTGCCCCTTACTTAGCTGTAATTTTTAACGATTGTGTAGACTTAGGCACCTTCCCGAGTTTAATGAAACATGGCAAACTCATTCCTTTATTTAAATCAGGAAATAAAAACGACCTTAATAATTACAGACCTATTTCAATTTTACCAACTCTAAGTAAGGTTTTTGAAAAAATTATTTTAAGCCAACTAATAAATCATTTTAACACAAATAACTTACTGCATCCCGAGCAGTACGGCTTCACTAAAGGTCGTAATACAACCGATGCGGGCGCAAAACTTTTAAAACATATATACGATGCCTGGGAGCATTCACAGAATGCTATTGGTGTCTTCTGTGATCTGTCCAAGGCATTTGATTGTGTTGATCACAAAACTTTATTGTTGAAATTAAGCCACTATGGCATCAGAAATGTTGCACTCGATCTCATTGCTTCTTACCTAAACGATAGAACTCAGAGGGTATGCGTAAACCACGTGAAGTCAGAGGGCTCAACTGCATTAATGGGTGTCCCACAAGGCTCGATCTTGGGTCCTTTTCTATTTTTGGTGTATATAAATGATTTACCATACCATGCCAACAATGTCTGTGACATTGTATTGTTTGCTGACGACACATCACTTATTTTTAAAGTGGATAGAAGCAAGGACAATTTTGACGATGTAAACAATGCAATATCACACGTATCACACTGGTTTACTGTCAATAATTTGTTATTGAATGCTAAGAAAACCAAGTGCTTAGAGTTTGTTCTACCTAATGTAAAGAATATTGATAAAACTATAATGATAAATGGAGAAACACTAAAAATGGAGAACTCCACAGTTTTTTTTTGGGGGTGACCTTGGATAATAAGCTTCAATGGGGCGCTCATATAGAGACACTAGCGCGAAAACTTAGCTCGGCTGCTTTTGCTGTCAGGAAAATTAGACAGTTTACCGATATTGAAACGGCTAGGCTTGTCTACTTTGCTTACTTCCACAGTGTTATGTCGTACGGCATTTTATTGTGGGGCAGAGCAGCTGATATCCAATCAATTTTTGTATTGCAGAAAAGAGCCATCCGTTCTATTTATAAACTCGGATCACGCGTATCACTTCGTGAAAAATTCAAAGAGATTGGTGTTCTTACGGTGCCTTCACAATACATATACAATAATATAATCTTTGTTAGGCAGAACATTAATCTTTATAAGCAAATAAGTGATACTCACAATCGATGTACTAGAAACCGCCATAAGCTTGTAACAGCGTCATATCGCGTGCGCAAGGTGCAGAAATCCTTTGTGGGGTCGAGTATACGCTTTTATAACATGGTACCAAAAGAGTTTCTGGAGTTGCCATTACATAAATTTAAAGACTGTGTTAAACAGCATCTGTTAAGTCGAGGGTATTATAGTATAGATGATTTTCTCGATGACAAAGTTGCATGGAAGCAACCGGCTTCGCATCCAGCAACCCACAAGTCAGTGTAATACCTACTTGTAACGTAGCGTATGCATTTTATATTAAGTATGTATATACAAATTGTTACATTTTTCTGATTTTGAAAAGAGCAACTGCTGAGTTTCTTGCCGGTTCTTCTCAGTAGAATCAGCTTTCCGAACCGGTGGTAGATTCTTACGACTTATCATAAGTGACACTAGTGGTCCTACATGAAATAAATCATTTTCATTTCAATCATTTTCATTTCATTTTCATTTCATTTCATTTCAATTAAATGCTTGAAGACAGCTTCATGTGGTTGTGGTGGTGACACATCCTGCGTCTGCGCACTGTTACATTCGCGTCCAAGCTACCTATCGTCATCTATAAATAATATTACATACTAGCTAATGCCCGCGACTTCGTCCGCGTGGATCAAGGTTTTTCGGTTCCCGCGGGAACTCCTTAATTTTCCAGGATAAAAAGTAGCCTATGTGCTATTCCAGACTATAATCTATCCCTGTGCCAAATTTTATCCAGATCCGTTCAGCCGTTGGGGCGTGATTGAGTATCAAACATCCATACATCCATACATCCATCCAAACTTTCGCATTTATAATATTTATTTGATTATAGCTATATTGTAGAATCATATAAATCGAAAGTAACTGTTTGTCTGTTACCTTATTTTTACTTTCTCTGCAAGAGTTTAAAGCCGAAATCCACGCAGACGAATTCCCTATATTAACATTTTTACCCTTTGAAATGTACTAAAACGACCAATTACCGCACTCCCAGGAAAGCAGATTAAAAACAAAAAACACAAGTAGCAAATTATGCGTTTTTTAGTCTGTGTTTCCATCAACAGATTTTCAAATTCTACTATTTTCTTCTTGCTGCAGACTTAGCGTAGCCAGACTAGATCGTTCCCCCGTCGCGCCTCCTTCCTTCCTTACCACCAATTTGATCGATAAATCGCTCAGTGCGCAGGTAAACGGCCAGCGTTATTTTTACGTGACGGGACCTATAACTAATATAGGGTAGGTATGATCTTTGTTCCGATATACACTGCGATCTGCGAGCACTGTAAGGTGTGACGTCAATTTAGCATACTGCGTAACTGTTCCTTTATAGTTAGCTATACTGGTTACTGTTTGAAACGGAACGCAGTCAGCACCAGAGACCAGAGAGTCTCAGTGGTCAGCACTGAGAACACCTTACCTCGAAAACGCCAGTGCTCACAGTACAAAAATGGCGACGATTTATGACGTCACATATTTCCCTATGGATACTGCGGTGGTATAGGTACTGCCAGTCCATAACGGAACGAATTTCTCCCCAATAAGAGCACCGAACAGTGCTCGCCGTGTATATCGGAACATACCCATAATTATTACTTTTCCCTTGCAGCGGCTTCATCATCCCACAACCCTTGTGACTACCAATTATACTGCGGCTCGCAGCCATTCTCTGAAGTCGAGACGAGGACACTGTCGTCCTACATCTCGAAGATAGAGAACATGCTGTTCTATGTTTCACTCCATTCCTACGCAGCATTACTCCTGATGCCACTGTCCGACTCAACACAACACGTTGACAATTACGATGATTTGGTAAATATTTTGCTAAGTACCACTCATTTTGCAATGTAGGGCCGCTTGCACAAGGACATTTAAACGGATTTAGTTAAATTTTGTAATGCTGTCCCTTTTTAGCAAATGCGTATTGTTAGTTGCCAAAAAGGGACAGCATTAATATATTTAACTAAATCGTGCAAGTGGGCCGTAGAGTCGAAACGCGTTGTTTGTTTTTTTAAAAATTCAAACTCAGCTTTATCCGCTGACAGATACGATTGTAAACACGAAGAAGGATTTGAGTCCCCTGCGGCGTCATCTTTGAGTCAATGCCAATATGCCAATGCCCAATTCATACAAAATACTAGGCGATGCCCGCGGCTTAGTCCGCGTTGATTGAGGTTTTCAGGTTCCCGCGGGAACTCTTTAATTTGCCGGGATAAAAAGTGGCCTATCTGTGAAACCCAGGGTATAATCTATCTCCATTCCCAGCCAAATCCGTCTAGTAGTTTTTGCGTGAAAGAGTAACATACAAACTTTCGCCTTTATAATATTAGTGTGATGGAAGTCGGCCGTTATCCCGCTAGGTTCCTTTTCTAACTTTGCACCGAGGTAGATTGTCCATACAAAAGTCACTATAGGTAGCTGTCGATAAAATATTCGTCCGATTAAATCTGAGCGCAACGTTAATTAGGCGTTTGTGAAATTCTGCATATCGGCGGACGCGTTGCTCTTTAAATGCGAAAACTAGCTGATGCCCGCGACTTCGTCCGCGTGGTATAAGTTTTTTTTGATTCCCTCGGGAACTCCTTTACTTTCCGGGATAAAAGTAGCCTATATCACTCTCCAGGGTCCTCAAATATACAAATGCCAAAAATCACGTCGATCCGTTGCTCCGTTGCGGCGTGATTGAAGGACAAACCAACAAACCAAACACACTTTCACATTTATAATATTAGTATGTTAATGGACTCTCGACACATTTGAACTCGAGGTTGGAACTGCACTCGAAAAAATATAAAAAAAAATCAAAAGTGCATTTAATTTTATTTTAGAAAATTATTTTCAGGTGCGTATTGGAAAAGCTTCCTTGGACTACGGGTTTAAAGTGAACAATGTAAAATACAAAGATATGGGTACTGCAGCTGAAATTTTATGTAAGTAACCATTTAACTTTTGTTGATGAGTAAAGAATGAACAAACACAAAATACTGTTGTAAGTCTTCTGTGTTCCCCATAATCACAATATGGGGCGCTTCAAAGGGCAGATAAAGCTGGCAACGAATTGGCGGTTCCTCTGGTGCTGCAATTGTTTATGGGCGGCGGTAAGCACTTAAAATCAGGTGACTCGCCTGTTCGTTTGCTCGCTATATATTAAAAAAAAAAATTGAAAAAAAATGAATTGTAAAAGAATTAAATTGTACAATAACCAGGTTTCCTACATACCTACATTAAGTGTTCTGTGTACCTACCTACTTGTATAAAAAAAAAGAACTTCAAGAAGAAAAGAAGAAGAAGAAGAATCTTTGATAAAAATAAAGAGAAACATCAGATCTATGACGACTATCGTGAGCCGGCACCTATTCAGAGCAAACCTCGCATGAATAAAAATATCTCTGACATCTTGTCAAAGGATAACGAAAAATTTAAAAAATCATTCTTATTCTTACCATACGACCTCCGTGGCGCAATGTGTAGCGCTGTTGTCTTAACGCGCGGAGGTCCCGGGTTCGATCCCAGGGTCAATTTGGGAATTTATAATTGCTGAATTTTCCCTGGTCTGGCCTGGTGGGAGGCTTCGGCCGTGGCTAGTTACCACCCTACCGGCAAAGACGTGCCGCCAAGTGATTTAGCGTTCCGGTACGATGCCGTGTAGAAACCGAATAGGGGTATGGGTTTAATATAACTGCCATGCCCCTAACAGGTTAGCCCGCTACCATCACTTACCATCAGCCCCCCTAGCATGGGCCGAGACAATTTACTCCCCGAGGAAAGGATAAAATTTTTATTCCTAAATAAATAAATAAAAACGCTAAATAACGGTGGATAAATAGTCCCCCGAGTCCCCGTGAAATGTTAAACGGGGATAAACTTCTCCTCTCCCCTGTTGCCGTGCTCTGTGAAGTGGATAAGTTATTTTATCTCTTGTCAGTGGATAAAATCGAGGGATAAAATTTTTATCTCCGGCCCATGCTAGCCCCGCAGGTGAGATCGCAGTCAAGGGCTAACTTGTAGTGTTTAAAAAAAAATACCTTATTCATCCAACGAGAAGAAAATCGTAATGAGATTTAACCAAGGACCACTCAACCCACAACCACTAGTTCGTATTACTAGTTGTTGTTTGTTTATTGCAGTGACTGTTTCTTATTACATTTTTGCTATTGCAGATCCAGCGTCCGGAGGCAGCATGGACTGGGTACGGTACACACTGAAAACGCCGCTGGTGTACACTTACGAGCTTCGAGGCAACTCCTTCCACTGGCCACCCAACAGGATCACGGAGCAAGGGGACGAGGTCGTCCAGATGATGTTGGGGCTAGCTACGGAGGCTAAGAAATTGGAGTACTTTTAATTCGGCATCTTATTAATTGAGACCCCAATAAAGAGTCAGAAATTTGATGTTTTACAACTTTTATTTAAGCTGGTATTATACTCTTGCAAGTAAAAAATAACGTAATTTAAGGCTGTACATGTATATTTTTGCACACTGTTACTAGCAGTAAATTGTGAACGGCACTAATTATAAGATAACAACTGTTCTTACCCACAATTTGGAAAAATAAAAATTATGAATTAAAATACTCGTACATTGGGACCATCGATGTATTAGCGCTAATTACACTTTGATTGCATTGTCACTTACTGTGAGATTGCAAACAAAGCAACTATAAATTATCCACCACCACCACTACAGCCCATTAACGTCCCACTGCTGGGCACAGGCCTCCTTTCTCATAGGAGAGAGGGAATTAGAGCTTAGACCCAACACGCTGCTCCAATGCGGGTTAGCGGGCTTTAACGACTATTATCATGTTAGTGATAATAACCGGGACCGACGGCTTAATGTGCTCTCCGAGGCACGGGGGTGAAACACCCCCAACTTCCTAACTCCGGGCTAGTTAGTACCTACTGAGAATTTCTAGTCAGAAAAACCCAATACTCAATTATAGCCCGACTCGGGACTCGAGCCCGGGACCTCGTCGGCCGCAGTCGAACGTCTCAACCACTTGACCAACGAGGCAGTTACTATAAATAATTATATACAACAGAAAATGTTAATTCGCTATCTAAGACCGCTAAAAAGAGATCTAGACCATCTACGGCTAACACCCATATAACTCAAGTATAAGTTCTTGATGCACACACACACAACTGTTAAGCACTATAATAACACAATAGGATCTGGTTAAAAAAGAACCAGGGTGCAAATAAAAGGGTCTATACTTCTATCGAAAATATTTTATTTCTAGTGATACCTAATAGTCATTAATTATCTATATTATGGGCAAATATTTACAATATTATTGACTTTAAAATTATGGTCTAATAATTATAAAAATTCTTCTGTTTGAATTGATGGAACCTCCTTCTGCGAGAAGACATCATCGACACCACTCTGGTAAATCAAATCAAATCAAAGTATGTTAATTCAATTATGCAAAGCCGATTATACCAAGTATAAGACGCGATGGTACTCGTAATAATTATTAACAATGTCAATGTCTCAAAACTAAAGCTACGAGGGTTCCAAACGCGTATTGGTTTTGGCCCACAACAAACTCAGCTGGGGTTTTGTTTATATTTTCGGGATAAAAAATAGCCTATGTGTTATTCCATACTATAATCTATCTCTGTGCCAAATTTCATCCAGATCCGTTCAGCCGTTCGGGCGTGATTGAGTAACAAACATCCATCCATCCATCCATCCATCCATCCATCCAAACTTTCACATTTATAATATTAAGTATAGATTAGATTAATAAACCGCTGGAACAATTCATTCCCATGCTTTTTATCATTTAAATAATCCTTAACATAGTATTTATCATTTATAAATTTTTATAGTTAACATTAAAAATTGATAAATGATAAATAAGTCTGTATGGCCCTTCATCAGGGCTTTATTATGATCCTTGGCAGTAATGTACAAATATAATAACCATTTCACTGGGGCTAGATCCTGGGCTTCCGCCGTCTCGATCTTGCTGGTCAGATTCTGGTCCTATCACACACTGAGGCAGGTCGTCCGCGGCAGGCCGGCGCTAAACAACAAACAAAACATATAAAGTCGCTATGCTTGCTTCGAAAACTACGCACGGAATTTCTTTGAAGATTCCAAATCGGATAGAGAAACCAGAATAAGCGACACTGAAGTTGCAAGAGACTCGCTTGAGATCGTCCGCCGCCAGGTGGACGGACTGGAAGCCGCTGGAAGCAAGGGGCACTAGACCTAGTCCTCTAGTTTTTCTAGAATGGAGATGCTGGAGACCTTCATCCAGCAGTAGACGTCTATCGCTTGAGATGACGATGACGACGTCGATATCGGGAGATGCCTAGAAAAAATACGTGTGGTGTCGTTGGACACCCCGTAAGGATGTAAGCTCTTTTCGATCGAGTTCTCGCTATTCTATCTAAAAAACAAAATATACTAATTTGCAAATTTCATGGGTGTGACTCGATCTATCTCTTTAGCTTTCTAGCACTAGCCTAAAGCCTGCGTTTTATTCTACAATAATAAATTATATTTTAAAGTATACTTACGACACTTTGCTTCCTTATCTCGTGTTTTAGTTCAACCAATTTTTGTTTCTCTATTCTCTTGAAAAAACCGCCCTGAAATACAACGAGATGTTTAATTTCTCTCTCCACTTAGAATCAGCAGACATTCGACGAGACAGAAACTAGACTGGTGTATAAAATATATAATGGTAATCAAATATAATATATGCCAAACATTTCTTACGAAACATATTTTCCAGATTTTTTTTCAAATTTCTTAAAATAAATTGAATACTTTTTAGATGTTAATAAAAGTAACAAACAAAACAGACAGTGCTTTTTAAAGTTTATCTCGATGTTAACGCCAAATTCAATATTATGTACTTTATAGAAAAGAAAAGTCAATTTGCGTGTAAAGACTCTCGTCTTATGTCTGCACTGATCTTTTTTAAGACAAAACTTTAGAATGCATCAGCGTTAAACCTAAAACGACCGCGTGAAAATGGGTCTTTAAACCGAGTTTTTAGAACCTGCTACGTATTCACGGAACAAAATGGCTAAGTACAATTTTTTACGAATATTTCAAGCAAAGTGAGTTATAAGTTTTACGTGCTAGCTATGCTAGCTACCTAGGTGCTAGATAGAGACAATGGTTCAGAAAGAATATTCTTCTGCGAAGAGCCGGCAACATATTCGCTCTCTTCAAAGATTTTTCTCTTTTCAAAGAGCAAAATGTTGCAACATTTATCTGATAGTCAATCTATTAATTACTAATATTTTAAATGCGATATTGTTCTTGTCTGTCTGTCTGTTTACGCTTTCACGGCCCATTTATTCAACCGATTTTGATGGGTTGTATCCCGTGGCAGGCCTTAGGGAATATTTTATTCCGGAAAATCAAATAGCTCCTACGGTACGTACGGAAAACACGAGGTTTTTTTAAAAACCTTAATCACTAATCTAGCAAGTTATAACACTATTTTGTGGGCTACTGGATTCATAGCCGAAAGTTTGCAACCAATTAAAAATGTATATTAACTATGCAAAGGCAAATTTGTGAATTCATTCAGAACGATAGTTAAAAGACCCTTACCTTAAACAATGCGATTGTGATGATAGCCATCACGATGACACCCAAACAAACCGCGATAGCAATAACCATGTAAACATTGTTCTTTATGCTGCTGGTCTTTTGATACAGAATTTTTGTGAAATACCTGCAAGTTGCGAAAACATATAATATTGCTTGTTTTTTTATGTCTGTGGCAAATTTCCAGCGGAATATCCATATTACTAATATTATAAATAACTAATATTATAAAATTTTTGCATGCCCATCGTATGGCGAATTGTAGATGGTAAAAAGCTGTAATTAAGACTTGTAATGTATCTACCTGCAATCAAGCAAAAAAACTTTTATGATTATGATTAATATGATTATAAATGCGAAAGTGCGTCTGTCTGTCTGTCTGTCTGTCTGCTACGCTTTGACGGCCCATTTATATAGCTGATTTTGATGAAATTTCAACAAACTTTCAAAATTTTGCTGGTTCCAGTGGACCCCTGCCTCGGAGTCGGCAACAAATGTGAAGATTAGATCTAACTATGTAAAATTGCGTTGCGGCTGAGTTCCAACCACGAATTAATGGTTTTCGAAAAAAAAGTGAGAATTGATTGGTTTATTAATTAATTGATTGTGCTGTGAGTGGATGTCAAAAACGTAATGTTGGCCAATCAAAAAAGTTATTCCATCCAACTTTTAATATTTTGCCTCATAAATTTCAGTTTTCTAAGAAAAGCTGAAATTAAACCCATTGTTTTTATTAAATTGAGGCCCCTTGTAATTGTAAGTTAATGTGATTAATTTTCTTTTATTAATGAATTTAACAAATCTGTGAAATTCGCGATGTCTGCTTTCAATTTGATCAGGTTTTCTTTTAAATCTGGATCTTTACTTTCCAGTAACTCTAAAACTCACTCAAAAAGTGAGTAAAATCTTGTTAAACATGCACCTTTCAACAACCAGCGTACTTCAGTATGTAAGAGCAAAGACAAGTAACAGTCACTGAGCTTCTTAAAATATTATCTGCCTATATTGATAGGTGAAGTCAAGCCAACATTTTAGTTCCGCACTATCGAAACCAGATTTTTCGTGGACCCCCGCTTACGAATTGTGAACCCCCAATTTTTTTGTCACGCCAACGTAGACCCCCGTTGAGTCTCCCGTGGACCACTGGGGGTCCACCTGGACCACTTTGGGAATCAATGATCTAGTACTTTAGAAACACTATTGCGAAAATTGACCGTCTGAACCTTTGATTTTGTATTGAACATTAAACTCTATGGTCGACCATCTAAAATATTTAAATTAAAAAAATATCGCTATAGGGAAGCGAGGGGTAAATCCCTACCGTGGTATTAATCGTTTTTGTATGTTATGAATTTACATAGGAATTTAAAATTGTATTTCATTTCGTATTGTCTTTATTTATAATTATATTAGTATAAGTATATTATTATAAGTATTATTATATTTTACGAGTATGTATTTTATATGGGCCTTTTTGCCTGAAAAAAATATGGCTCATCACCTATGGTGTACCTACACTAGACATGCCAATAACTTCTACCTACCGATTATTATCTACCGGTATAGAAATCAGATTCTACTGGGAAAATCCAATTGGTTTTATGCAACCATTAATAGAATATATGCTTCAGTGATAATGATGAAAAATGCAACAATTTTTTTTAAAAAACTTACATTTTTTCAAGTTTCCTCAATGTAGGCTCCATGTACAATTTAAAATGAGACACAAGTTTTAGTTTGTTTTTTATTAAGCTTTTCACTGAAAAAGAAAAGCACGATAGTCTATATAAGTTGCGAATTATAAATATATAGGTATATAATAATATAAGTTACGAATAATATCAAGCTGTGTGAGCAAAATTCGTTTTTGCTCACACAGCGTGAAAAAATATTTTGAATTTAAAATCACTGAACAAAAGTCGTTTAACAGGGTCTCCCCAAATCTATCGACGCGGAACCGGCGGCCTTAGCCGGTTCAGTATACGGTATTATGGGTGAAAACGCGGCAAACCGCCATTTTGCCTTCGGTACAGCTATCATGTCGCGTCGGCCGAGGCGAGATACATCGTTTTCACCCTTATTACCGTAAACATAAAGCTTTTTCTGACTAAAGAGTAAAGCGTGTTAGCTTAAAGACTTGGAGACAATTGGAAGGTACTTACTAATTTTGTCTTTAAAAAGTGTGACAGTGCCTTGCACTTTTATTGTAGTATCAGGTTCAAGATCCACTGTACAGTTGTACATCAGTTGCGCGTCGTCCTTTGTACAGTTACCTACGTCAATTTGTATCTGAAAATTTAGAGCACTATACTTGGAGCATTCGCCCAGTCTTGGGACCTCATCACCACCACCACTACAGCCCACTAACCTCCCACAGCTGGGCACAGGCCTCCACTCTCATAGGAGAGAGGGAATTAGAGCTTAGACCCACCATGCTACTCCAATGCGAGTTGGCGGGCTTTAACGACTATTATCATGTTAGTGATAATAACCGGGACCGACGGCTTACGTGCTCTCCGATGCACGGGGGTGAAACACCGCCAACTTCCTAACTCCGGGCTAGTTCTGAGAGTTTCTAATCAGAAAAACCCAACACTGTCCCGACCCGACCCGGGCCTCGAACCTGGGACCTCGTCAGCCGCAGTCGAACATGATAACCACTATACCAAAGAGGCAGTCCAAGCCAAGTCGTGGGACAGTACTAGCTAAATTAGATTAGATTAGATACTTTGAGTCAAGGCAATCTCTCTCTGCGACGCGACGTATTCTTCACTACTGAGGGTCGTGACTTCCAGCTTCATTAATCACATAATGGTAGGAGTTTTCTTGGGATAATAATGCGGTGGGTACCCACGTCCTTCCGCATACGACTCGACTATGAGTATTTAAACTCTTAGGTTTTTGTAACCATTATTACCAGATGTTAGTGATAAAAATCGGGACCGACGGCTTAACGTCTGGTCAATAGATTTTGACCAGTACAGATATGAAGTGAGTCCCGGGGAAGAACAGCATTGTATGTTTTTTATCCACTACAAGTTAGCCCTTGACTGCGATATCACCGGAAATCATAGTTCTCACGGGATAAAAAAATTTCAATCTACCTATAAGATAATAGGGTAAAGAGACTTCCATCCCATGGAAGGATATAGCCTGCAATTTTTCATTGCGGAAAATCAGAGATCCCATAGAATTTTCAGAAAACCTACATCGTTTAAAAAGTTATAAATGTAAGGTACTTACTAAAATGTCTTTAATAAATGGTTCCTTTTGTAAATAAATCTCCAATGGCAATGAAACCCATGTGATATCTCCTTTATTTGATATCTGAAAATACAATCGTTAGGTGAAATTAGGGTTGTCTTTACTCTTAGAGCACAAACACACTAGGGCCTAGACAGGATTAAACGTAAATTACCTATTCTGTGACGTAACGTGCGCGTCGAAGTGGAAGGTCGTTTTATGCTATCGCAATATTGTGTGCGTCTCCATATAAAAGCTGGTTACATGGACTTTTTGTGTAGAAGCCATTTTTATTTTTGTCCATAGTATGTTTTGGCTCTTATTGATGAATGAATTAATAATATTTTGTTTTATAAAGGGGACTAGGGGAATATTACCGTATATAACTCGTTGATGTTTATGTAAGGACCCGCTTCGACATCTTTTATATCAAGGTCCGTGATAATTCGACTGAAGTCCGTACTGAAAAAAAACGAACAAACGAACAAGTATAAGTAATAATAGATACTAAATGATGCCCGCGCTTCACTCGCGTGGATTGAGGTTTTTGATTCCCGCGGGAACTATTTCCGGGATAAAATGTATTAGCCTACTAGCTGATGCCTGCGACTTCGTCCACGTGGTTTAATTTTTTTTGATTCCCGCGGGAACTCCTCAATTTTCCGGGATAAAAAGTAGCCTATGTCACTCTCCAGGTCCTCAACTATACCCATGCCAAAAATCACGTCGATTCAAAGCTTATCTATCTTTATTCCAAACTAGATGATGCCCGCGACTTCGTCCGCGTGGATTAAGGTTTTTTTGATTCCCGCGGGAACTCTTGAATTTTCCGAGTAAGAAAAAGTAGCCTATGTCCTTCCCCGAGATACAATCTATCCCTGTACCAAATTTGATCAAAATCAGTTGAATACATGGGCCGTGATAGCGTAGCAGACAGACAGACACACTCGCATTTATAATATGTATTATGTATGGATTTCAGTCAAAATGGTTCAGCGATTCTGGCGTGGCGTGGAGCAACCAACACACAAACTTACAAACATCCAAGCTTTAATAAGATTTTACCGGTTAAAGTAAACGTCGTTTGTGTTGATTTCGTATGCAATCGTTTCGGTATAGTTCCTCATGTTTTGTTTGGAAGTGCAAACGTTGTACAGCATGACCTCCACCACGAGGCTTGTTTCCTTGTTCGTGGGCTTGCTCATATCTAGGCGTATTGGTATACTGCGCTGTAATATATAAATCATTAAAGGACATTGTCCAAATTTGCCTAAGAATCAACATACGTTTGAAATATACAGTAATTCTTAGCTTATTTTTTAACCTTTAATCCAAATATTAGAATTCAACGGACACTTCAAATTAATTAAAAATAAATAAATGGGTATTAAATTGACTACCATACTTTTCCGCCTCTCGATTATTATCCACAGATCAATAACTTACATGTTAAAATAATAAACATTACCACCGCTTGAGCGCTGGTTCCGTAACTAAAGAAATAAGATAAAAGCAGCTTGAAGCGCTGAGTGCGCTAGCAGTCTGAATATCGCAATGCCATCTATTGAAGTACAATAAATTAATATTTGTAACGCCATCTGAAACGTTTTAGGTGAACTACGACGAAACTTGTCTTTTCTACATACTGTTTACAGCTCTATTACAATTGGATAAAGATGATATTTATTTTTCAAGCAGATTGAGTCGAAATAACCTCAAAATTGAAAATATATTTGGTAATAAATAAATTCTCAGAAGTGTCCGTTGTTTCAATCTGCTCTCAAGTATTAAAAGGTTATTATTTTGAACCGAGTAATCAATGTGGTTTGACGGTAGGTTTTTAGGCGAACTTTGTATGGGGACAGGGCAATGTCCTTTATATTCGTGAAAAAAATTAACAAAAACTTTTTTTAGTTTTATATACTAAGTAATTAGGATATTAAAATTTATAACAAAAATATCAAATTAAACCTATGAAATGCATTTAAATCTAAATTGAAACGATATACGGACGGACGATCTCATTCCAACCGCTGCAATGAGTCAATGTGCCCAGAACGCTGGCTGCATTACCCCGTTGAATAGCCAAACTTATAATATGTTGGCCGAGGTAACTGCCAGCCCTCCGGTCACCTGTGGACTCTGTGAGACGAGAAGATAGATCCTTAAAAAAGGATCTAGCATCTTCGCCCCCCTATTTTCTAATTAAATTATTCACTAATCCGTTTATTGTAAATGTCTCTCTGTCTTTTATCTTTTCTCGGTCCGACAATATTTGACGCATGTAATTATTTTGGCTAAAACACAATATTATCAGAACTTTAATTTGGTTATGTATGGCATGCTTTTTATGGCTTTATATAATGCTTAAGTTACCATTGTCTAAATTTATTATGTAACGCTGTTGGTTACTAATAAATAAATAAAATAAAAATAAAGTATGCTCAAAGTATGTTTCCACTTTCCAGCATTACTCACCGTTGTATACCTCTCAATATCCGTCAGATCGCATTTGTACCAGCCTTCCACGGTTTTACACTCTAAAAGTGCAACCTGAAACAATATATCTATTGTACTTAAGTATCTAAAGGACGAAACTGGCCGATAGACTTGTGTTTTGTTAATATTTTTTTTAATCTACTACAATGTTTTTTTTTATCCACTACAAGTTTAGCCCTTGACTGCGATCTCACCTGATGGTAAGTGACCATGCAGTCTAAGATGGTAGCGGGATGGCAGTTATATTAAACCCATACTTATTATACATATTAATCGGAACGCTAAATCGCTTGGCGGCACGTCTTTGCCGGTAGGGTGGTAACTAGCCACGGCCGTAGCCTCCCACCAGGACAGACCAGGGAAAATACAGAAATTATAAATTCCCAAATTGACCCTGCCGGGGATCGAACCCGGGACTCCGCATGTTAAGACAACAGCGCTCAACACTGCGCCACGGAGGTCGTCAAGGCGGTTCCGTTAGATGTACTGATTGATGTTGCGCTGTAGTTAAAGTGCCCTTTTACCACGCATGCCATGACCACATCCAGAAGATTCAATTGTATATATTCTAATCTAATCTAATCTAATCTATCTAATCTAGCCTATACTGTCCCACGACTGGGCAAAGGCCTCCCTCCGATTTTTCCACATCTCCCTATGTTGTGCTTCGATGGGCCACTCAACTAGGAATTTGTCAACTAGGAAATTGTATATATTTATTTTGACAAAATATTATGTTAATGCAACCTAGATATAATCTGCCATAACCTTACCAAGTAAGCCCGCCACTATCTTAGACAGCATCATGACGTATTACCCCCATCAGGCTGTCAAGGACTCATAGAGGAATATAAATTTAAAAATCTGAGAACATTTAAATATAATATAATAGAATAGAATAGAATAGAATAGAATAGATTAATTTATTTGCAAGAATGTGCTCAGTGCTCAGAATAAAGCTCAGAAGAATGTGCCCAGAATAAAGCTCAGTATTCGGCTACCATGAGTAGAGATGACAAGATAGTATTTGCTGTCTTGCTTCTCGTGCCTATGTTATAATATGCCCCAAAATCTACGTTTATAGAACTGCTAGGTAAAGTGGTCTCTCCTAATTTTGAAGAATGTGGTGATGTTGATGATGTTGTACACTTGCTACTGGCATATGTGTTCATAACCGCAATTTGAGAGAAGCACTGACTTATGAACTTAGTTTAAATTTAATGAATATTGGTGTTTTTAACTCTATTTTTAGTGCACCTCGGAGTATTTTGGCAGTGAAAGTATATAAATTTGTCAGTGATTCTCTCAAATTGCTATAGATTTAGATATAATCATAATAAGGCTTAATTTATGTAGCGTGTAACGATAGGGCTGACATATATGTCACCTATAAAAGCGCTTTAAAAACTAGATTTAAATTAAAATAAAAAGTGGTCTAACGGAATCTATTATTACCTTTGCGCCAGTTATTTTTATACGTGCACAAGATCCAAAAGTTGCACCACCGTCATTTTGAACGACCAGTGACATTATCTCAGACGCAGATGAGCCGAGGGTGTAATGCGTTTTGTTGCTGTAAATTGAAAAATCAATAAAAATATTTAATTTTAATTTTAGCTACTTATACAATAAAAAGCAAAATAATTGCTATGATACCTATTTATCCGTGTGGCAAGGACAGTTTTCAGCAGTAATATTTAAGTTACATTAGGTATATTAAATATTTTTTTTAAACAAGCTTTTATCGTCCGCCATATTGTATTCAGTGTGAAGTCATGTTATTTTTCGTATTCTTCAATTTTAGCTACTTATAAAATAAAAAGCAAAATTGCTATGATACCTATTTATCCGTGGGGCACGAACAGTTTTCAGTAATCATATAGATTAAATTTTATTGAACAAAAAATTTAAAAACAAGCTTTTTTCATCCGCCATATTGAATTCAGTGTCATGTCATTTTATTTTTCGTATACTTCTCAGCAAACCCTTCTAATCGTTACCGTATAATATCATGGAGGTGCATAGTCCTACAAACTTAACTGACCCGGTGACAGCGTCGTTTTATCCATGAAAAATAAAATAAAAACAAAACTGTCTAAACAGGCATAAAAATTAGTTTCAATTTTGGCCACCGGGCCAGATAAGTTTGTGGGACTGAAGTGACCGACATAGCTATACAGGTAACAGGTTACGTAGCTGAAGTGGCAAGGGGAGGGGTACATAGTTCGAAGAACCGATAGACGCTTGGAAGCGAAAGTGCTGGAATGTGCCCCTCACTGGAAAACGCGGCGTTGGCAGACTCCTAATAGGTGGACGGACAATATCAAGCGAGAGGGAGCCTGCATGGATCCAAGCGGTGTGTTGAAGTCCGTACAAGAGACCTTTAATCCAGCAGTGGACTTGTATCGGTGGATGACGATGCCGATATTTTAACCTTCAAAAAGTTTTTTTTTCTTACCTACCCAACCACTGGAACGTTAAGGACAAATTTGGCACGCAGTCTTCCCCCTCACACTCGCGCATGATGCTGATCTCTACCGTGGTGTCACTGCGTGGACTTATATCCAACAACGATGAGTCATAATCTATTAATCAATCAAATCATTTATTCAATATCTAGGTACACTGTGGGTTCACTAATTATTGACGTTAAAAGTTACTTACTTATAAAACATGGTGGTGATAATCAGTTACGGTATCTTAAAACTAAAGCTACGAGGGTTCCAAACGCGCCCTGGTCTGAGAAGAGCCCACAACAAACTCAGCCGGGTTTGTTTTTTTATTATCACCATCTCACAAATCAATCTAAGGAACTATCAGAGCCATTAGAGCAAATTATTGCCAAGATAATCAGACAAACTTGTTTGTTAAACTAGGGACCAAACCTAAGCTTTTCGTATCAGAAATGTGGAACAAAAAGTTTCGTACGACTTGATTGAACATCGACCACGTTCACGCCAACGCTCACGGTCTGTCGCAGTTCTGTGGTAAAATGGTGAAGAAGGAACGAGGTTGTGAATTTATTTTACCAAAAAAGATGCAATAATGTTGTACAAAAATTACTTATATCTCGCCTAACTGGTGGGCCAGTTTGTTCGCGAGTTGGCGCTCTTACTTAATAAAATAAAATAAAATAAAGTTAGATACATCTTATCATAATTAGCACTAGTATACATATTATAAGTATTATCATATTATCACTAGACTTAATCTATCTTTTACTAGGTACTACTTTATCAATTCTATTCAAGTAATAATAATTATTAATAATGAGTGCGCCCTCTAGCACGATGGACCGAGGGTGGCGGGAAGTGGCTGGATGAGGAAGGCTGAGGACCGGGTGTGGTGGCGTTCTTTGGGAAAGGCCTATGTTCAGCAGTGGACGTCTGCAGGCTGAGGTGATGATGATGAATAACTAGTGGTTCGCCCCGAACTGAGACCTCGCGGTATCCATAAACTTGTACAGAGCTATCTATTGACATCATTGTGAAGTTCTGTTAAAAATACTGAAGCTCATTAAAAATTAAATAATTTCGTTTTCTTAAAATATTTATCTAATTTTAGTATTTGTTGTTCAAGTACAGGATATAGGTAATTCAAATAATTGATAAGTTTCAGGCTCAGCCTTTCAGAAAATTGAGAGGTCAACTTTGGACGTTAGAAAATCTCCACTTTGAAAGCCCCCCATTTCGTCAATTTTAGGGGAAAAATTAAATAAACCTAATTTTGATCCAATAGGATATATTACACTCTCCAAAGAATATCCGATAGAATACCAATAGGCAGGCGACGCGCCGTTGCGACTGTGCTGCAAGCTGATAAGATAAACGGCAAGGATATAAACGATATAGGGATTTGCAGTGTGTTCCGTTATACACTGATCAGTGCTCTTTACTGTGGGGAAATTCGTTCCGTTATGACATTGAAATATATGACGTCATTAATCGACGCCATTTTTGTACTGTGAGCACTGACGTTTTCGAGGTAAGGTGCTCTCAGTGCTTTGATCACGTGATCTACTGGCTGGACTGCGTTCCGTTTTAAACAGTAACCAGTATAGCTTACTATAAAGGAACGGCTTCGCAGTATACTAAATTGACGTCACACCTTACAGTGCTCGCAGTGTATTTCGGAACATACCCTTGGTTGTATATTAAGTATTTCCCCTTCGTTATGTAGGTAACGTTTACCTACTACCTACTTGAAAGAGGCCTCTGTGGACATAGGCTGCACAGTGGATGCACAACGGCTGATGATGAATGATGAAGTAACGTTAAACGTTTAACGAGGGACGAGAGGCCTAGTTGTGACAACGCATATCAGTCGATTGCAATTGATAAGCAACGTTGACCCAAGTCGGTAACTGGATGGGTGACCGAATTAGGAGGTTCAAATTTGGCCTTTTCGTTTCCTCCGTGCCTCGGAGAGCACGTTAAGCCGTGGGTCCAGGTTTATTATCACTAACATCTGATAATAATCGTTACAAAAACCTAAGAGTTTAATAGGTACCTACTCTTAGTCGAGTCGTAAGTATTACGGAAGGACGATGGGAACGCATTATTATCCCAAGAAAACTCCTACCATTATGTGATTAATGGAAAGGTGTCACGACCCTCAGTATTGAGGAATACGACGCAAAGTGAAGTAATGTTTCCTCCAACTATTTAAATAAAATACTCACCTTTCCGTTTTAAACTGTCGGGATCCAGCTGCACAGTTGCATTAAACTTGTATAAACCTTTTTTGTGGTTACCCTAAAAAACATAAAAAAATTACTTGATTGAAATGATTTGGTGCCAAATCAAAACAACTTTATTGTAACAGTAATAGTAGATTAGTAGCCAAGGGCATTGCTACTAATCTACTATTACTGTTACAAGGCATAAGTAAGTTGTAAGGCATAAGGCTGCAATTGATGCTTACACCCGAGCTAACTACTCTGCATTACATCTCGATTGTGAGGTAAGTAGGTCCTTATTACCCCCAAATGGAGCTTGTAGGTGACCAATTAGCGCTCGAGGGTAATAATGTAGCTAGAAAAGCCCTAGGGCGGTAAGTAATTAAAAAAAAAACTCTTCACTCTTTCAAAAAGTTCGCGTACATCTAACCATCATACTTTTTTGAATTACTTACCGCCCTAGGGCTTTTCTAGCTACATTATTACCCTAGAGCGCTAATTGGTCACCTACAAGCTCCATTTGGGGGTAATAAGGACCTACTTACCGAATATGAGAGATGTAAAGTTAATTTAATTTTTAGGGTTCCGTACCTCAAGAGCAAAAAGGAACCCTTATAGGATCTTTTCCTTCAGCAGTGCGAGTTTCCCTCCGAAAAGAGGCCCGATTGTCTAAGCGAATCCTAATCATTTGACAGCTTAAAACGTATTACTCGAACTGTTTAAGGAGTTCATACATGCTTTTGACGTGCAGGCATATGTGAACTCCTTAAACAGGTCGAATTATACGTTTGACCAACGATTACGATTACGATTTCCTTACACAATCGGGGGGCAGGAGTCTTAAATGTTATCCACTAGGCTATCTTATCCGCTTATTTAAAAAAACCAAAATATAGCTTACCAAATAAACAACAACATCTGTGTCAATGCGGGGTGGCTTATCTGATAACACAAATGCATAATAGCCTTCTTTTTCTAACCACGCTGCGTCACCTTCTATCCTCGTCGTTAATACAATTTCTATTTATAAAAAAAACAAAACTTAATTAAAAAAATATAATATTATGCCCGTTTTAGATACATTTATGAATATTTTAATATATGTACTCGTAAATTAAAATACGCAAGCGTATAAATAATATGTAGGATTGTTTATACCTTCGAAGCATTCTAACTGCTGGATAGATTTTAATCAATGAGGTATCAATTTTCTAAAACGTGAGATAATCGGGTTTTTTCTAGCGAGCGTCCGTAAAATACAAAATGGATGTGGAAACGGAAAAAAAACTTGCGTTCCGTGAGTGGCATATCACTAAAGTCTTTAACAAACTATTATATTTTACTATTTTAAGAACATATTTTAATGTTCGTAAAATAGTCTTTGAAACGTCATCTTGATTTAAATTTTAGAGTTCAGTTTAAGAATTAAACACAAAACCTGAAAGTTGTGTATGTAGGATTATCTACAAAGATGTACTGTTTATAAAAAATATTCTGTACATATTGGATAGAAGCAGGCGTTACTTTGGTATTTGCGGAAGTCCACGATAATCAAGGAATTGCTTTAGCGGATTATAGTGAATTAAGCTTCTTGTACCTTGATTCTCTACATATTTCTTGTTATTTTATTGAACACCAGACATGATGCAGTGCAAATCGATGTCCAGGTTTTGCTAAGTTTTTGAATTAGTACCACCACCACTACCACTACAGCCCATTAACGTCCCACTGCTGGGCACAGGCCTCCACTCTCGTAGAAGAGAGGGAATTAGAGCTTAGACCCACCACGCTGCTCCAATGCGGGTTGGCCGGTTGAATTAGTACAGTACTTGTTAATACAATTTACACTTACTTCCAGTAATCACTTTTAATTTCGATGGATATGTTATATCTACAGTTACATTTACTGTAAAACTTTTATCTTGTTCTCTAACTCTCTGAAAATCAAAAATGATTTTTAACTCTTATTAAAAAAATTGGTTGCCTGTAAAGTCGGTATACGGGCGAAAGTTTTACGTGACAACGACTTTGAGTGGTAAAATAATTTTAATGTGAATATTCATTCGTATAGTAGGAAGAAGGATGAAATCTCTCTCACTCTCTCTCTCTCGCTCTGTCTCTCTCGCTCTTAGGCGGGCTAACTGTGCTCGAGTGGAAGGGACGCGTGCCTTTCACTTTTTATGTCTGTCTCTCTCGCTCTTAGGCGGGCTAACCATGCCCGAGTGGAAGGGACGCGTGCCTCTCACTCGCTCTCATTGTGAGCGCATAACGTGAGCGGAGCGTAACGCAGTTTCTTGAAGTGTCACCCGGCAAACCAATTTATAAGACGTTGTCACGTCAAAAAAGACGATATCCCTGGCCCAGTGCATTGCAGTCCTTTATGTGAGAGGTCCCGAGTTTGATTCCTGGCGGGTTATTTTTTTAATTTTCTCTAGTCAGCTCCCACGACTGTGTAAGAAAATCGTGATCGTAAACAGTTGTCAAACGTAGGTATAATTCGAACTATTTATAGAGTCAGATGCGCTTGCATGTCAAAAAGCGTACATGAACACCTTAAGAGGATCGTCTAGTGACGAAACGCGACGCGAGTAGGTATTTTCAATAATGCTATCTGTTTCACAACGCTTCGCTGCCTTCTCCGTATCGTGCGATAGAGAGAGTTGCAAGTCCAGTAGGCCTACATTTTATTCTTGAAATATTGTTTCGGGTGATAACATTTTTACCCCCCCCAAACGTTTACGAAATTAGACAATTTTGGTCTCATTAGATTCAGTACACCTTAATCTAGGCTCGTACGTTTTATTTTTTTAGTATTTTAGTTTAGTTAAATTTTAAAAAATTAAAATATTCGAGGAAGTTTTCAGGTCAAAAATACGGATATTTAGACGGTAATAACTTTTAACATAAGCAATATTTCTTAAAAATTAAAACGTACGAGCATAGTTCTTCATTGTATCTGCAACATTTCTAAAAATTATGAAAATTGGACAACATTTACGGGAAAACGTTATCGCTTTTTGTATGAAAATTTACAACTAGACGATTCTCTTAAACTGTTCGAGTAGGTAATACGTTTTTTAAGCTGACAAATGATTACGATTTGCTTGTACAATTGGGCCTCTGTACGCTTACTCCCAGTTTTAACATTGCAGATACGATTGATCGACGTGAGCGTTCGATCACATTTGCGTCAAACTAAAATGAACCTTAATAGCATGGATTTAGAGCCACAAATTTAGTGCAACCGATTTAAATTTCGAAACGTATCGTTTGGAGCGCTGGCTGTGAATGCATACACGAAATTAAGCTCTAAATCAATGTGATTAAGGTTCATTTTAGTTTGACGCAAATGCGATCGAACGCTCACGTCGATCAATCGTATTTGCAATATTAAAACTGGGAGTAAGCGTACTGGTCTAGTAGGAGGCTGTAGCCATGCCATCAAGCAACTCAGCGTTCCGGAACGTTGTCGCATAGAAACCTATAAGAGGTACCTATGGGCTAAATTATTAAACTACCACCTTATACTGCAAAATTATCCCGCTTCCATCTTAGACTACACCGTCACTTAGGTACTTAATTAAAGTCGTACTTTTTACATCCATCAACTGTCGCATTATTCACAAGAGCCGTAAACTCGTCTTACTATGTTTATTAAGCACTAGCTGATGCCCGCGACATCGCGTTCTCTCCGTTCGCGTGGAACATAATAAAATATTTCATATTTTCATGGCAGCTCCTCAATTTTCCGGGATAAAAAGTAGCCTCCCACTTTCTAGGTCCTCAATTATAACCATGCAAAAAATCACTTCGATGCTCTGTTGCGGCGTGTTTGAAGGACCAACCAACAGAGCAACAATCAAACACACTTTCGCATTTATAATATTAGTGTGATTCATCGAACAATAAACCGATCAAGACGAAAAATGTATTTCTGTATTTTGAAGACAAAGAAGTAAGGGATTGTTTCGAGGAATAATTAGTAAGTAGTTAGTACGTGTGAATAGTGTAGTGGGAAATACGATAAAATCTATACTTCTATACTAATATTATAAATGCGAAACTTTGGATGGATGTATGGATGGATGGATGGATGTTGGTTACTCAATCACGTCTGAACGGCCGAACGGATCTGGACGAAATTTGGCACAGAGATAGATAACACATAGGCTTCTTATTACTGTTATGGTATGTCCGTTCAAATATATAACAGATTGCCTGAAAACTTAAAAGAACTACCATTCAGTGTATTTAAAAGAAAGCTGCATGAATGGCTCATAGACAAGTGTTTTTACTCGCTCAAAGAATTTTTAGAATGAATTAGTAAATCTCGTAATTTAGTTTTTGGGAAATGTTAATCTATATTTTATATTAATTGTTTGTTTAATAATTTATTAGGACATTATTTTTATGGACATTTGAGTTTATAGACATCTTAGACATTTCTTATTAATTATTAAGTATTCATGTAAAATTATGTTGTGGATTAACTGATTAATAGTTTTATGAATTACTTTTGATAATAATTTCAACTCATGTTTACATTTGCATGTCAGTAATGACGAAACATGTTTGGTCAAATTTTGTGTGTGTTATCTTTTAATTGTACCATGTTTCAAGCAAATAAACGATTTATTTATTTATTAATTTTATTCTTTTTACCCTGGAAAATTAAGGAGTTCCCGCGGGAACCAAAAAACCTTGAAATCCACGCGGACGAAGTCGCGGGCATCAGCTAGTTTTTAAATAAGTACAGAAGAGCTGACCTCAGCACCCTTCAGGCGTGCTTGTACGTCCACTGTAATTATAGGTTTACTACGATACAACGCCACATTGCCGCTAACGGGAGAGCCTATGCCCAAAACTGAAACAAAAGTTACTATAAGTTAAATATATTATAAAATAAAAAGGTGACTGACTGACTGGTCATCGACGCACAGCTCATACCACTGGACGGATCAGGCTAATATTTGACGACCTCCGTGGCGTAGTGTTGAGCGCTGTTGCCTAAACGTGCGGAGGTCCCGGGTTCGATCCCCGGCAGGGTTTGGAAATTTATAATTTCTGAAATTTCCCTGGTCTGGCCTGGTGGGAGGCTTCGGCCGTGGCTAGTTACCACCCTACCGGCGAAGACGTGCCGCCAAGCGATTTAGCGTTCCGGTACGATGCCGTGTAGAAACCAAATAGGGGTATGGGTTTAATTAACTGCCATGCCTCTAACCTAGGTTAGCCCGCTACCATCTTAGACTGCATCATTACTTACCATCAGGTGAGATCGCAGTCAAGGGCTAACTTGTAGTGGATTAAAAAAAAAAATACAGATAGCTATAGGCAAACGTAGGCATCCGTTAAGTAAGGACTTTTAAAAATTCAATCCCTAAAGGGGTAAAATAGGTCTTTGTTTGTATGAAAATCAAATGTAACGAGAGCGAAGCCGGGGGCAAAAGCTAGTAGGTATTAATCTATATATACGAGTATAAAAGCGAAATACCACTCATTCACTCACTCACTTACTGATTAATCACGATATCTCAGGAACTATAAGGCATACAAACTTGAAATTTGGAATGTAGGTTCCTTCTATGGTGTAGACATCAGCTAAGAAACGGTTTTGAAAAATTCACCCCTAAGGGGTTAAAATGGGGGAAGGAATTGGAAGTTTGTATGAAAGTCCTTTGTTTTTCGAAGTAGACTAGAAAATCGGAATTGAGGTTATTAGTTTTAAATAATAAAAACCTGCACAAGCTACATAAAGCATCTATAGATAGGCTTTTTGCTGCAGCGGGAAAGTTTCATAATCTCACATGGAAATCAGAAATTGTGTGCGAAAGAAGTCGCGGGCGACGTCTAGTAATATTATAAATGCCTATGCAAAACTGTGTCTGGGAGCTGACTGTGTATCTATGCTACGTTTTCCCGGCTCATTAGTTCAACGGATTTTGATGGTAAGTATGGTCCTTCCCTGGGATGTCCCTACCTATGTACCAAATTTCGTACAAATAAGGTAAAAAGGGCCAGGAAAGCCTAGCAGACAGACTATACAGATAGGCAGACATACTTTGGCATTTATAATATAAGTATGGATTGTGGATTCACAGTAAAGGTCTAGACGCGGGACGTGGACCCGTAAGGTGTTCCTTTGCCATGACCCTAAGTTATTTTGGACCCATATTAAACTGATATATAATATATATATCCAAATAAAACTAAAATAAACAAATATTAAACACTAGCTGATGCCCGCGACTTCGTCCGCGTGGATTGAGGTTTTTCGGTTCCCGCGGGAACTCTTTAATTTTCCGGGATAAAAAGTAGCCTATGTGCTATTCCAGACTATAATCTATCTCTGTGCCAAATTTCATCCAGATCCGTTCATCCGTTGGAGCGTGATTGAGTAACAAACATACATCAATACATACATCCATCCATCCAAACTTTCGCATTTATAATATTTATTATTTGATTAAACTATGCTAAAATCTAAATCAAATAAATATTATAAATGCGAAAGTTTGGATGGATGGATGTATGGATGTATGTTTGTTACTCAATCACGCTCCAACGGATGAACGGATCTGGATGAAATTTGGCACAGAGATAGATTATAGTCTGGAATAGCACATAGGCTACTTTTTATCCCGGAAAATTAAAGAGTTCCCGCGGGAACCGAAAAACCTCAATCCACGAGGACGAAGTCGCGGGCATCAGCTAGTATTAAAATAAATTTAAAATAAATCCATAACAAAATATAAAAATAAAACCCTAATCAAAAGACTGCACCCCTGGTTGCACCTGGGCCAAAGGTACCCGTCAAGCTTGCAGCATTGCCACGCTGAATGGCGATGGATAACCTTTGAACCAGATAGGTACCAGAAAATGTATTAACCCTTAATTTCATTTTGAAACACCATAAATACACAGGTACTTACAGTACTCTCCGTATTCATCAAAACTTGGCACCGGCAAAGCTTGGAGGCTAAACCCGAAGGTCTGTAGGCCAGAATTTTGGATTATTTGCGTGTAGACCAAGTCAGATATTGGGAATGATTTAATGTCCAACGACTTCTTCTTACTGAAGAGCTGGTTGACCTCGTTTCCGGAAAAAATGTACACAGAACCAGTACCGCCGTCGTCGTAGGGAGCACTCACGAAAATTTCTAAAAATATACGTTAATTTTAATGATAGTATTATTTGAATAATGTTTAAGATCGGGTTTCGAAGCTAGAGTGGCAATGGGCGAGGCACATATTTATATATATTTATTTATTTGAACAACCAAAAATCGTTACATTAAAAAAACCTTAAAACTACTTTAGGACACTTGTTAAATGAAAAATTTATTGAAGGTGCCACATCATTCACTAAAAACACAAAAATTATACAAAAAATTGAACTTTAAAATTTTAGGAAAGAAAAAAAAAACAATCATTAATATAAAGTTAAGACAAAAGTTAAAAACAACTTAAGTCGACCTTACCAATCTTAACGTTTTTTTTTTTAATTTTGGCAGCGTTTCATGAAAAACGTCTACCACTGTACTGATGGAATTATACATTTTTGTTATTCTGGATATGGCTGAAAATTGTTTGAGATTAGTTGTAGCTTTGGGTGGATGTAAACACATAGTTAGTTGCGAAGAACCGATAGACGTTGCGGTCCAAACGTTGGCGTTCCCACACTTACCATACTTCCAACGCTGTTTCATTTTTGTTGACTTTCGTGTTTTAGAATATTGTAATCCTTATTTTACGAACGTCAAGGTATACGTGATATCAAACTGTCATTTTGAGTAATATTGCTTATTGCTTTAAGAGTTGGCAGTATGGCCCGCAACGTTGGCAGAGACCCCACTCGATGGATGGACGACATCAAGCGAGTTGTAGGGAGCCGCTGGATGCAGGTGGCCCTGGGGCCATTGCTGCCAACGCTTAAAACAATACTTAAGCAATATTACTGAAAATGACAGTTTGTTATCACGTACCTTGACGATCCTAAATGACGTAACGTCGAGAAACGATTTTAATGCAAAATTAATAAAAAAAAACAACGACGAAATCAAGCAAGTCAACTTTACGTTACTTTAATTTTAACTTTATTTTGTAAGTGGTTCTTACTTTGTTATTGTAAAAATACAAAATTTTTTAAATAAAAAATTATTAATAAAATTTTGGTGACCTGGAAAGCCGTCCTCATCAAGATCTGTCGTTGCAATACTGGACCCGAACCTTGAAGCATCCTTGATACTGTATATGCATAATTTTTTGAACCTTGGGAATTCTGTGACAATCTGAAATAAGATAGTTTTACAGAGTGCTATACTATTAATAATGTCCTCCCGACTAAATATCAAATACCAAATATTTAAAAAACAAAAGACGCGGTTGGCAATTATTTCTAGTAGGAGACCCCAAAGGATTGTTTTTTTTAACTAAATGAATTATAATCGATTCGGATCTGCTAGCAGAGAGAGGGAGGATATTCCCTATATTTGTTTTCAGTAATTTTTATTAAAATTCGGTACAGACATAGTTTGCATCCCCGGGAACGACAAAGTCTACTTTTTATCCCGGTAATCACAGAGTTCATCCACTCGTACAACATCTTCTTGAACATTTTGTTTGCGTTTATAGTAGTTATGATTTGCACAAAGGTCACACGCGAATCGGAGCCATGAATTTCGCCTGCTAGTGAACGGTTTTAACGATACGTCTTTTTTTCAGATTAAGTACGTTGCGCAGGCCCTTTTGTTTTTGTTAATCTTCCAGAGCTACCCGACCACAGGGGATCGGGTTATGTGGGATTTTTACCCACTAAAACCCCCTCAGTGACTGTCCTCAGCTCATAATGCTTGGGCCCTGGGAACTCACAAAGAACTTACGCCGGTGCCCCTCTCTTGTGCGACGCCCATTATGGGGCGTTCCAAAGGAGGTTCATCTTCCATTCCTCTACAAGTTAGCCCTTGACTGCGATCTCACCTAATGGTAAGTGATGATGCAGTCTAAGATGGTAGCGGTCTAACCTGTTAGGGTCATGGCATTTAAATATTAAACCCATACCCTATTTGGTTTCTACACGCGGCATCGTACCGGAACGCTAAATCGCTTGGCGGCACGTCTTTGCCGATAGGGTGGTAACTAGCCACGGCCGAAGCCTCCCACCAGGCCAGGCCAGGAAAAATTCAGAAATTATAAATTCCCAAATTGATCTTGCCGGGGATCGAACGTTAAGACAAGAGCGCTACACACTGCGCCACGGAAGTCGTCAAAGGTCGTCGGAGGTGATCTCCCCGATTGTTTTTACTTTTTAGGCATAGCAGCGTGATCGTGAGTCGTGTTCCCTGGATCGTCTACTACTAGAGGGAGATTTAGAGCACTGCGCAGGCCCTACTGGCCGCTACAGCGTTGCCGGGGGGGTTGGGCGAGCGTTAGGCAGCGACTAGAAATGGGGTGTGAGCCCTAGGGCTTGAAGACACCTGGGGGCTATGTCTTCCTTAAGGCGCCTCCTGCGAGGCTCAGACCACGGCTTAGGATGACGTTGAGACGGGTCGGTTGGACTAGACTAGTCCGTATGCCCCCGAGACCGTGGGTTGCATCCACATCCGGGTGACGTAACAAATCAGGGAGCTCGGTACTTACGGAACTTGCCTCGCTGGTCTGGTGGTTGGCATGTTCGACTACGGCCGACGAGGTCCCAGGTTCGAGTTCCGGGTCGGGCCATAATTAAGTATTGGGTTTTTCTGACTAGAAATTCTTAGTACTAGCCCGGAGTTAGGAAGTTGGCGGTGTTTCACCCCCGTGCCTCGGAGAGCATGTTAAGCCGTCGGTCCCGGTTATTATCACTAACATGATAATAGTCGTTAAACCCACCACGCCGCCAACCCGCATTGGAGCGGCGTGGTGGGTCTAAGCTCTAATTCCCTCTCTCCTATGAGAGTGGAGGCCTGTGCCCAGCAGTGGGACGTTAATGGGCTGTAGTGGTACTTACGGAAACTCCTCCTTTGTAAACGTGTACAGCGCCGCTTTCGTAACCCCCTTCAACATTGACTTGCGCAGGCGCACCCACAAGTAAATCCGTATAGTTGTCGCCATCAAGGTTCGCGCTGTGTAGGGTCGAACCGAACATAGAACCGACTTTATCGTCTTTTATCTGCACTATTTTGGGTCTGCGTTTTACAAATTTCACAAATTCCATACTTTTGTCTTGATCGTCATACGAGAGAAATGCAATCTGAAGAATTAAATATTTTTTTCTATAAATAGGCGAGGCTACTTGAGATTTAGAAAGAGTTTGGAGTGCTCAAAAATATTAAAGGTTTTTAGTTAAGAATGTAGATTTTTTATTTAGAAGATTCCGTAATATACTAATATTATAAATGCGAAAGAAAGTTTGGATGGGTGGATGTATGGATGGATGGATTGATGGATGTTAGTTACTTAATCACGCCAGAACAGCTGAACGGATCTGAATGAAATTTTGCACACAGATAGATTATAGAATAGAATAACACATAGGCTACTTTTTATCCCGGAAAATTAAAGAGTTCCCGCGGGAACTAAAAAAACCACGCAGACGAAGTCGCGGGCATCAGTCATTATAATATGTGTAAGGTCTTATGATGTGTTTCCATACTCGAAATCTATACTAAAGTACATAATCGAAATGTGCAAAATCGTACTAAGGATGAAATAAAGAAAGAGATACATACGAAACCAAACCTGATATCCTTTTCTGCGCTAAATGCATATAGTTTTGGATAGCCCTTGAAAAAAGTCCCATATGCCAATGCACCACCTAAAAAATATTCACACAAATATGTTTATTGTTTATTGTTTATATGGTACACAAAACCGGAAATAACTACAACATTTCAGGTAAGTATAAAATGATAGGATCGGTTCTAAGTTCGTTATCATCATCATTTCAACCCGTAAACCGTTCGCAACTTCGCTACTAAGCACGCCTCGTTGTGCAGTCGAGTGGTTATCACGTTCGACTGTGGCCGAACCGACCGGGTTCGAGTCCCCGGTCGGGTCATAACAAGTACCTTTTGGGTTTTTCTGACAAGAAATTCTCAGTACTAGCCCGGAGTCAGGAAGTTGGCGGTGTTTCACCCCCGTGCCTCGGAGAGCACGTAAAGCCGTCGGTCCTGCGCCTCATCTCGCTCCGGTCGTGTCGGATTTTCCGTCCCATCGGGCTATGAGAGTAAAGAAGCAGAGAGTGCACATGTGTATGCGCACACACTTGTGTACTATAATATCTCCCGCGCAGATGGCTAATCTCTCTGGAGATAGGCTGCCGTGGCCGAAATTATGTCGGGACATTATTATTACTAAGCACGGGTCTCATCTCAGAATGACGAGGGTTAGGATATTGTCCACCACGCTGACGAAGTGCAGCAAATTGGCACACGTCAAACAACTACAAGAGAACTCTCAGTAAGTACGCAACTTGTAAGAACCAAATTATATCAGCGTTAAACTATCGTGTTTCATAATCATACTAATATCCTGGTGGGAAGCTTCGGCCGTGGCTAGTTACCACCCTACCAGCAAAGACGTGCCGCCAAGCGATTTAGCGTTCCGGTACGATGCCGTGTAGAAACCGAATAGGGGTATGGGTTCAATATAGCTGCCATGCTACTAACAGGCTAGCCCGCTACCATCTTAGACTGCATCATCGCTTACCATCAAGTGAGATCGCAGTCAAGGGCTAACTTGTAATGGATAAAAAAAAAATATTATAAATGCGAAAGTGTGTTTGTTTGTTGGTTTGTTGGTGTGTTGGTTTGTTGGTTTGTCCTTCAATCATGCCACAACGGAACAACGGATTGACGTGATTTTTGGCATGGTTATAGTTGAGGACCTGGAGAGTGACATATGTTACTTTTTATCCCGGAAAATTAAGGAGTTCCCGTGGGAATCAATAAAAACTTAGCTACGCGGACGGAGTCGCATCAGCTAGTTAAAAACTAAATAAAATAAAAATCTGTTGAATATGACCTAATTAGTCTCGGTGTTACGCTGACCCAACATATGACTTTAGCAGTCCATATATTATATACTAGATGATGCCCGCGACTTCGTCCGCATTGATTAAGATTTTTTTTGCCGCGGGAACACCTTAATTTTCCGGGATAAAAAGTAACCTATGTGTTAATCCAGATTATAATCTATAATCTATATTCATCTATGTACCAAATTTAATCCAGATCCGATCTGCCATTCTGGCGTGATTGAGTAAAAAAAATCCATCCATCCACCCATCCAAACTTTCGCATCATATCATACTAATATTATAAATGCGAAAGTGTCTTTGTTTGTTGGTTTGTTGGTTTACTGGTTTGTTGGTTTATTCGTTTGTCGGTTTGTCCTTCAACCACGCCGCAACGAAGCAACGGATCGGCGTTATTTTTTGGCATGGCTATAGTTGAGGACCTGGAGAGTGACATAGGCTACTTTTCATCCCGGAAAATTAAGGATTTCCCGCGGGAATCAAAAAACTTAAACCACGCGGACGAAATCGCGGGCATCAGCTAGTTTATAATATTAGTATAACTATAGATAGATTACTTCTAACGAGCTAAGATTACCTGTATATTTGTAACCAGATGCTGCAGGATCGTGCTCGGTATCTACAACCACTCTAACCGCCGCCAACGGCTGGTCCATGTCTATGACGCTTAATGTGCTGTCAGGATACATCCAACCATCCATCCATCCAAACTTTCGCATCAATATCAAATAAATATTATAAATGCGAAAGTTTGGATGGATGTATGGATGTATGGATGGATGTTTGTTACTCAATCACGCCCCAACGGCTGAACGGATCTGGATGAAATTTGGCACAGAGATAGATTATAGTCTGGAATAACACATAGGGTACTTTTTATCCCGGAAAATTAAGGAGTTCCCGCGAGAATCGAAAAAGCTCGATCCACGCGGATGAAGTCGCGGGCATCAGCTAGTTTATAATATTAGTATAGATAGATTACTTCTAACGAACTAAGATTACCTGTATATTTGTAACCAGATGCTGCAGGATCGTGCTCGGTATCTACTACCACTCTAACCGCCGTCAACGGCTGGTCCATGTCTATGATGCTTAATGTGCTGTCAGGCATGGGCTTTGCCATGAGTATCAACTTGTTAGCAATGTCTGACAGCGTGGTCCAGCCGACGCCTCCATAAAAGTGATCTACAACAAGCAAAAAAAATAATAGTTACCACAGAACCAAAAAAAAGAGTATAAAAACGAGTAGTGGTTAGACGATATAATAGGGTGGACAGGGCTTTGTTATCCAAAGCTGAAAGATGCGTCTCAAACTTCATTTTGAAGAAGGTGATGATGATAAAAACGCTAGAAAACTTCATCCACCATTACAGCCCATTAACCTCCCACTGCTGGGCCTCCGCTCTCATAGGAGAGAGGAAATTAGAGCTTAGACTCACCACGCTGCTCCAATGCGGGTTGGCGGGCTTTAACGACTATTATCATGTTAGTGATAATAACCGGGACCGACGGCTTAACGTGCGCTTCGAGGCACGGGGGTGAAACACCGCCAACTTCCTAACTCCGGGCTAGTACTGAGAATTTCTAGTCAGAAAAACCCAACACTCAATTATGGCCCGACTCGACTCGGACCTGGGGCCTCGTCGGCCGCGGTCGAACATGCCAACCACTAGACCAACGAGCCAGTCAGGTAATAATTTCTGAATAATTCGAACCGCTAGGATACGGAATGCACTGACCAGCCCTTATCAGTAAGTCTGCAGCCAAGCGCTAAACTATAAATTTAAAAAAAACAGTATTCTTTCCGAGATAGTTTGAAGTATTTTTTTTTTATCCACTCCAAGTTAGCCCTTGACTACGATCTCACCTGATGGTAAGTGATGATGCAGTCTAAGATGGTAGCGGGCTAACCTGTTAGAGGCATGGGAGTTACATTAAACCCATACCCCTTTTCGGTTTCTACACGGCATCGTACAGGAACACGTAATCGCTTGGCGGCACGTCTTAGCCGGTAGGGTGGTAGCCACGGACGAAGCCTCCCACCAGGCCAGACCAAGGAAAATTCAGAAAATATAAATTACCAAATTGACCCTCCCGGTGATCGAACCCGGGACCTCCGCACGTCAAGACAACGGCGCTCAACACTGCGCCACGGAGGTCGTCAGGAGCTTCACAACCTTGTTCTTTTTTCACCGTTCAGCGAAATGCAGTCATCCTATGCAGTCGACGCACAATCGACTTACATCGAAATGTTCTGTTCAAATTTTCTGATATAAACCTCTACGGTTTAGAATACGAACGCCAGAAATCGTCTGTATGTCTTGCCACGTATCATTTAAGTACGACCTTCAAGGCAAGAAAAAGCTAAAGCGTACAAACATAGGGGTCTAGGCTCCGAATTTATGATTTTGTCCCATTCGGTGTCGAGACCCTTGGTCCGTGGGGTCCTAGCACTATAAGGCTTTTTAAGGAAATAGCAAAAAGGTTAGTCGACATCACAGGATACCGAAGAGCTGGCAGCTACCTAGGACAAAGAATTAGTCTAGCTATTCAAAGGGGGAACGCTGCTAGTATCTTCGGAACCTTGCCTAAAGAGACTCCTTTTAATAATATATTTTAGTTTTTAATTTAGATTTTAATGTATTCCATAGTTATTGAATCGAAGCAGGCGTTACTTTGCGGAAGTCCATGATGATGAATGAACGAGAAGTTTAATTCGCTATAATCCGCCACAGAAGAGAATTCTATGTGGTACAGTGCCTAAAAGCCAGAACTTTCGACACGATCGTCACTTTACAATCGTGCATTGTCGAGTCAACATCTCATGAAGATGCTCCGGTTTCAGAGTGAAACGTACGTTGAGAGTGATTTGGAAGATTTGTGTGGTGTGGTGCTGTGCCGGTGCGAATTGCTGGGTGGTGGGTGTTCGCATGCTATTGGTGAAGGACACGCACTGTACCACATAGATTTGTCTACTGTGGCGGATTATAGCGAATTAAACTTCTCGTTCATTCATTTATTCCGTAGTTTAATTTGATATTTTTGTTATAAAAATCATATAGTAGGTATATCTAACCATTGTTGATTGTAATAAATAGTATTGTTTTATAGGCAAGAATGAATAGGTACTTACTAATGTCAATGTCGGTGGTATTAGTCGTTTTCATCTCTAGCTCATACTGTTCTACCAAACCGTTGTACCGGCTTGTCGTTGTGCCATTGGTGATGAAACAGGTACCGCATGCACCATAATTATATGTGCCATTTTTTGTAGGCATATCTAAGGTCAGTAACGGGGCACAGGTCTGGAAATCGAAACAATTGTATGTAACTTCACACTATGAATGATGATGATGATGAGAATGAATGAGAGTGCTTTGTGTTAAGCATAATTGTCGTCAAGTGTCGTCTATCACGCAATACAAAAAACCATTTCTAGCTAGCAACTACTAGTTAGTTAGTTAGTTTTATTTTCAAGTTTTCTCACAAATGTATTGAAAAATAATATTAAGTATGTGACACACGGGCTTTGTGTGACTGTATGTTCAATGTTTGTCTGTAAAACTTGTTGGATAACTGTATTTCTTTCTTACTTTCTTTCTATCCGAAACGGCGGTGGTAGAGTATAAACAAGACGTTTCATGAGAGACACCTTTATGCTTTATCCATACAAAGTAATATTATAAATGCGAAAGAGTCTCTGTCTGCCTGTCAGGCTTTTACGGCAGGTTTAACCGATTTTGATGAAATTTAGTACAGGAATAGGCTGTAGGTATCCCGGGGAAGGATATTACGGACATTACAGGTCATTAAGGACTACTTTTTATCCAGGAAGAGTCCTGTGGGAATGCAAAAACTTAATTCACGCGGACGAAGTCACGGGCATCATCTAGCATGTTAATAAACCAATTTGAGTTTGAGTATTCTCAAAGTCCATTGGGATATCAATCCACGACTAGGCGTAGGACCGACAGTTTTACGTGCTCTACGAATAACCACTACGATGCAAGGAAGCTCCAATAGACGAACAGATTAAACGACGCAAATGGAACTGGATCGGCCACACTCTACGTAGAGAGCCAGGCAATATCGCGAGGCAAGCTCTCGACTGGAATCCTCAAGGAAAAAGAAAGCGTGATCGACCCAAACAAACTTGGCGACGATTCTGGCGGAGGTCGCGAGAATAGGGATGATGTGGGATGAGGTCAAGGGTGTAGCTTCTAACCGCTCGAGAGGGCGCACTGTAGACGCCCTCGGCCCCACTGGGGGGCATAGGACATTAACACACGTATAACTAGGGTCCACCACCTCCGCTATTGCCACTCAAATACTCACACATGATCAGACAGCAAACCCCAAAAATTTGGTGACAGGACAAACTTGTAAACGCCTTCCAATAAAACATCAAATACCTGAAATTTACTCTATCGCACTTTCTTTTCGTTTTCCAAACTACAAGAAAACTTTACTGTGGAAAACTCTATTAAAAATCATGTCCGCTTGACCATCTCGACCCAGTCAATCCACCTCCCGCCGAGTGTACCCCACATTAGCGACTCATTTTTCCGTCTAATTTAATTTTTAAATACCCTTATATACGATTTGCAAATTTTAAGGGTTTGAATATTCTTGCCTTATTTTTAGGGTTCCGTACCTCAAAAGGAAAAAACGAAACCCTTATTTAGGATCACTTTGTGGTCTGTCTGTCTGTCAAGACCCTTCTTCTCAGGAACGCATTGAGGTATCAAGCTGAAACTCATATCAAATACTCAGGTTTACTGTCCCTTGAAGCTGTGAAAAAATCAAACTTCTAAGCCAACGCAATCAAAAGATACAGCCGTTTTAAATGCTGCAATTTTTCGACACTCGCAAGGAAATGAAAACGTACAGAGTACTTCCCGTGAACTCAGAATCTTGAAATTTGGTAGGAAGTAACATCTTATCATACTAATATTATAAATGTGAAAGTGTGTTTGTTTGTTGGTTTGTCCTTCAATCACGCCGCAACCGAGCAACGGATCGACGTGATTTTTGGCATGAATATAGTTGAAAACCTGGAGAGTGACATAGGCTACTTTTTATCCCGGAAAATTAACTAGTTCCCGTGGGAATTGAAAAAAACTTATTCATATTCATCACTTACATCACTTATTCATTCACTTGATAATTCATATCAAAGACTCAGGTCTATAATACCTTTAAGCTGTACCAAATCAAACTTCTAGCAATATAAATACCATAACTTTTACTTATATACCTACAGGTTTGTACGGAACCCTCGGTGCACGAGTTCGACTCGCACTTGGCCGGTTTTTGGGGTTAAATATTAATATTTACATAATTAATTATTAATTAATACATAATTAATAATTAATTAAATATTAATATTAATATTTATTAGACAAAATTTTCTAAAGCATCAGGTTGCCGAGATATCAGCTATCCTATATACTAATATAGCCTTGGAAAACCTGACGCTTTAGAAGATTTTGTCTAATAATAATTATTGATTAATACAGGTTTAAAGAGTGGTCGTAAAGTATTTCGAAAATGGCGGGACGGTAGGTAGATGTGGCTTACAAAAATATTCAAACCCCTTCATACATACAATACTTATTAACTTACGAAGATATACTCCGGAGTAACACTAATCGAAGCGCCGAGGCCAAAGTGCTGGTCAGGACTTTTTACTGAAAATAATAACGTTTATATTATTAAGTCTTTTACTTTTACGATAGCGTAATCCTGCGCCTGATCTCTTTCCGATCGTGTCGGATTTTCCGTCCCATCGGGCTATGAGTCATAGACGTGGTTAATATAACACTTAACGCAATATGATAGCGCGTTATTGTTCCATAACGGGATAACGTGTTAGGTGAGGAGCCGCCATGACGCTACGGAGTTACGAAAGTAACGCGATCGCGCGCGGCGCCTCGTAGCACTTGGAAAAGCGCCCGCCTTGTTTGTTGGTGTAATTGGTTTGTTGGTTTGTCCTTCAATCACGCTGCAACAGAGCAACGGATTGACGTGATTTTTTGCACGGGTAAGTATAGGTGAGGACCTGGAGAGTGACATAGGATACTTTTTATCCCGGAAAATTAAGGAGTTCCCGTGGGATTAAAAAAATCTTGATCCACGCGGACGAAGTCGCGGGCATCATCTAGTAATATAATAAATGCGAAAGTGTGTTTGTTGGTTTGCCCTTCAATTGCGCCGAAACAGAGCAACGGATCGATATATTGGCACGAGTAAAATTGAGGCCCTAGAGAGTGACATAGGCTACTTTTTATCACGGAAAATGAAAGCAACTTAAACCACGCGGACGAAGTCGCGGGCATCAGCTAATAAGGCTATTCAATGGTCTCTTCTAAACTGAGGCGCTTCAATTTTTAAATAAGATGACCTCTACATACTATATTGTATTTTATAATTGTTTCACTTACTTCTATTAAAGTTGGGAACTTTTTCGGTAATGTCTATAGGCATTTTGTTGCACTCAATTTTTTTGGTTTTCAATAATATATCCTCGTCCATGGGACATAGATACACTTTACCATTCAAATCGCCGAAGGGTGCTCCGACCACTGCAACAGAAAGAAGTACTTTAGGTTATTACGAGACGAGAAAGCAGAGTTTCTTGCTGGTTCTTCTCGGTAGGAACGGCATTCCGAACCAGTGGTAGATGCATTCGACTATTCATAAGCTTGTAAAAAGTCTATTTGAATAAAAAACTTTTGAATTATGATTTTTTTTAATTTTATCCAAACAATTATTTTAACAAAAATAAAATTGTGCTATTTTATGGATTGTCAAAAAAAAAACATTAAATTGTTATTTAAAAAGAATAGGAATACCTAATAACAATATTAATTGATAGGTTTACTAGCATGATCCAAAAACATAGTAAGAACTAGATGATGCCCGCGACATTTTTCGCGATTTCCGGGATAAAAAGTAGCCTTTGTCCGTCCCCGGGATACAACCTATATATCCCTGTACTGTCTATCTGTCTGCTTGTCTGCTACGCTTTCACGGCCCATCCGTTCAACAGATTTTGATCAAACCCCTAACCCTTACGCAGTCGAAATTCCGCGGGCTCGTACGAAGCGTTTTGCTTCCTCGTTTCTAATTCGAACCGCTAGGATATGGAATGCCCTTCCGGCTTCCGTTTTTCCCTCCTCTTTTAATATAGGTACCTTCAAATCAAGAGTGAATAGGCATCTTCTAGGCAAGCACGCTCCACCTTAGGCTGCATCACCACTTGCTAGCAAGTCTGATTGCAGCCAAGCGCTAGCCTATATATTTAAAAAAAAAAAAAAAATACAGTACAGTGACAGGTAATACATATGCTACTTTTAATCCCGGAAAATTAAAGAGTTCCCGCGGGAATCAAAATCCTTATCCACGCGGACGAAGTCGCGGGCATCATCTAGTAGCTATTAGTCAAAATATCCTCAATGTATTCTTCTGACGACCTCCCAGGCGCAGTGTTGAGGGCTGCAGTCATTGACTTACCAATACATTAGACGCACCATCGAAACGCAAAAAACGGCACGGTCAAATTGTGCACAAATAGGTATTCTGAACAATTTTCGCCTCAGTCGCGCATGAGTACACTAGGCGTCAAAATGTCGTATGTGTCGAATTGTTATTACAAAATTGAACCCTAAATATAAAGATATATGGTTGGTTTTTGTGAACCGTTTGGTGTCTCTTTGTCTATTATCTATAGCTGTGTTTGTATAAGCGATTGTGGACGCTTTTTGATACCCCTTACCAGGTTACCCCGCTACCGTTTTGAACAGCA
The DNA here is from genome assembly GCA_917051295.2 of Erebia ligea. NCBI lineage: Eukaryota > Metazoa > Arthropoda > Insecta > Lepidoptera > Nymphalidae > Erebia > Erebia ligea. The sequence continues at coordinate 4,503,951 of OU785223.1, forward strand.
TCATCCATTACGATTCGCAATCGAGAGGTAGTAGAAGAACTGGTAGTAGCATTTTAAAAAAATGTTGCATATAAAATGGTAATTTTTTTCTTACCCAAACTATTCATATTACGATGATAAGCCAAGGTTAAACCGAAATCTGCGCTCTTTTCTGATGGCACGACTTCTGCATGCAAAGGATCATGGAAGAAGGTGACTGCCTTCACCTTAACCACGAAAAGGAACCAAAATAGAAGATCTCCTGTAAAGATTGTGTAAATAATTAAGCATCATTATCCTCCAAACATTATAAAAAATATAAAATCTAATAAGTATATAGTTTCTTACACTTATTCTTTTCTTTTTATCGCATGATTGTTTTTTAATATTGACAATCAATATGTAGTTACAGTCAAAATATAAGGCAAAGGGCGCAGAGCTTACTGAAAACCAGCGCTGAGCACCGATTGTACATTGTTACTTTTAATTTAGTCGTAAGATAAGTGATTTCTGTACATCTAAACAATAAGGAAACTTTTTTATTGGATAGAAGCGGGTGTTTCTTTGCGGAAGTCCATGACACTGAAAAAACTAACAATGCGTTACTCTACAATGTGAAGAGTCAACATCTCCTGAAGATGCTCCGGTATCGGAGTGAAACGTACGTTGAGAGTATTTTGGAAGTTTTATGTGGTGTGGAGAATATTGCGGGCTGCAAGTTCAAGATACGCACTGTACCACATAGATTTACCTACCTTCTGTGGCGGATTATAGCGAATTAAACTTCTAGTTTTTTAGCCAATTTAGTTTGAAATTAAATAAAATGTCACACTAACCTGTCATTATGGAAAATCTACAAACAAACACTTAGCTCGACATCATTATAACTGAAATAGGAACTGGATAAGGAAAACACGTTAGGAAATATAAAATAACTAGCTGATCAATCGTTTTAACACCATGACCACATGAGTGTTTAAAATATACTGTAAACTTACATATAAGTATGAGGTAACTAAACCGTACTGGTTAATTTAATAATTATAATAATAATTTTTTCCTCATTATTTCCCGTGACACTATAAATATAATATGAATTTAATTGAAATCTATACACATAATAATTGTCCTGATAATATTATGACTAGATGATGCTAGCGACTTCAAACGCGTGGATTAAGGTTTTATGATTCCCGCGGGAACTCTAAGTTATTTTTAGGGATAAAAGTAGCATAAATCCTTCCCCGGGATACAACCTATCCCTGTACCAAATTTCGTCCAAATCAGTTGAACAGATGGGCCGGGAAAGCGTAAAAGAAACTCATAGACAGAAAATGAAAGAAAATCATCCTCCAAGTTAAATTTTCAACAAATATTAAATGTAGAACCGTTGTTGATGTTGTCAGCACATTTAGAAAGGATTTTTTGAGAATGATATACCTAGGTGAGCTATTTAACAGGGGATATCTGTAGGTAAATATTAAACACAAAAAAATGTGTCCGTTATAGACTTGAAACCATCCAACCGATGTGCCCCAAATCGGTTTCATTTAAAAGGCAATAATGCGAAGATGGTTTGAGATTGTTTTTTTTCTTTTTTAGCGTATCCGCTAGTTATAAATACACAAGTGATTTAAACTCAAATAATTAAAAAATACAACTGCTTAAATGATATTTTTTTGTGAATTACTGGATATTGAAACATAAAAGTGTTATATATTTTTGAATCTACTCATCATTTTCTTGATGACATTATAATTAATCTCATTTGGGAAAAAAAACCAACTGTAGTCTTTGATGCGGGACCATGGTCACCCTATCAATTTTTTTAGGGTTTCGTAGCCAAATTTGGCAAAAACGGAACCCTTGTAGATTCGTCATGTCTGTCTGTCTGTCTGTCTGTCTGTGTGTCCGTCCGTATGTCACAGCCACTTTTTTCCGAAACTATAAGAACTATACTGTTGAAACTTGGTAAGTAGATGTATTCTGTGAACCGCATTAAGATTTTCACACAAAACTAGAAAAAAAACAATAAATTTTGGGGGTCTCCATACTTAGAACTGAAACTCAAAAAATTTTTTTTCATCAAACCCATACGTGTGGGGTATCTATGGATAGGTCTTCAAAAATGATATTGAAGTTTCTAATATCATTTTTTTCTAAACTGAATAGTTTGCACGAGAGACACTTCCAAATTGGTAAAATGTGTGTCCCCCCCCCTGTAACTTCTAAAATAAGAGAATGATAAAACTAAAAAAAATATATGATGTACATTATCATGCAAACTTCCACCGAAAATTGGTTTGAACGAGATCTAGTAAGTAGTTTTTTTTTTAATTTAAAACTTAGTACAGGTTTGTACGGAACCCTCGGTGCGCGAGTCCGACTCGCACTTGTTTTTAAATTTTACTAGCCTATGTCACCCGGAATAAGATAAGGATTCTAACGATACCTCATTCATCACAATCCGTTCAGGCGTATAGATATTATGGTGGAATATACAAACTCACATACATACATACATACATACATGAACCCTGAAAACAATATAATACTTTTTTCAGACAGTCGTATATAATGCCTGTGGCTCTGGTATACCTAAGTAGGTATACCAGACGTAACGTAAGTACGTCAAACTCAAGCTCAAGGAAATATATTTATTTATTTTGATTTTATTTAAAAAAATAAAATAAATAATATAAGAGACGTTGAGAAGGTGTACAAAGTACACCTCAACGTCTCGTTTACAAAGTAGACATGATGGTGGTTATTAACTACGGTATCATAAAACTAAAGCTCTGTTACAGATTACTATTATCTATTAAGTGGTTACGCCTTCCCTGTAATATATTGGCGCACTTCAAATAATAAAGAAACTAACGACCAACGAGGTAATGCCGCTGACAAATGAGGAAAACCAAAATAATTGTTATGAAAAGATAAATTATTTGTAAATGTACATAAATGATTAATTAGACCATTTAGTCACACGTCATAAATAAGTACGGTATGTTGTATGGTATTTCATCATTTAAAATCAGTTCATAAAATTTCAAGGATTTTGTAAATAGACGTCATGTTTTCATGTAAGTTTTTTTTAATTTAATTTATAAAGTATTTTTATTTTTGTAGGTATACTAACGTTAATAAAGTTTTAAAAAAATAGGTTTACAAAACAAAAAAAAATGCATTAAATTTTAACTTTATTTTATGACATATGGGGTAAACGGAAAATCGGCGTTTATTCAGTGGCGTGCATAGTATTTCAGCCCAGGTAGGCAGGTAGTATAAGTAGATAATCATTCAGGCAGAGCATGAAAAAAATTTAGCATCGAGCTTTTTTAACTAGGGTAAGCAATGTTTTTATACCTCTATGTCGTGCACGCCACTGCGTTTATTTGAATAATTACATTAGTGCATTTTTTACACGACTGCCCAAAAGAAGGAGTGTAATGCTTTCTGGGTTTATGTATTGTATCTGGACTCTGTCTGCGTGAATTGAGGTTTTTTTGGTTCGCGCGGGAACCCTTTAATTTTCTGGGATAAAAAGTTGCCCACCTGTTAAACCAGGGTATAATCTACTATTACCTATTCTGTGGTATAATCTAAATTCCAAATTTCAGCCAGATCCGTCCAGTAGTTTTTGCGCGAAAGAGTAACAAATATTCATCCATCCAAACTTTCGCATTTATATTACTATAGAAGATTAGTAATTAGTATTAGTGTATTAGTGTAGCAATAGTTATCTATACTTCTATACTATCTATACTAATATTATAAATGCGAAAGTTTGGATGGATGGATGGATGTTTGTTACTCAATCACGCCCCAACGGCTGAACGGATCTGGATGAAATTTGGCACAGAGGTAGATTATAGTCTGGAATAGCACTTACGCTACTTTTTATCCCGGAAAATTAAAGAGTTCCCGCGGAAACCAAAAAACCTCAATACACGCGGACGAAGTCGCGGGCATCAGCTAGCATAATATACCTAACTGTGACACATTTTTTTGTATTGTTTCAGTAATCTTTAGGTGTTTTTGTATTTTGGAAACACTGCTGCTAACTCGGGCTTTTTTCAATCAAAATTCCTTGAAGAGTTTCCCAAAACCACGTAATTTAAGTGATGATTCGTTTTATGGATTCAGTATTGCTTATCAGCCCAAAAGTTCGAGGTAAAAAACATAATTATTACTTATTAACAAAATATACATCCATCTATACCAATCAAATCAAGGACCTTTAAGGTCCTTGATACCAATACTATAAACTACACATATACCTACGAGTACCTACTTACCTGTTATGATTGAACACAACTTCTTGTGGGTTTTAAAAAAAATACCGAGGGAACTCATTTATTTTCCGGGATAAAAAGTAGCATAATTTTTCACTCTCCAGCAGCCTATGTTATTTAAAACAGTATACATAGGTAAGTTCCCCGCGATTTATTTTGGCAAGAATAGGTATAAGAAGGCACTTGCCGTCACTTGTAGAAATTTGCGGCCATTGCAGTTAACAACAGTGTAACTCAGAATCTATATTCGTCTCTTTCTAATAACAGGTATAGCGTATGTTGACCTTTATGTTCTTTCTCTTTCTCCGCGTACATATAATATTGAACAGATCCGGAGAGGTAATACCTCCTTGACGTACTCCGCAATCTAATTTATAGGAATTAGATGGAGAGGAAGGCAAGAGTATCTTATGCACAAATTGTAAAACCTACAGAGCTTCATATGTAAAATGAAACCTCCATAAAGAACATGTTCTAAACTGAGTTCATCATGGTCTGGAGATTTACCACGTTTCATTTGTCTAACCATTTCAGTTATCTGGTCAGGGGTAAATTGCAGCCCATGTTTGTCAGGCGTTACTGAAGGATGACTGTGTTTGGCTCCCAGATCACCGTTTGTCGTTCGTGGAATTACTTTAAACTTGTCCGCAAACATATTGGCTATCTGTGCGTGTTCATGTGACCCATTCACCTTTATGGGTAGACTTTATGGGTAAACTCTTCGGTTTCCTTCCAAAACTTTGGAAAGTTAAACTGATTTCTGTATCTGTCCAATATATCTAATTTTATAGACTCTTCGTTTCTTTGGCACCAACGAAGCCTATTTTTATAATCCTTACGGGTTGTGACCATTTCGTCATATTATATAGTTCCATTTGAAGGCTTGCCTGCCATTACCCAAGTTTCAAAGTTTAACCTATATACTTGATGACTATTCTGCACATGCACATTCCAACCTGTTACTTGCTTCTTAACCTGATAACCATTATTTTTACTTTTATTATTTCTATGTAATGAATTTTTAGAACCTAGTTGCATGATTTTAACAATTTGACTATAAAAATTATATATAGTACTAGATGATGGCCGCGACTTCGTCCGCGTGGATTAAGGTTTTTTGATTCCCGCGGGAACTCTTTAATTTTCTGGGATAAAAAGTAGCCTATGTCCTTCCCCGGGATATAACCTACCTCTACACCAAATTTCAGCAAAATCGGTTGAAAAGATGGGCCGTGAAACCGTAGCAGACAGACAGACAGACAGACAGACAGACGGACAGACAGACACACTTTCGCATTTATAATACTAGTGGTTCGCCCCGAACTGAGACCTCGCGGTATCACAGAGCGCCATCTATTGACATCTCACATCATTGTGAAGTTCTGTTAAAAATATCATCATCATTAAAAATTAAATAATTTCGTTTCCTTATAATATTTATCTAATTTTAGTATTTGTTGTTCAAGTACAGGATATAATTCAAATAATTGATCAAGTTTCAGGCTTTTGAGAGTTCAGAAAATTGAGAGTTCTGAGGTCAACTTTGGACGTTAGAAAATCGCCACTTTGAAAGCCCCCCATTTCGTCAATTTTAGGGGATTTTTTTTAAAATAAATACTTTTGGACCCTATGTAACGCTATAAAAAATATTTTACTTCGCATTCGCTTCTATGAGAGCACCCCTGAAATAAAGATTTTTATAACTTTTTAAGCCATAGTCGGCGGGAGGCCATCGGTTTACATATTATATTTATTATTTTAGACGGACGGACGGACGGACAAGTGCCAATTCACCCAAGTAGACTCGCTTCGCTTCGCTTCACTTCGCTTCGCTCGGTCAATTAGTATATATAATATAAACTTCTGCGAATTGGATGCGAAAGCCAGTCTGTCTGGCTGGCTGTTAACTTTTTACTCAATAGTAGTAGTAAAATAATTAATTATATTTACAGATTGTACGTGAGTGCGCCGCAAGGATCCCATGCAGGGGAAATTTACTACTTCAATCTGAACACTGGAGAAATGACTCCGGAGCCCTGGGAAACTTATTTTACAAGAATATTTAATGGTAGGGACATGCTTCAAATTCAACCAGGGGCCATACTGCCATACTGACAAATATTATATAGCAAAACATTTAAAGCATTATTACTCAAAATGAGTTTGTTGTCACGTACCTTGACGTTCCTAAAATAAGGATTATAATTCTAAAACACGAAAGTCAACAATAATGCGTTGGCAGTATTACCTACCCCAGTCTATAGTATCCATACTTACTAATATTATCAATGCGAAAGTGTGTCTGTCTGTCTGCTACGCTTTCACGGCCCACCTATTCAACCGATTTTGATGAAAGGTATAGCGGTAGGTTACATCCCGGGGTAGGACAATGGCTGATTTGGGAATTTTAAAGTTAAACGAAAATTAAGGAGTTCCTCCAGAAATCAAAAATACGTAATCCACGCGCGGACGAAGTTGCGGGCATCAGCTAGTTCTGCACATTGTGTCTAACCCGTTGTCCTAGTGAGCGACAAACGCGACACTGCGACTCAATACAACGTGACGCGACAGTATCAATCAGTAGCTGACCCTTCACGTTGCCTACATTGTCGCGTAGACAAGTTTGTCATTTTCTATGGCGTTTGTATCGCGTCGCATCGCTTCTGTCGCTCGTAGGACAACAGGTAAGACAAAACCATCCACCACCACCACTACAGCTCATTAACGTCCCACTGCTGGGCACAGGCCTCCACTCTCATAGGAGAGAGGGAATTAGAGCTTAGACCCACCACGCTGCTCCAGTGCGGGTTGGCGGGCTTTAACGACTATTATCATGGTGATAATAACTGGGGCCGACGGCTTAACGTGCTCTCCGAAGCACGGGGGTGAAACACCGCCAACTTCGTAACTCCGGGCTAGTACCTACTGAGAATTTCTAGTCAGAAAAACCCAATACTATTGAGTATTGGGCGGCGGACGAGACCTCGCGTTCGAGTCCCGGGTCGGGCCATAATTGTATGGCCCGACCCGGGACTCGAACGCGAGGGCTCGTCCGCCGCAGTCGAACAGGCCAACCACTAGACCAACGAGGCAGAAGGCAAAAGCATACTACGCGGGAAACATGACTTTAGTAAATGAATAATCGTAATAACGTTAATGTTTCAGAAACAGACGAGGAAAGAGTACATAATTACTGGTTGGGCGCGTCTGTAGCAACGGGTCCAGACTTCTACGTGGTAAGAGTTTTTGTTTTTTTTTATTGCGTGATAGGCTTGCGCTTGACGACAATCATGCTTAGTGCATGAGGTCTAGGTTGGAATGCGCTTGCCTAGAAGATGCCTAGATTCACTCTTGCCTTGAAGGTACTATTTATAGACTATACTATTTATAGGTTTTATTTATAGACTAGCGCTTGGCTGCAATCAGACATGCTGGAAGTAGTGATTCAGCCTAAGGTGGAGCGCGCTTGCCTAGAAGATGCCTATTCACTCTTGATTTTTAAAACAAAATTTTAAAATAAAGTCAATAGAGAAACTGGAAATATGGAAATAAGTGAATATATCCATATTAATATTATAAATGCGAAAGTGTGTCTGTCTGTCTGTCTGTCTGCTACGCTTTCCCGTCCCATCTTTTCAACCGATTTTGCTGAAATTTGGTATAGAGGTAGGTTATATCCCGGGGAAGGACATAGGTTTTTTATCCCGGAAAATTAAGGAGTTCCCGCGGGAATCAAAATACCCTAATCCACGCGGACGAAGTCGCGGGAATCGTCTAGTACACAAAGTAGTAGTAGTACTCTGGCCTTTAAAACGAATTACTTGAGCAGTTGAAACACGGTCTCAACTAGTAAGCGGTTCGCATCGGAGCATTTATGTGTGTGTGTATGTGTGTGTCATCACCGAAATTAGTACCGGTATTTTTTTTTGGTAAGTCGTGTTTTTTGTAAAAAATATTTAAATGCGAATTACATACTGATGAAATATGAATAATATTTTTCGATCTTACCGACATAATAATAAAAAAATATGAACTGGTTGTTTAAATAAAAAATCACGAGTACAATTAGTTAGATACGAATTAGATGCGTTGATAAAGGGCTCCGAATTATAGTTTTTCTCACAAAAGAAGGAACTTGAAAAAAAAGGGAAAAGAATAATCTGACTGGAGACGTCTGGACTCGAACCGGTATCTTCTGGTTTCGGGACCGCCCGATTTCCCACCAGGGGCTATACCACATGAGTAGATAATATATACTTATGTGGCTATACTGCCAACGCTTAAAGCAATATTGTTTCATTATTGTTGACTTTCATGTTTTAGAATAATTATAATCCTTATTTTAAGAACGTCAAGGTTCACGTGAAATCAACTGTAATTTTGAGTAATATTACTTAAGTATTGCTTTAAGCGTTGGCAGTATGGCCCCTGAGCTATTATAACCTTGTAGATGGTGTTGAAATTTACCTTCGTATTCTAATGATATTGTAGCATTTTTTCATTGCCTGGAAACATGGATAAAACGACATTTTCTAAAAATGAATCCTAGCTAGATCAATTTATCGCCCCCGAAACCCCCTGCATACTAAACTTCATGAAAATCACTGGAGCTGTTTCCGAGACATACATAACACATACATATTATAATCTGATCTGATTATATATAATAATATAATATATAATCTGAATCTCCGAATATTACTATTAATATAATTAATATAATTATTAGTTATAATTTATAATAATTACCTATGTAATTATTAGAAATTATAACATTTATCGAGGTCGAGGTCTGAGATCTATAGGGATATCCAGAAAAGGCAGAGAATTTGGGTCAAAAACTCCATTTGGCATTTTTACCTACCTTCTAAATATTTTTTAAATAAGTACTTTCTTTTTCTTTCCTTTTAGACTTGTATTCCCCGATTTGTTGATGCGCAGCCAACTGACAACACATACAAAGGTGTGTATTATATCATGTATGGGTTTATATTACAATTTACAATGAATCATTATAGTATGTATCGCTATGAATCATGTATAATTGAAGCAGGGGTTAAAGAATGAAATTGCCGATTTGTACTGAAAAATTTAAATTCGTTTTTTTTAAATTTAAAATAATTACCATTATATTATTAACCGAGCGAAGCGAAGGTCTCTGAGTCAACTTGGGTGAATTGGCACTTGTCCGTCCGTCCGTCCGTCCGTCAGAGCCTTATAACTTCTGAATTGCTGAACGTAATTACTTCAAATTTAAATAATATAATATGTAAACCGATGGCCTCCCGCCGAATATGGCTTAAAAAATTATAAAAATCTTTATTTCAGGGGGGCTCTCATAGAAGCGAATGCGAAGTAAAATATTTTTTATAGCGTTACATAGGGTATATCACTTTAAAGATAATTAGGAATAGAGTCCAAAAATATTTTTTTTTTAATTTTTCCCCTAAAATTGACGAAATGGGGGGCTTTCAAAGTGGCGATTTTCAGAAAATTGAGAGTTCCGAGGTCAACTTTGGACGTTAGAAAATCGCCACTTTGAAAGCCGAGGCTTTAGCCAATTACATCGAGACAGTGTGACATGCACAGTTCCACACTGGACTCCGTTGCGGCGTGATTGAAGGACAAACCAACAAACAAACACACTTTCGCATTTATAATATCAGTATGATAGCTGTGCGAAGTCTGCCAATCCGCTCTTGGCCAGCTTGGTAGACTACGGCTTTGCCCTTCCGTTTATAAAAGGAGACTCTTGTCTTGCCGACAGTGTACCGGTGATAAGTTGAGATGATGATGATGAACTGTTTTTGTTTCAGTCAAAGTACCCGCAACTATAAGCATTTGTTATATAAAATGATAAGTAATGTTATAAATGATAATAATATAAGATGTTAAGATGTTATAATGTTGCCTGGTGGGAGGCTTCGGCCGTGGCTAATTACCACCCTACCGGCAAAGACGTGCCGCCAAGCGATTTAGCGTTCCGGTACGATGCCGTGTAGAAACCGAATAGGGGATGGTATGGGTATATGGTATGGGTTTGTTTAACTGCCATGCCTCTAACAGGTTAGCCCGGTACCATCTTAGACTGCATCATCACTTACCATCAGGTGAGATCGCAGTCAAGGGCTAACTTGTAGTGGATTAAAAAAAAAATATATATATAAGATGATGATGGTGAAATATTTTTTGTTTCAGTCATAGTACCCGCAGCTTTAGGCGTTTGTTATTTAAAACAGAACGAGACGTATGAATTGGAACTTATAGCAAAGCCCGATCGAAGGGATAATACAACGGTATATAGTAAGTAATATTTTGACTTTTCAAAAACACTACCTATTCTAAGAAGTTGAGTAAGTGTCTTATTATTGAATGGCGCGAAAATGTTATTTTCTCAGCCAATCATAGCGCGCGTCCGTTCGCTTTTGGTTGTTGCCTACGCGCCAGGTTCGGAGTCCGAGCACGATAGATAGAGCACGAGTCTCTATTGTTCTAGACGCTTCTGCGCTTCGGCACTAACGAATTTTGCCTATTATAACAGTTGTACAGTACCCTTACTCTGAGATTGATCGAATTTAAAATACGGTCTCACTAAGTGAGGTGAATTACATATGCATCAAACTAAAATGAATCTTAATATTATTAATTTAGAGCTCAATTTCGTGTATGCATTCACAGCTAGCGCTCCAAACTATACGTTTCGAAATTTGAATCGGTTGCACTGAATTTGTGGCTTTAAATCAAGAGTTTTTGGGTCCATTTTAGTTTGACTCAAATGTGATTCACCTCACTTAGTGAGACCGTATTTTAAATTCGATCAATCTCAGAGTAAGGGTACAGTCCGATTATGATGTCTCGGTAGTTAGCCACGAGTGCAGGTCCGCACAGGTACAGTCAACTGAAACCGTCCGGCTGATAGGTACCTAATAGTAAATACTGTATTCTGCGCATCGAAACGCACGAAGGTCCGAGAAATCATACAGTTTGAATCAGACTGTACCTAATTGGGTATTTGACAGCTAGTTAAATCAGCTTTTTTTCAAAAGTCAAATCTCAAAACGCGTACTTTGTAAGTAAGTATAGGATTTTGTATGAAATATTGAACAGTGACGTCATCAAAGCTCGACGCACTCTTTTACTTTAATCGATAGTTTAAAATAGTTATTCTAACAGGAGACGTGGATATTATGACTTTTGAGAGATGTTGTTTTTAATAATCACTAGAAAATAATTTATTTGAATAGTTGTCAAATGCCCAATTGTAATATCAGAGTTAATACGAGGTAATATTTTGACTTTTTAATTATGAAGTCCTTGTACTTAATAGTAATATTTTGACTTTTTAATAAATTTAGAGTACTGCTAACACGCCCCTGTGAATTGTTCTTAGGAGATAGACTGGACTCGTTTGGTTGGAGTATCCACGTGGTTCCTAATGAGAAAGACATTCTTATTGGTGGAGCTGCTATGTTTACAGGTTAGTTACCTTCCAGTATCCATGCTCAGTCAAGCCGCGTTCCCATTATGCAAGTGACTTGCATGCAAGTTCACAGTAGCATAGTACAATAAGTATTGTACAATAAGTTCTTATTGTACTATGACAGTAGTGTCACAGTCTAAGCAGATACGTTATTTCCTACCAGTCGTTCGACGGAGGCGTATAGACAGCATCGCTGCGGGATGACGCAGGAAACTGGCAGAATTACAAATACAACATTCTGTCACTTTATAGTTTGTCCAACCATTTATTATACTTTTGACATAATAATAATAATGTCCTCCCGATCGAATTTCGACCACGGCGGCCAATCTCCACAGAGATCAGCCATCTGCGCGGGAGATATTATAGTGCACAAGTGTGTGCGCATACACAGGTGCACTTTCTGTTCCTTTGCTCTCATAGCCCGATGGGACGGAAGATCCGACACGACCGGAGAGAGATCAGGCGCAGGACCGACGGCTTAACGTGCTCTCCGAGGCACGGGGATGAAACAACGCCAACTTCCTAACTCCGGGCTAGTACTGAGAATTTCTTGTCAGAAAAACCCAATACATGTTATGGCCCGACCCGGGACTCGAACCCGGGACCTCATCGGCCGCAGTCGAACATGCTAACCACTAGACCAACGAGGCAGTTTTGACATAAGCACGCCTATGAATGTTCATCATTATTGACAGGCAACCATCGACACAAAATGCAATACTCCAAAATAAAATGCTATAATAGACGCATATCGTTGTTTTCAATAGTGAAGCGATGTGCCCTTTCATCCGATATGTTACTCCGATCCGATACTCGACGTAATTTACTCATCTAGTAATTACAAGTAGGTACATCTTTTTCAAAATACATAATCACGGAGCTTCAACACTAGCTCTTTTGATAGTCCTTTAAGCACTTTACCATCTTTGGCGATGGATGGTTTCTATGACCTGACGGATTTATGTACATTTAATGTACTGTATGTTGTTGTATGTATAAATTTATTTATAGATTTATTTTAATACATACATTATTATACTAAGTCATTTAAACGCTTGGGTAAGTTTATAAACAATAAAAAATGTTGAGCAAAGGTAAATTATCAATGTTTCAATTTCATTTATTTGATCAAAAACATACAATCTACATGATGCACAGTTATCAAAAAGTAATACAATACAATAAAGTTTTATATAATAACTTAAGGTTTTTCATTAATTTAACACTTAATTAGTCTTAGATACATTTTGTTACTGCTGCGCTAGGGAACCTGTGTGTGTGTGTAATGTGTCAAATCGATTAAAATTTATTCTTATAGAATTTCGATTGTTAACAAAAATCGAATCAGTAACGCATTAGAACATCATTTAACCCAGCTGCCAGAAGTAAAATAAATGGTTGGGCAAATATATTGTTGACCGAGCGAAGCGAAGGTCTCTGAGTCTACTTGAGTGAATTTGCACTTGTCCGTCCCTCCGTCCGTCTGTCAGAGCCTTATAACTTCTGATTTACTGAACGTAATTATTTCGAATTTAAATATAATATGTAAACCGATGGCCTCCCGCCGAATATGGCTTAAAAAATTATAAAAATCTTTATTTCAGGGGGGCTCTCATAGAAGCGATTGCGAAGTAAAATATTTTTTATAGCGTTACATAGAGTTTCGGTATATCATTTTAAAGATAATTATTAGGAATTGAGTCCAAAAATATTTTTTTTTTAATTTTTCTCTTAAAATTGACGAAATGGGGGGCTTTCAAAGTGGAGATTTTCTATACAAAGTTGACCTCAGAACTCTCAATTTTCTGAAAGGCTGAACCTGAAACTTATCAATTACTTGAATTATATCCTGTACTTGAGCAACAAATACTAAAATTAGATAAATATTAGAGGGAAACGAAATTAGGTATTTAATTTTTAATGAGCTTCCGTATTTTTAACAGAACTTCATAATGATGTTAATAGATGGCGCTCTGTACAAGTTTATGGATACCGCGAGGTCTCAGTTCGGGGCGAACCACTAGTCTAATTAGTGTGCAGTTTGTTACCTCTCGCAACCATAGGTACCGTACCTTTATGTGCTACAACTAGCAATGGTAGCCGGGTCGGTCGTTTGTATGGACGTAGACCCACTGTATGAATACATACTTACGCTGTGGTAGGATGAAGCTTAATTAGTGAAACCGGCTACTACATACTTGAAAAGTACTATTCTACACGGCTATGGATGGTTCTATGGCTAGATGTTTTGACGACCTCCGTGGCGCACTGTTGAGCGCTGTTGCCTTAACGTGCGGAGGTCCCGGGTTCGATCCCCGGCAGGGTCAATTTAGGAATTTATAATTTCTGAATTTTCCCTGGTCTGGCCTGGTGGGAGGATTCGGCCGAGGCTAGTTACCGCCCTACCGGCAAAGACGTGCCGCCAAGCGATTTAGCGTTCCGGTAAGATGCTGTGTAGAAACCGAATAGGGGTTTGGGTTAAATATAACTGCCATGCCCCTAACAGGTTAGCCCGCTACCATGCTTAGACTGCATCTTCACTTACCATGAGGTGCAGAGATCGCACTCAAGGGCTAACTAGTGGATAAAAAAAAGAAAAAAAATGTCAGCCTGCACATCGCATGTTAGTAGATTTTGAACTTGCAAGAAAAGCGAGTATATCGCTTGCGAGTATAACACTGCTGTGCAAGTAAGGGGTCACCCTTCATAAAGTCCATAAAGTACGTCACACTAATTTCGTGATATTTTGACCCCTACCCCGTTTGTTGTTGTTGTATGTTGTTAAGTTTTTCAAATTTGACATTTCAACACTTAGATGTATAAGATTTTGAAATGTGACGTCATGAAATTTATGACCCCTCCCACCCTTTGTCACACATTGTCACACTTCGTCGACCCCCCCCCCCCCCCCCCCCCCCCTCTTAACGTGTGACGTACGACGTTATGGATGATCCCTAAAACCTCGCACCCAAAGTGCAAGTTATCGCAAGCACTGTGCTAAAATGAAAGTAACTTGCATGCAAACTTGACGTATCCAAGAACTTGCATAATGAAGTGTCATAAAGATAATATCTAGATTTTTATTTTTAATGACTACATTGTACTATTTTAGGCCGAGTTTCTCTTTACGACGTATTAAATAAGACAGGCGTACCGAAATTGATTAATCAAATAAGCGACGACAACCCGGTGAAATTTAGTTTTGGTAAGTACTTTTTTTACTCTTTCTTTTTGTTTACAGACAAAATCTAGAAAATATCTAATCTCTCGAAAAATCAAGAATCTCTAAAATAGAAGGAGTTAGTTTAAACGTTTCGTGAGACAATGGAAAGACATACCAATCCACAGCATTCTTTATCCGAAACAATTTTTCTCGCTGGGTGAAACAAACGGCTTTTCTTCACTGAAGTCAAGATAATCATTATCTTAAATCAGTCATTCAAGTATTTTATAATACAGATTATACCTATATTTTAAAAGTAAAAGCAGGATCGTTAGATATACCTAACTATTTTTAATTAAATCTTGGAAATTATGGGTAAACTGAAATAATTTTTTTATACTTACACTCATCATATTTTATCTGTTTCAGGTTACAGTGTAACTAGTGGAAAATTCTTTTCTGACCAAATAGTTTACGCAATTAGTACGACGTATGGCGCTATAGGATATGGGAAGGTAAGTATAAGTCCCACAAATTTATCTGACTAAAAATTTAGTGACAGCGTCGCTAGTATATATATGAAAAATAAAATGAAAATAAAAACTAAAAATTAAAAATCGTTATTTATTTTATTTTCTCGCAATCGAAGTGAAAAGTAGAGTGTTTACCACGGGACTAAAAGCCATTCTACTCGATTCTATAGCATACCTCGCTACGCTCGGTAAGCTAATCATCTCGTATGGAATGGCTCATTTTATTCCCTTGATGAACAATCTACTATTAAAAGATGGCGGCTTCAAAACAGCTGACCGGTTTGGCAGCTGATTTAGCGGTAGTGACATTTGAACGTTAGTTCCGGCCGAACTAAAAAATCTGTTCTACTCAAAATGTGTCTGTGTCCAAGCAATCTCAAATAAAGATTTGTTTTTTTTAATTTATTTAAGAGGAGTTACTTAATTTATCAATATCAAAAGAATGATAACTCTATTTGATTTGAGCTGAGTCAAGTGAATCTACCACTGGTTCGGTATATCATTATCCAGCAAGAAACTCGGCGGTTCTTGGTGAAAATTGTCACTATGTCCTTGTCCACTATGTTTCTGTTTTTCTACATATTGTATAACTTTTTGGTACAAATAAATTAAAAAAAAAAAAAGAAATTTAACATGGCGGCCGGGCCTACCTTTGCCGGACCACAGGCCACTTATCTTCGAACCCCTTATTTTCAGGTATATTTCTTCAACACAAACCTTGACAACATCGGTGCGATCACAGACGACGACCATTTGGCCTCGATGTTCGGCGCAGCGCTGTGCTCGGCCACTATACGCGGCCCAGCCTTGCTCGTGGGCTCACCGACGTACGCCGACAACCAGTACAGCTACGATGTAGGCGCTGTGTACATCTATGCTCCTCAATCGATTGGATCAAACGTACGTAATAGCCATGCTAATATTACAAACTAGCTGATGCCCGCGACTTCGTCCGCGTGGTTTAAGTTTTTTTTGATTCCCGCGGGAACTCCTAAATTTTCCGGTATAAAATGTAGCCTATGTCACTCTCCAGGTCCTCAACTATACCCATGCCAAAAATCACGTCGATCCGTTGCTCCGTTGCGGCGTGATCGAAGGACAAACCAACAAACCAACAAACCAACAAACAAACACACTTTCTAATTTATAATATTAAGTATGATGCGAAAGTTTTTTTTTTATCCACTACAAGTTAGCCCTTGACTGTGATCTCACCTGATGGTAAATGAAGATCCAGTGTTAGATGGTAGCAGGCTAACCTGTTAGGGGCATGGCAGATTATATTAGAACCATACCCCTAATCGGTTTCTACAAGACATCGTACCGGAACGCTATAACCGTGTGTCTGTTTGTCTGTCTGTCTGTAAGATGTTCCTGCGGGAATAAAAAACTTAACCCGAAGTCGAAGTTGCGGGCATCGTCGAGTTTATTATAAACTAGTTGTTTATAAAATGTATTTTTCAGCACATGACAATGAAGAAAATGATTAAAGGTTTCAAAAGCGGCGGATATTTTGGTCAAAGTATCGTTAGTCTTGGAGACTTGGATGATGATGGTAACGACGGTAAGTACTTATAAAAAACCCTTATCTATTATTGACTAGCTTCATTCTTTTTTTTAATATAATACTAGCGCTTGGCTGCAATCAGACCTGCTTGGAATCCTTTCTTGGAATGGAATATTAAACTCATAACTAGCTGATGCCCGCGACTTTGTCCGCGTGGTTTAAGTTTTTTGGATTCCCGGGGGAACTCCTTAATTTTCCGGGATAAAAGAGTCCTCAAATAGTTGAGGACTCTTTTATCCCGGAAAATTAAGGACGTGATTTTTGGCATGGATATAGATCCATGCCAAAAATCACGTTGATCACTCCTTTGCGGCGTGATTGAAGGACAAACCAACAAACAAACACACTTTCGCATTTATAATTAATATTAGTATATTAGTATGATGATGATAGATATAATAAGGTGTACTCAGTTTTTATTTTAGTGCGGAATCCATTTATATTCATACATCCATGGTAGAAAGTGTAACGATTAAAAATTACATTTACAGAAATCGCAATAGCTGCTCCATATGAAGACGACGGCAGAGGCGCGGTTTATATTTACTCTGGTATTGGTATCTTTGAGGATACATTCAGGAAAAGGATCCAACCTGAAGGGCTGCACGCTTTTGGATTCAGCCTCGCAAGTTTGCCGAAAGAAACTGAGAGCAATGGTAAGTGGACCATGGCTTAGTGAAGGAAATAATGAATAAAATATTCTTCATTGTACACCATAAAAACGAGAGATACATTCAAACATTATAAAATTATAAGTCGGTACAATTGGCGGCCTTATCGCTTTGAAGCGATCTTTTCCAGGCATCTACGTAATCTATACTATAATATTTAAATGAGAAAGTTTGGATGGATGGATGGATGTATGGAAAGATGGATGAATGTTTGTTACTCAATCAACCAGAACGGCTGAACGGATCTAGATGAAATTTGTCACAGATATAGATTATAGTCTGGAATAGGCTACTTTTTATCTCGAAAAATTAAGGAGTTCCCGCGGGAATCGAAAAACCTCAATTCACGCGGACTAAGTCGCGGGCATCAACTAGATATAATTATAGGGTATAACAACAAGTGAACAAGGGTCGATGCAAGGCATGGCGATGGTAGTATTATTATTGATGTTTTTACTATACTTTATTAATATTTGCGCTCTTTATCATAATATTATTGATTTCTTCATAATAATATTGACGCTCTTTGGTTCCAATAATATTAAAATAATACTACTTTAAGCTATACCTAGTATGCCCCAAGTTCAGCACGCTATATAATCATTTTTTTACAGGTTTAGCAGTTGGTGCAATCGGGACTAATAGCAGCGTTGTTATATTTAATAGTATAGCCTCGATCACCGTGCATTTGTCTAGCTCAGTAGAAATTGTTAAGGTTAAGTACTTTAAAATTAATTTTAGTACCTATAAAAACTAGGGTCCGCTCGCAGCTTCGCTCCCGTGCTAATTCGCTCTCCGAGGAAAAACAGCTGAGTGACTGACTGACTGCCCCCGATTATGTAAGAATGGCCGATCAAATCGTCAAACAACGCCGAACTTTAACGATTTGATCGGTTCCCTTGTTCGACAATTCTTACTTAATCGGAGTGCTGATCTATCAACCATAGATTTATCATCCGCTGCGCTCAGCGAGACCAAATTAAATCTATGCTATCAACGTACATCGGATTGAAATTTGGATTGAAAGCTTTTATAGCGTAAGCATCCGTTAGGAAAGGATTCTTGAAAATTCAGCCCCTGAGGGAGTAAGATAGGGCTTTGAAATTTTTATGAAAATCTTACTTAACGTGAGCGCGCACCGAATAGGTGCATTATTATGAACTAGCTTTTGCCCGTGCAAAAGCTAGTTCATAATAATGCAATAATAATATTATGAATGAATATGAACCATTACTTTTCACAATCAAAAGCTATGATTTAAAAAAAAATTTTGGAAACCAGTTCAAGCATGCATACAGGCTTAACATGCACGCATGCTTGAACTGTAGAACAAGCCGGTTAGGGTCCATTTTATTTTAACGCCAAAGTATTTCGACGCTCGAATACACTCAACTTTACTTTCAAATCTTGTGTTAGGGTTACAGGGGGCCTAGTGGGAGATTTTTTACTTATTTTATTTAATTATTTATTCATTTATTTAATCTTATAAAATTTACATAAAATTGTGTTACAACCAGTGCAAAAAAAACCACTGTCGATTTTACTGTGCACCGTGTTAAAATAGTTACTTATGATATAAAACAATAATTATAGCTAAGGAAATAAACATGCAACTAACTTAAAAATATAGCTAAGCTAACAAAGCTACAAAAATTGTGGGTAAGCTACAAAAATTTTAGCTCAGCGTTTAGCAACACTCGTCGAACACTATTCGAACGCGATAAAGGTCTTATATTATGGTCTTATACATTTCTAGGTCTATGGATTATGTGTGGAATTGCGTAACGACAGGGCATTCGATCAATTCCATACAATTACAAATAATAGGTAACTTCGCGATCGTTTATGTAAAAAATCTCCCACCAGGCCTACAGATGTCTCGCATCTCGTATAGAATGTACGCACAATTTAACAAAATATACACGTCTATACTAATATTATAAATGGGAAAGTTTGGATGGATGTATGGATGGATGTCACTCAATCACGCCGAACGTCTGAACGAACAATTTGGCACAGAGATAGATTATACTTAGTCTGGAATAACACATAGACTACTTTTTATACCGAAAAATTCAAGAGTGCCCGTGGGAACCAAAAAAGCCTCAAATGTTTAAACATAGTTTTTTCTTACAGAATGATACAACACATTGGGAACTTGAAATAACATCGTGTGTCCATGTTGAGTATCCTAAAAAACCGGTTGAAATTAACGCAGGTATATATGGACACAATCTCTAAGCTAAACTAAAATGACCATAGACTAATTGACCGACCGAAGCGAAGGTCTCTGAGTCTACTTGAGAGAATTTGCACTTGTCCGTCCGTCCGTCCGTCCGTCCGTCCGTCTGTCAGAGCCTTATAACTTCTGAATTACTGAACGTAATTACTTATAATTTAAATATAATATGTAAACCGATGGCCTCCAGCCGAATATGGCTTAAAAAGTTATAAAATGTTTATTTCAAGGGGGCTCTCATAGAAGCGAATGCGAAGTAAAATATTTTTTATAGCGTTACATAGGGTTGCGGTATATCATTTTAGAGATAATTAGGAATAGAGTCCAAAAATATTTTTTTTTAATTTTTCCCCTAAAATTGACGAAATGGGGGGCTTTCAAAGTGGAGATTTTCTAACGTCCAAAGTTGACCTCAGAACTCTCAATTTTCTGAAAGGCTGAGCCTGAAACTTGATCAATTATTTGAATTATATCCTGTACTGAACAACAAATACTAAAATTAGATAAATATTATAAGGTAACGAAATTATTTAATTTTTAATGAGCTTCAGTATTCTTAACAGAACTTTATAATGATGTCAATAGATGGCTCTGTAAAAGTTTATTCGTTTGTGCTTACAAATATAATAGACGTTAGCACCATCTTACGTGGAATAAAAAAATAGCCTACTGATAGTACTGATGTCTATGAACGTAAAGACAGTTAAAACTATCTTTACGTTCATAGACATTTACGTTTACGTCTAGTGGTTGGCATGTTCGACTGCGGCCGACGAGGTCCCGGGTTCGAGTCCCGGGTTGGGCCATAATTGAGTGTTGGGTTTTTCTGGCTAGGAATGCTCAGGTCTAGCCCAAAGTTAGAAATATTGGATAGAAGCAGGCGTTACTTTGCGGAAGTCCACGATTATGAAGGAACTTGAAATTTAATTTGCTATAATCCGCAACAATAGGCAAATATATTATGTGGTACAGTGTATCTTGCACTTGCAGCTTGCAATATTCACCACACCACATAAATCTTCCAAATTATTCTCAACGTACGTTTCACTCCGACACCGGAGCATCTTCAGGAGATGTTGACTCGACATTCGATTGATTGTAAAGTTTACAATCGTGCATTGTCGAGTTTAGCAAATTAAATTTCAAGTTCCTTCATTTCATCACAAAGTTAGAAAGTTAGCGGTGTTTCACCCCCGTGCCTCGGAGAGCACGGAAAGCCGTCGGTCCCGGTTATTGTCACTAGATAATAATAGTCGTTAAAGCCCGCCAACCCGCATTGGAGCAGCGTGGTGGGTCGAAGCTCTAATTCCCTCTCTCCTATGAGAGTGCAGGCCTGTGCCCAGCAGTGGGATGTTAATGGGCTGTAGTAGTTATAGTAGTAGTAGTAGTGTATTATATATTAAGTAGGTATATAAATGAATATTTTTGTCGCCAACATGTTAATGAAACAAAATTGCAGATTTAAAAATAACGATCAAGGTATCAGATACACTGTGTAAAATAAATGAAGGAAAGGAATACAGCTACGACGAGAAAATAAGAGAAAGAAAAAAAAGATCATTATGTCAAAATATTGTAAAAGCAAATTGCTCAAATGACGTAAGTAACTATAACTGACCGTATTTATTATCTAAAGTAAACTATTTAGTTTACATGAATACATCTGAGAGGATTTTGGGGATTTTTGTAAATCCTGTAGGAATATAGATTTTCCGGGATAAATGACTACTTCTCTACCGATCATTCTCTTCTTCTACCGATCCTTGACTATGCGGACACTTGTTATCTTGATCTCACTGAGGAGCAACTAAATAAACTTGAGCGGCTTCAAAATTATTGCATAAGGTTCATATTTGGGTTACGAAAGTATGACCACGTTTCCGAGTTTCGCCGTAAGCTCAAGTGGCTCCCGATTCGCCTTCGCAGGAATAGTCACATTCTTCACCTTCTTTTACTGCATTCTGTTCAATCCGATCACACTACACTACTTAAAAGAACGATTTAAGGATATATCTCATTTACACTCTTTTTCCCTCCGTTCTCAAAATAATATTTTATTAAGTACTCCTAGACACTCAACTTCCTTTTATAAAAATTCTTTTTCATCCCACCATCTCGGAAAGAGTATTTTTACTCTTCGATATCTGAAGGTAAAAGCCGTTATTATCCTCTAGAGGATAAAGTAAATTGAATTTAGAACATCGTGTGCACGTTATTAAATATCACTCGTCTATGAAGTTTGTGAATTCAAAACATCATTAAAACCTGTTTACTTCTACCTCTATGGTGCCGAATTTCCATACAATCGTTTTTAATTTGTTAAAAACTCACACTCGTAACCTTCTTGGTGTACTTTTTTAATTTGCTTTGCGCGCACCATTTTCTTTCACGTCATATTGTTTAAAATTAAAACCGAATAAAAACAAGAAAATTGAAAATAAGTGAAAAATTAAAACCGATTAAAAACAAGAAAATTGAAAATAAGTGAAAAACCTAAAATGAGTGATTCTAGTGACGAAGAAATTAACAGAATTGAATTTAATCTTGTGATTTTCTTTGCATTTAGTCATTTCCTCGCTGAGGTGGGATGAAAAGTTACGTGTTGCACTCGAGTGAAAAGATTTTTCACCTCGTGCTCTTTTGATTCCCTCGCTGACGCTCAGGATTCTAATTTTAGAATCCTTCGCTTGCTCGGTCATCAAAATTGAGCACGCGGTTAAAAAACAACTTTTCACTCTTGTATAACAAATAACTATTTCTCACCTCCGGGCGGAAAGCGTCAATTTTCCTCCCGCTGCGCTAAACGAAAATGCCTCTTTCCGCCTCCGTCGAGGAGAAAAATAGTATACACACCACGGGCAGTAAATAAGAAAGCCTCAGATCACATGTTTATTGACCTCGGCTTCGCCTCGGACAAGAATTACATGTGATCTGAGACATTTCTTATTTTACTGCCCTAGATGTGTAATGTACTATTACGGTAACTGCTATACGGCTTTGGAACGTTCTCCCTTTGGACATTAAGCTATCTCAAACTCTTCCTATCTTCAAAACTAAATTGAAACAACATTGGGGCTGATCCTGTAGTGCACAATCTCTAAACTAAACTAAAATGGCAGCTTTAAATCTATTTCTGTCCCTTTCCGTAGGGAGTATTATGAAAGGGTTAGCAATATTTGTAATGCTCTAATTTTAGTTTAGTTTAGTGATTGTGCACTACAGAATCAGCCCCATTATCTATCATTATGATCTATTTATTCATCTGTCGTCTATTACCTATTACTATTACTTTTTATAGATACTGTGTATTTGTCCTATATATTATTACATTGTACATTTCTGTGTTTTTATATATATATAATATTTATTTATTCATAATTGTCAGTACACCCCTCCCGCTTTCTTTTATAAGTTTCCTCTGCCCTACGGTTGCCTGGAAGAGATCGCTATTTAAGCGATAAGGCCGCCTGTTGTGTCATATCCATTAAGATTGTTTTTGTGTTTATATTTATTTTTATGGTGTATAATAATAGTTATTTGTTATACAAGAGTGAAAAGTTGTTTTTTAACCGCGTGCTCAATTTTGATGACCGAGCAAGCGAAGGCCATTCTAAAATTGAATCCTGAGCGTCAGCGAGGGAATCAAAAGAGCACGAGGTGAAAAATCTTTTCACTCAAGTGCAACACGTAACTTTTCATCCCACATCAGCGAGGAAATGACTACTAGGTTTTTCACTTATTTTCAATTTTCTTGTTTTTAATCGAAGGTTTTAATTTTAAACAATATGACGTGAAAGAAAATGGTGCGCGCAAAGCAAATTAAAAAAGTACACCAAAAAGGTTACGAGTGTGAGTTTTTAACGGACATAGGCTACTTGTAATGCCTGCTTCTACGCTTAGTAAAACTAGCAATTCATTTGCTGGAAACAGTGTCCGCTTCTACAATAAAGCCCAAAACACACAGGAAGCGGGCGCGGGTCGGGCGCGGGTCGGGCGCGGGCCGGGTCGGGTGTCAGGCGGGTTGAATTCCTTGTTTTTATTTGGACGTCATCACACAGAACGCGGGCGCGGGTCGGGCGCGTGGCGGGTGACGCTGTGTGATGTCGTCCATTTAAATACAAGGAATTCAACCCGCCTGACACCCGACCCGGCCCGCGCCCGACCCGCGCCCGCTCCCTGTGTGTTTTGCCCTTAAGTGAAGTCCGCTTCTAAAATCCTATTACCATGTGAAAGATTACTTATACGACAAGGAAGCTTGGCAATAATTTGCTCTAATGGCTCTGATAGTTCCTAAGTTAAGATGATTTGTGAGATGGTGATAATGAAAAAAAAAACCCAGCTGAGCTTGTTGTGGGCTCTTCTCAGACCAGGGCGCGTTTGGAACCCTCGTAGCTTTAGTTTTAAGATACCGTAACAGATTATCACCATCATATTATGTTTATGTAACTGGACGTCAATAAGGGCTGATTTTTCAATCGTCAGATAAAGTTTATCGGAGGAATAAATTTGACGTTTTGACAGGTTTTGTATTGAAAATCTGCCAAAACGTCAAATTTATTCCTCCGATAAAATTTATCTGACGATTGAAAAATTAGCCCTTAGTGTAGTGTATCTACCTAAATTGAATAAATATTTATGACTTATGACTTTTATCCCGGAAAATTAATGAGTTCCAGCGGGAATAAAAAATAAACTTTATCCACGCGGACGAAGTCGCCGGGTACATTTAGTACTTAATATGTATGAATAAACCAATTTTCAGGAAAACAGTAAGTTCATAATATCGTACGAAATAACTGCAACATTGAAGGAGGATCCTGAAAATACAGTTGAATATGACCCTTCAAAAGTGTTGGTCAGCGAGCGCAGCAGTCTGGTCTACCGAGCTAAAGAATACAAGCTTTGCGAAGGCGAAATTTGTAAACCAGTGCTTCAAATGAAAATTAATTCTACCTTTGCGTAAGTAAAATGCTATTCAATCTGTTCTCTCGTCCCGAACTTTATAATCACATGTCACATTATTGTGATTGTGAATGAATCACAATCATGTGTCATTATTGTGATTGGCTATTTTTATATCTAGTAGTATCCAACCGAGCTTTCGGTTTTTGTCTAGTCCATTAAGAAACGGGTTTTTGCTTGGTTTCGAAACCGAAACTACATTTGGGGGATATGTTCGGAATCCGAGAATGGTCTGAATTTGGAGCGCTCCCACTTTTATATTATTTCCGGAACCATTCCGAACCAGTGGTAGATTCACTCGACGATTCAAAATTCACTTACCACCACCACCACTACAGCCCATGAGAGGGAATTAGAGCTTAGACCCACCACGCTGCTGCCATGCGAGTTGGCGAGGTTTAACGACTATTATCACGTTAGTGATATTAACCGGGACCGACCGAAATTCACTTGTAAAAGTTTATATTTTGGATTTTAAAAAAGTGTGTGTGTGCAATTCACTAAGGCCAGAAGTGAAACTTCAGAAAAGTAAATAGGAGAGAGAATGACTTATATATAACTTGTATTCTATTTCATTTTCTCGCAGGCTGAATCCTATTTTCTTATGAATATGTTTGTCTCTTTTTAGTGTCGCTTTTTCGTTTCCTCGAATTTTCAAATCACAACGATTTATATGAAGTTTCCCTTCAAAACATTTTTTATTTATTTTATTCACTACAAGTTAGCCCTTGACTGCGATCGCACCTGATGGTAAGTGATGATGCAGTCAAAGATGGTAGCGGGGTAACCTGTTAGGGGCATGGCACTTATATTAAACCCATACCCCTATTCGGTTTCTAACGGCATTGTACCGGAACGCTAAATCGTCTCTGCCGGTAGGGTGGTAACTAGCCACGGCCGAAGCCTCCCACCAGGCCAGACCAGGGAAAATTCAGAAATTTTAAATTCCCAAATTGACCCTGCCGGGGATCGAACCCCGCACCTCCGCACATTAAGGCAACAGCGCTACACACTGCGCCACGGAGGTCGTTGAGTTTCTGTATGTGTAATGTTTTAATAGCAAGCCTTACACCGTCGGTTCGTCGAAGTTTGAGTACGTTTCGATGTACGTGACCAACTCCGGCGACACGGCGTACGGCGCCTGCGTAGAGCTGCACATACAAGGCGCTGTGGTCTCGCGCTATCCCTCCGCCTGCGCCAAACGAGCTGGCACAGACACGATCACGTGCAAACATTCTATTCGCAAGGGTCAGTCGTGGGTAAGTACCGAAAGTTTGTGTCATTTCCGAAGAAAAGGAAGCTTCTATTTAAAATGAAAACTTCTTTAGCCGCGTTGAGGACTTTTTGGTAGGGGGTAAACCTGTGGATTCGCGTCACCGACACCGTCATCGACATGCTCGCGTTGTTACGAAGACAAAAGGTCTTAAATATAAATATACTACATTCGTAATTAAACTTTAATCCCTTAGTTTTAAGGTTTATATTTTAATTTTTTTTTCAAATTATTTTAAATATTCGTTTTCACTACTACTTTATAGTTTCAACACAGTGCTTCACACACTAGGAATGTTCCCGGGCGCGATTCTCAGAGAGACGCATGTTTTAAATTCTGCCGGTTCCGCATTTTAATTATTTTTTTTGTATATTTTTTATTTCACTATAAGTTAGCCCTTGACTGCGATCTCACATGATGGTAAGTGACGTTGCAGTCATCTTTGCCGGTAGGATGCTAATTAGCCACGGCCTAAGCCTCCCACCAGTAAACCATTATGCATAGATACTTATAAATTATTATAAATGCGAAAGTGTGTCTTTATTTATTATTATTATCCATACTAATATTATAGATGCGAATATGTCTGTCTGTCTGTCTGGCTACTTAGGCTACTTTTTATCCCGGAAAATTCAAGAGTTCCCGCGGTAATCAAAAAACCTTAATCTACGCGGACGAAGTCGCGGGCATCATCTAGTCTCTATATATTTAACACTCACGCCCGTGTACAAAATCAACCATTCAGATCATTCCCTGTACAAACTATCCTTGTACCAAATCTCATCAAAATCTGTTGAAAAAATGGGGCGGGTAATCGTAGCAGACAGACAGACAGACACACTCGCATTTCAGACATTAAAATTTACAAATTGTTATTATTTATTTCAGGCTTTACATGATTTTAAATTGGAACCACGACAAGGCATTACGGGCACTGAAAAATATAATGTGGAAGTCAAGGGCGTATTATACAATGATTGTAACAAACAAGATGACGGACGCGAGTTTAATGAAACATATGACCTTATAGGAGACACAGATAATATAAATATTACAGGGTAAGTTAATCTATCAAATGATAAAGGCACACAATTTTGTCACCAGAGTATAATAATACTAGCAGAAGCCCGCCACCTCGTCCGCTTGGATTTAGGTTTACTTACTGACTTACCATCAGGTGAGATCGCAGTCAAGGGCTAACTTGTAGTGGAATCCATACTTCCATACATCCATACATAAATTATAAATGCGAAAGTGTGTCTGTCTGTCTGTCCGTCTGTCTGTCTGTCTGTCTGCTACGCTTTCACGGCCCATCCCTTCACCCGATTTTGATGAAATTTGGTACAGGGATAGGTTGTATCTCGGGGAAGGACATAGGCTACTTTTTATCCCGGAAAATTAAGGAGTTCCCTCGAAAAAACCGAAAAAACTTAATCCACGCGGACGAAGTCGCGGGCATCATCTAGTCAAATAAATATTATAAATGCGAAAGTTTGGATGGATGTATGGATGCATGGATGTATGGATGTAGGGATGTGTGGATGTATGGATGTATGGATGTTTGTTACTCAATCACGCTCCAACGGCTGAACGGATCTGGATGAAACTTGACACAGAGATAGATTATAGTCTGGAATAGCACATAGGCTACTTTTTATCCCGGAAAATTAAAGAGTTCCCGCGGGAACCGAAAAAGCTCAATCCACGCGGACGAAGTCGCGGGCATCAGCTAGTAAATAAATAAATAGGTTTTAGACAAATTCCGTGAACACTTTGATATTCCGGGATAAAAAGTAGCCATGTCCTTCCCTGGCATGCAACCTATCTATATCTATATCTATCTATATATATCTATATTTTAGTACCTATAAGACCGCCCTTGCGCACTCGTTGTTTTCCGTTTTTTTTTGTTTATAATTAAGTTATTTCTAAGTTATGTGTGGCAATAAAGAATTTATCTATCTATCTATCTATCTATCGATAGATAGATTGGCACATAGACTTGGCACATAGATATATGTGCCAAGTTTCAAAGTCGATTGAACAGATGGGCTGTGAAAGCGTAGCAGAGACTACTTTTTCTCTCTGCGTCGTATTCCTCATTACTGAGGGTTGTGAGTTGTGACCTTTCCTTTAATCACATAATATCAGGAGTTTTCTAGGGATAATAATGCGGTGGTAATAACAAGTCCTTTCGCATATGACTTAACAGATGTTAGCTTCCATAGAGGTATAATATTATATTATACCTCTATGTTAGCTTCGCATTAATTATATCCTACTAAATAAGTGTGGATTGCAAATTTTGTTAAAGTCTCTGTATTTTGATTCTCGGATTTATTAACAAGTGTCACAAGGTGCTAATGCTCAAATCGAAGCAATGATGATCACTAAGATAAGCCCCCCGATTACGTAAGAATTGTCGATCAAACGTTAAAGATTTTCGTCAAAGTAAAATAAACCATGACAGCATTGAATTAGAGCTCAATTTCGTCTGCCCATTCTTATACGTTTAGGGTATCGTACATACCTAAACCTCGACTTTGACGAAAATCTTTAACGTTTGATCGACAATTCTTACGTAATCGGGGGGCTGGTTCGATGTAACCAAGTATGAAATTTGAGCAGGTTTTGTTGAAATTTGGTAGAGATATATTTAAAATGCATCAGACTTTAAAAAACAAAACGGCTCAAACAAATTTATTGTTTTCAACAGACAAGCAAATCCTGTAGGGGATGTTGATGTGACCCCTGATGAACTTCGTAGTACGGAGCGAAAATTATGTGAACATTTATATCGTGTAAGTATCTTCCCCACTACAGCCCATTAATGAGAGAGGGAATTAGAGCTTAGACCCACCACGATGCTCCAATGCGGGTTGGTTGGCGGGCTTTAACGACTATTATCATATATTAGTGATAATTACCGGGACCGACGGCTTAACGTGCTCTCCGAGCCACAGGGGTGAAACACTGCCAGTTTCTAGTCAGAAAACCCCAATACTAAATTATGGCCCGACCCGGGACTCGAACCTGGGACCGCAGTCGAACATGCTAACCACTAGACCAGCGAGGCAGTAAGTATCTATAGTTCGCGCACAAGTTGAATGCAGAGCAAATGTATGGTGATACATACATTTAGGTACTCTGCATTCAACTCGCGCGCGAACCATACCTACATGGTATTATCGTTCACTCTAGTATCATCTCTCTTATCAACCCATTGCCGGCTTACTATACTGCGCACGAATCTCCTCTCGCAATAAGAAGGGTTCGGCTATAGTCCACACCGCTGGCCAAGTGTGGATTGGCCACAAACAACTTCGAGAACATTATGAAGAACTTTCGGGCATGCAGGTTCCCTCGCGATGTTATCCTTCACCGTTTGAAGCAAGTGATATTTATTTCATAAACGGCCATAACTAAGAAAAGTCGGAGGTGCCCGGGGATCGAACCCGCAACCCTTTATAGAAGGTCGGGTGCCTTAATCACTATAGTTCGCGCACGAGTTGAATGCAGAGCAAATGTATGGTGACACATACATTTACTCTGCATTCAACTCACGCGCGAACTGTAGGCTATCCGTTGCCGTCTTGGACAAAAATTTGGAGCTTACTGCGTTCGTAGAACTTTGTCTTTCGTTTTTCCAATTTGCTTAATTGTTAACTTTCAAACAATTTGTTGTTAGGCCACACCCACATTTACCTTTTTCATACAAAAAATTATGACCTACGATGCCAAAACGTGGACACTGACAGCGAGAATAGTACACCGACATACAGGTCGCTCAGCGTGCTATGGAAAGAGTTTCTTTGAGGGATAAAGTCCGGAACGAAGTGATTCGCCAAAGAACTAAAGTGACCGACATAGCTCTTAGGGCCGGCACCACACATGCTGAAGTGGCAGTGGGCTGGTCACGTGTGTCGGAGGACCGATGGACGTTGGAGTCGAAAGGTCCTCGAGTGGAGACCGCGTCTTCATAAGCGGAAAGCCGAAGAAAGAGCACGTTGGCGCTACTTTAAAGAGGCCTATGTCCAACAGTGGATGCACAACGGCTGATGATGATGATAATAAATTACCCTAAAGAGGTAGAATATCATGAAAACTTTTAAGTAAATTTCCTTATTATTTATCCAACAGATAGAAAACAAAGGTATCACAGATTGGATCGGTATGCAGGTTCAGATCAAGCTACCGGTCGCGCCATACATCGAATTCCCAGAAGTGCCTATCAAAGTAAGTCGATTGTTGTTCCTGAAACGCAGCAACGAATACAGCTTACCTACGCTTAAAGTAATCCTTACGCAATATTACTCAAAACGTCAGTTTGATGTCACGTACCTTAACGTTCCTAAAATAAGGATTGTATTTCTAAAACACGAAAGTGGACAATAATGAAACAACATGACTTTAAAATATTACTATTGTATTCTTTATTGCATACAAGAGACATAGAAACATAAAAAAAAGAAGCTTAATCTTAGTGAAGCGTGCAAAGGCGGTCTTATCGCCAAAGCGATCTCTCCCAGACAACCTTTGGTGATCGGAAAGGCGAAAACAGGGGTTGAGTGGCAATCAATTTAGTTTTTAGGGTTCCGTAGCCAAATTTGGCAAAAACGGAACCCATAAAGATTCGTCATGTCTGTCTGTCTGTCTGTCTGTCTGTCTGTCCGTCCGTATGTCACAGCCACTTTTTTCCGAAACTATAAGAACTATACTATTGAAACTTGGTAATTAGATGTATTCTGTAAACCGCATTAAGATTTACTTAAGAAAAAAAACAATAAATTTTGGGGGTTCCCCATACTTAGAACTGAAACTCAAAAATTTTTTTTTCATCTAACCCATACGTGTGGGGTATCTATGGATAGGTCTTCAAAAATGATATTGAGGTTTGTAATAACATTTTTTTCTAAACTGAATAGTTTGCGCGAGAGACACTTCCAAAGTGGTAAAATGTGTGTCCCCCCCCGCCCCCCCCTGTAACTTCTAAAATAAGAGAATGATAAAACTAAAAAAAATATATGATGTACATTACCATGCAAACTTCCACCGAAAATTGGTTTGAACGAGATCTAGTGAGTAGTTTTTTTTTAATAATTTTAAACTTACTACAGGTTTGTACGGAACCCTCGGTGCGCGAGTCCAACTCGCACTTGGCCGGTTTTTTTAAAGATTTTAGTTTATTTTATAATTAGTTTACTTTTATTGGTTAAAAAAAATAATTTAATTTAAAGTGCATTGTTAGTTTAAGACAATATTTATGTGTGTACTAAATGATGCCCGCGACTTCGTCCGCGTGGTTCGAATTTTTTTGATTCCCAAGGGAACTCTTTCATTTTCCAGGATAAAAAGTAACGTATCTCCTTCCCCGGGATGTAACCTATCTCTATTCCAAATTCATGAAAATCGGCTGTATAAATGGGCCGTGAACAGACAGACGTAGCAGACAAACAGACAGACAGACACACATTCGCATTTATAATATTAGTATGGATTCATTCAGAAGTTTGAGGCATTAACAAACTATTAGACAGACACCACCATAAATTCACCACGGTAGACTCGAAATCCTCGTTTGATTCTGATACTAACTACCTACTATGTGTACGGGCACGAAATTAGCGGTAGCGGGGCGTTGGCGGTAGCGGGGCGTTGGCGGTAGCGGGGCAATGCGATTAGTCGGAGAGCTGGCGACGAATTGCGGGAAGAATTTTGAAGAGGTCTGCTAATACTTTATAAGCGACAAAAACGTCTGGGATATTTTTTCGAATTTAGTACTTATGTACCTACTAAATTTAAAGATAAAAAAAACAAGTTGCAAAAAAAATGTTTTTTTGTTTTTTTTTGCAAATTTTATATGCGGCGCCGCAGCGAAATAACCGCAAACGCTCTACCAGACTGGCAGGACAGAATTCGCCAATGGACGAAATTATATTTTTTTCACAATTTCAGCTTGCCTAAAGGACCTTAACGAAATTCGTCGCCAGCTCTCGGACCACATCGCCCCGCTGTCGCCGTCGCTCGGCCGTCGCTAGTTTCGTGCCTGACGCCTATTTATTTAATCGCATGGCGTTTATATAAGCGTTATAACAATATTAAATTTATCTTGGTCAGTTAGATCAAAATTTAGTACCTACCTGCAATGTTGAATTATATATGGATGTCCAGTTTACCTAACCATTAACAACCGGGGCAGGGAGATCCCCGGTTGAACCCTGGTGGAGCACATCATCCAGCGTTGCCCTACTCATGCCTGAGTAGGGCAACGCTGGATGATGTGCTCCATCGTCATGCTCTTCCTCACCACACTCACACAAATGAGAGGGTTTCCAGCCCCACTTGTGAAGGAGGTAATTGCAGCGAATTGCTTGGTAGGTACTATAAAATGCCTCGACAAAATGGCGGCATCAAAACAATTGATATTTTATCGGCCATTGTATTATAGCACTAGTACAAAAATTAATATTATGAGGATCGTCTAGTTGTAAATTTTCATACAAAAAGCGATAACGTTTTTCTTCCCGTAAATGTTGTCCAATTTTCATAATTTTTAGAAATGTTGCAGATACAATGAAGAACTATGCTCGTACGTTTTAATTTTAAAGAAATATTGCTTATGTTAAAAGTTATTAATTAGCGTCTAAATATCCATATTTTTGACCCAAAAAGTTCCTCGAGTATTTTAATTTTTTTTAATTTAACTAAACTAAAATACTAAAAAAATAAAACGTACGAGCCTAGATTAAGGTGTACTGAATCTAATGAGACCAAAATTGTCTAATTTCGTAAACGTTTGGGGGGTAAAAACGTTAGGTATCACCCGAAACAATATTTCAAGAATAAAATGTAGGCATATCCCTACTGGACTTGCAACTCTCTCTATCGCACGATACGGAGAAGGCAGCGAAGCGTTGTGAAACAGATAGCATTATTGAAAATACCTACTCGCGTCGCGTTTCGACACTAGACGATCCTCTTAATGCAAGGTTTTGCAGGCTAATAACTGTGCGGTAATATTTTTATCGCCCAAGAGTGGAAAAAGTCTACTCTATATTTTTAATAGCGATTAGGAATGAGCATCTTTACGAGCCTAATGCAAAATTATTGTTTGTCTGTTACCAGATCTACCCGGATGGGTCTTACCGAGCGTGTCCCATGGACGACATGACCAAAGTCGACAACGTACACATGGTGACGTGTAACATTGGTGATCTGCCCAAATCAGAGACAACTGTGATCACAATATCCATGGAAATCGTTGCCAATATCTTAGGTACGTATTTTAACAAGCGTTTATAGTCTTCACCTGGGCGCATACTATACCATCTCGTAAAGCACCAAGAGAAGAAGAAGAAGAAGAAAAAGAAGAAAGCTGTATTGTTTTAATATTGTTGGCGTTCATGTTATATAATTTTATTATAATCCTTATTTCAGGGGCGTCAAGGTATGTGACATAAAACTGTAATTTCGAAATAATACTACTATTAAGCGTTGGTAGTAACCCCCAGTAACTAACTATGTAGGTAGGTATGTCAAACAAACCTTGGAAGTTGCTGGGTCGCTTCTAATTAGTCGTATCAATTTGAAACTGCAAATGTTTAGTAATACAGATGGCAATACAATAATTTAGTTCCATCGAGCTGATCCTTTAAATCTATATATGTATATATATACTATATATTATAGATAGAGTGGATCTCGGAATGGAGTGGAGTCATGGTGGTCCTCCACCACTAGGTAGTCATGGTGTCTGTTACGTATTTTTAAGAGTTAGGTATATTGCATGAAATCTCGATGTGGGCAATGTTGGCTAAAAGTCCAGATTATTTTGCCCGCCATTAAAATCGAACAAATTTTAATTTAAAAAAAAAAAATACAAAGCAAACGCTTGCGTATAATCATATAGTTGTAAGAAATTGAGAAACATACTTCACTTTCTATAGAAAAATCTCGAAATTAATTCGATTTCAATAAAAAAACGGGCAAAGTTGGCTAGTTTCACGGTACACATTCTTGCTTAGACTTAAGACATGGTTAAAGCGATACATATTTATGTTAATCACAATTCACATAAGTCCATTTCGTTGTAACTCTAAGCAAAGTCTGAGCCAAGTCAAAGTACGCTCTATAGATCTCAGCATTAGACTCTAAAATAAACAGCTAAATAAACCGTTACTGGTAAAATGGTAAAATAAACAGCTAAATAAACCGTTACTGGTAAAATGGTAAAATAAACAGCTAAATAAATCGCTACTGGTAAAATGGTAAAATAAACAGCTAAATAAACCGTTACTGGTAAAATGGTAAAATAAACAGCTAAATAAACCGTTACTGGTAAAATGGTAAAATAAACAGCTAAATAAACCGTTACTGGTAAAATGGTAAAATAAACAGCTAAATAAACCGTAACTGGTAAAATGGTAAAATGGTTTCTACACCAGCTGGAATCATGCAGTCAATCTTAGATCTTATGATGGAACCAGGAGGTGGATACTGGAACTCTTCAATGACACCTAGTAAAAACGCAATTTTAGGCTCATTTGTTTTGTTTTGACGAGTCGAATACATCACTATTCATCACGAATCATCATTATTGACCCCTAGGCCAGATAAAAGAGAATTTACAAATAATTACGTTATCTTTCTACATACAGAACTGGACGAAAATAAGCCGAATGTCACAGTTAATACCACTCTACAGCTGCTGGGTACAAACAAATCTTTAAGGTAAGCTGTTTTTTCTCTTCATAGATATCATACTAATATTATTAATGCGAACGTGTGTTTGTTTGTTGGTTTATTGGATTGTTGGTTTGTCCTTCAATTACACCACAACGGAGCAACGGATCAACGTGACTTTTGGCATAGGTACCTATAGTTGAGGACCTGATGGAGAGTGACATAGGCTACTTTTTATCCCGGAAAATTAAGGGGTTCCCGCGGGAATCAACTTGATTAAACCACGTGGACGAAGTCGCGGGCATCAGCTTGTTTTAAATAAACTACATGCTGTAACTGGCTGCCGTGTTCGAAAATTGGGTATTTGACGACTACTCAAATAAATTAATTATTTTTTAGTGATTATTAAAGAGAGGATCTCCCAAAAGTCGTAATATCAAAATCCCCTGTTAGTTTTATATTGACCATTTTAAACTATCAATTAAAGTAAAAAAGTGCGTCGAACTTTGATGACGTCACAATTCCGAATTTCATACAAAATCCCATGATAAGGCCGTGTTTTGACGTTTGAAAAAAGTTGCTGATTTTACTAGTTGTCAAATACCCAATTGTTGTAGGATAGTAATATTAAGCTCTGTTCTTTCAGTAAACTTGAATCATTAGTGAAACTACAAGTGGTGAGCGTGCCGACGTGGGTGATTGCAACCGCCTCTGTCATTGGATTGCTGATTTTCGGACTCGTAGCCTTTGCTCTTTATGAGGTACGTTTCTTTTATTACCTGTTGCTATTACTTTTTATTTATATTTTGAAGTGATAACTTTTTAATAGCCGCGTTGAGCACTTTTTGGTAGGGGGTAAACTTGTGCATTCGCGTCACCGACACCTCGCTCCGACATGCTCGCGAACACCGACATATTACTTACGAAGACAAAAGGTCTTAAATATAAATATACCTACTACATTCGTAATTAAACTTTAATCCCTTAGTTTTAAGCATTGACTTTTTATATTTTAATTCTTTTCGTTTTCACTTCTATCGGCAGTCCCTATGACTGCCAATTTCTTTATTTTTTTTATTTAATAGGAAGCCAACGGTAATACAATGATCTTTTGTCTTCTTCTATTAGAACTTAGTTATATTATAATCTTATGACTACCATTGATTACACACATACTCAACTCATACAGGCTAACTCTGACATCATACTAATATATTTTGTTTTTTGCTGATTTTCTCAAAAAGCGCTGAATCAATTGCGATAAAATTTATATGGGATCACCTCTGAAGTATGATCTACTAAACAAAAAATAATCATCAAAATTGATTTATAATTGGCGGAATAATCGCGTAACATACATACAAAAAAAACATACAGTCAAATTGAGAACCTCCACCTTTTTTGAAGTCGGTTAAAAAGTATTTAATATCTAATTCATTAGGTGATTATTCTGAGTAGGTATTTGTCCTATATACTTTTACATTACACATTTCTGTGTAATATATTATTGTATGTGTATTATTATATAGGTATAAAATATTTATTTATTCATTTGACTCAGTACAGCTCTCCCGCTTTCTTTTAAAAGCTTCCTCTGCCCCCTAAGGTTGCCTGGAAGAGATCGCTATTTAAGCGATAAGGCCGCCTGTTGTGTCATATCCATGATTTTTTTTTGTCATTTTATTTATTTTTATGGTGTACAATAAAGTGTATTTTACTTTGCTTTACTATGAGTTAGGTTAGGCCATTGCTGCGATCTTGTTTAGTTCGCTCTTTTCGTTTTCTTGCGTTTCTTTTTCAATACTTAGCCACTAAAGCCCATTACGTCCCACAGCTGGTCACAGGCCTGCACTCTCATAGGAGAGAGGGAATTAGAGCTTAGAGCCTTAAACCCACCACGCTGCTCCATTGCGGCTTGGTGGGCTTTAACGACTTTTATCATGTTAATGATAATAACCGGAACCAACAATAACGTGCTTTCCGAGGCACGGGGGTATTTCACCGCCAACTTCCAACTCCGGGATGGCACTGAGAATTTCTAAACTGAAAAACCCAATACCTACCTAACAATTTTTATGCCCGACCGGGAATCGAACCCAGGACCTGTCAGCTATGCTAACCGAAGAGACTAGTAGACCAACGAGACATTTCGACATTTCAACATAATATAAGTCACATGAGTAGATAAATGTGTTAAAGAACTACCTACTTATTTGGTTTTAAAAGAAACACTTCAAGGGTGCGTTCCGAAATACACTGCGAGCACTGTAAGTCCCCAGTAAAGAGCACTGCCAGTGCTCGCAGTGCTTATATCGGAACACCCACCAAAGGTGTCAAATGTGTATGACTCATTGACGTTTAATAAGTCTTTTTATATTACAGTTTGGTTTCCTCAAACGAAAGAACAAAGATAAACTTGTGGCGCTGAAGAAAGAAGTATATAGGCAGAGTATTGTGAGTAGATTTTAAATATGTAATAGGTACCTACTAGACATAATCACCATTATTATTTCAACCTAGCGTAGAGCATTCAAGTCTGATAGTTTTTTTTTTAATCCACTACAAGTTAGCCCTTGACTGCGATCTCCCCTAATGGTAAGTGATAACGCAGTCTAAGATGGCAGCGGGCTAGCCTGTTTGGGGCATGGCAGTTAAACCCTGTATGGGTTTCAACACGGCATCGTAGCGGAACGCTAAATCGCTTGGCGCTTGTCTTTGAGGTGACTGCAATGTCAAGGGCTAACTTGTAGTGGAATAAAAAAAACTTGCTTAATGGTATTTTGTCATCCCACAGCGCCGTTCACAGATCCGAGACAGCATGCGAGCGGCTGCGAGAAGAAAGAGCACCACAGACATCCAATTCCTAACTGATGCTGCAGGGGACATGGGGGAAAGAGAGACGACTATTGACAAAAAACTACATCATAAATAAATGCTTAATTAATGCACATGTGTTTAAATTTATTTTATTACTGAACGACTTATAATAAAATAGTAGTAAGTACCTAACAATAATCATACTAATATTATAAATGCGAAAGTGTGTTTGTTTGTTGGTTAATTTGTTTGTTGGTTTGTCCTTCAATCACGCCGTAACGGAACAACAGATCGACGTGATTTTTGGCACGGGTATAGTTGAGGACCAGTGTGCTTAGCATGCGCACAACGAGATTATCTCGCGACGAGAGAGAGAAAGTGCAACGGCAAACTTCCATAAGTACATCAATATTATTGAGAAAAAATTATTATGTACACATGTGAAAAAAATATGTTTTTATAAGCGTCGAATATGAAGCTCACAGCAGCTACTCGTAGAATTTTGTTTTTATGAGCCTAGAAAAAAAAGATATTTCGTTTTAAAGTTTTGTAGGCTATGTGGTATTGTCACTTCTAAAAATGACAACCGGAAGAAAGCCACAAAAACAAAGACAGATGACAACCACAGACCAGTAAAACATTCGGCACAACCACAGACAATCAGCATCAGTGCTTCCATAATATTCTTTCAATTATTACCATTCTGTTAGAGATTATTAAATAATGTATGCAAGAAAATTCACTTAAATAATTTAAAATACACTAAAAAAAGAGCATTACTATTATTTATGTAAACATTAATCAGACGAAATAATTTCAATTTTTAAAACGATACAAAATAATCTACTAATTCAGATTCTAGCTACTAGGTAGATTATACATAAAATGGTAACACTAAACTGTGAAACGGGAACTAAATAATCAAAAAAGATTCCCTAATTATTTTATTTTTTTACCTAGGTTCAATTAATTAAGGTGAATACTTGATAAAATTAAAAAAAATAAGCAAATTACTTTCGTCTTTACCTTACTTGTGTACAATCAAGATTTAGTAAATGTGGTCAATAATAATTTCGCCGTTGCTCTTTTGTCGTTGCCGGCAAATTTTTAATTTAACAACAATTTAACCTAATATGCACAAAATGCGGTATATTACAAAAAAAAAATAGTCAACATGTAAAGGTTCGTAGAGAAAAATACCATAAATAAGCAATAAGTACTTTTATCTCTACTTTTGACGTAACCAGACAAGTAACCATGTTAGCTTCGGTAGACAGAGAGAGATAACGGGTAGACATAATTTTACTCGTACTACGCATGCTAGCCATACTGGAGAGTGACGTATGCTATCTATTTTTATCCCGGAAAATTAAAGAGTTCCCGCGGGAATCAAAAAAACTTGAACCACGCGGACGAAGTCGCGGGCATCAGCTAGTTATTATATATATTTACAAATACCATACTACAAAAAATCTATATTTACAAAAAATATACACCGTCCAAATGATCGTTCATTTACATGGTACCCAAGACACTGGCGCTTCTCTTCTCAGCCCGGGTAGCATGGGCCGAGACAATTTTCTCCACGAGGAAAGGATAAAATTTTTATTCCTAAATAAATAAATGAAAACGATAAATAACGGTGGATAAAATAGTCCCCCGAATCCCCGTGAAGTGTCAAACGGGGATAAACTTCTCCTCTCCCCTGTTGCCGTGCTCTGAGAAGTGGATAAGTTAATTTTTCATTACTCATACACGGAAAGTAGGTTTGAAGTTGCCTGAGAAGCGGGTTGAAAGTAATACTTTTCAGCCCTAGGGAGTGCATCCATAGACAAGAAGAAAGATAGACTTTATTCATAAAGTAAAGACAACTGATTCATAGACTTTTTATTTTGACTTTCCTTATATTCGTAATGAAAAGCACAGTGTTTACCTCGGGATGAAAGACTTATTTAGTCCCTCGAACTATAGGCCCCCTCGCTACGCTCGGGCGCCAAACCCCGTCTCGGGACTAAATAAGTTACTTTCATCCCTAGGGTAACAATGTACTATTATCTCTTGTCAGTGGATAAAATCGGGGGATAAAATTTTTATCTCCGGCCCATGGTAGCCCTGCTGAATTGCAAATTAATACACATCGTTTTTCATTAACAAACTGACCCGTTTTCGTTCTAAGCATCGCAATATCAGGAATATCGTACCCATCATAAACATACGATAACATAGTAACTAATATGAGGAAAACCGGGAAAACCCACAAGCAGATTCACAAGTATCTAGAAGTAACTCGTAGTGGCCATGTCAAAAAATCTCTCTTCTCTTCTTCTTGCCCTTTTCCCACGCTATGTGGGGTCGGCGCAACATGTTTTCTTCTTCCACTCACTTCTGTTATCCGTCAATCTCTCATTCACCCCTTTTATACGCATATCTTCTTTTACACAATCCATCCATCTTTTCTTTGGTCTCCATCTACTCTTTTTTCCTTCCACATGCATATCTATCATTCTTCTCGTAATATGCCTTTCTTGCCTCCGCATTACATGCTCATACCATGCTAGCCTATTACTCCTCATATTTTCTATCACTGGCGCTACTTTCAAACTTCCCCAATATTCCTAATCTTATCCATTCTAGTCACACCACACATCCATCTCAACATTCGCATTTCGGTCGCATGTACTTTTCTTTCATCCGTCCCTTTCACCGCCCAACATTCCGTACCATATAATGCGACAGGTTTAGACCTGTCGCATTATGTCGACTGTCTTATATATTTTCCCTTTTAGTTTAAGGGGCAATCGTGGGTCGCATATAACACCTGAGACCTGTCGCCATTTCATCCATCCCGCATTCATTCTTTATTTTATTGTATACTTACTATTTTTTTTAAAATAATTATTGTATTGTGTGTAATGTATACTGGGCCCTTTTGCCTTTAATAAAAACTTTTATTATTATTATTTTGTTCACATCTCGGTCAATATTGCCGTCGTTTTGAAAGAGCGAACCAAGGTACCGGAAATCGGAACAGACCGATAGGGATACACCATCTAAGGCAATTTTATAGAAACGGGAGGGGCCACCAAAGTCACAGAACAGATGTTCTGTCTTCGTTCGGCTGATTCTCAGGCCAACACTCTCCAATCTCTCTTGCCATTTTTCCAGTATGCTCTGGACCTCGGACGCCTCTTCCCCGACAAGCACAATGTCGTCGGCAAACATCATGCACCAGGGTGCCTGCTCCTGTATGTCGGATGTTAGAGCATCCATTACCAGTAGAAACAGATAAGGACTTAAAGCCAATCCCTAGTGCAAGCCCACTTCCACATTGAACCTGTCTGTAACGCCACCTTCTGACCGAAAAGGGTGCTCGCTTCTGCATACATCGCAAAAAAAAATGTAGATACAAAAATTCTACATCAATGGTAGCTGAATTACAAAAATAAATGATGTTCTGGACAAATATATAGTCATACATAATATAATAACGTCATACTAAAGGAGAAGGACCATTTCGGGTGTAGTTTTGTACACTATAATAGTACAATATAATAATGTAATAGAAGATAATATATCTAATGTCATTAAAACGTGGCAACTCCAGCATAAAAAAAAAACCGGCCAAGTGCGAGTCGGACTCGCGCACCGAGGGTTCCGTACAAACCTGTAGTAAGTTTTACGATTTATGACGTATTAAAAACAAGACGAAATGAACCGCAAAACTAACTTTGTTTGTAGAGGTTTACTGTTAATATCAAAAAAACTATGCTAGTTAGAGCATTGGCTATAGTTTTCCTGTAAAATATACATAAATTCCTATTGACCATAATTATTTCAGATTTTTCGATTGGTAAACTCCGGAGATAAGGGGGGGGGAACGGTATTTTTTTCGACATTTTGCCCGATAAATCAAAAACTATCATGACTAAAAATAATTAAAAATCTGTTTTAGAATGTACAAAGTAAACCCTTTCATATGATACCCCACACAGTACAGTTATCTCACTTTTAAATTTCAACCCTCCGATTTTCCCCCCTTTTTAAATAAGAACAAAAATAATTTCCAATTTTTTTTAATTCCAGTGTCTTTGGGCCACTAATATACACAACTATTCCAAATTTCATGTCGTGCTTCGGTAGTTACTGAAATAATCGAGTGTGACGGACGGACAGACGGACAGACGGACAGACAGACGGAGAAAGTCGCACCAGAAGGGTTCCATTTTACCATTTTGGTACGGAACCCTAAAAACATCTAATCAATGCAGTCAAGCAGTTTTAGAGGAACCTCATAATTATCATAACAAGCGTTTGGCAACTCTATAGGTAGGTACAAAGACGCGAACGAATAGAAACATTTTCTACCACTACGCCTGTGATAAACGTAATATTATTTTTCAATACACTTGCTCGCAAAATGCACTTACAGAGGCAGTAAACAGGGCTTGTAAGTTAAATTTACTGCCCTCGTGCTTTTTTTTTGCAGAATTTACTGCCCTCGTGCTATTTTTTTGCAGTTTTTTTTTTATTTTTGTAAGGCCACTTTACTTCTAAATAAAAAGTTTTCTTGAAAGAAGGTTCATAATGATATTGACTTTGTAAGTAGAAAACTTAAAAAATAATAACATTTAGATGTAGATTGATGAAATTAATTCATGAAATTAAAAATTGTATTTAATTTAGTTAATTAAAATTATTTTAAGTTTTATAAATCAAAAAGTAAAGGCTGAATAGTCCAGGCCGATAGTTAAGAGCTAGAACCTAGAGCCATGAAGCCAATTAAAAAAAAAGCAATTACAACAACGCGCTATAGATAGGTACTACTAAAATCTTGAATCTGTGCGCGCTATTTTTAAAAGTTTCATTGAGTTTTTCTTATAAATTATTAAATAATAAGATGAGTGGTATAAGTGATGTGTAATAATAAAATTAAATCAACAATAAGGTATTTTAGCTGTGAGAAAAAAGTCGCGCTTATAATTGCCGCCGAAAATCTCGACTAAGTATGGGCGTGAGAAGCCATTTTCTAGTGAGTACCTAGTTCCTACCTACTCGACTTTTAATTTCAAGTTTTCTCACAAATGTATTGAAAAATATCGTGTGATACACGGGCGTTAAGGTTTTAACAAACTCGTGACGATGGTCAACCCTCGACTGGCGTCATCGGGCTGACATTAGTCAACTCGTATGTAAAAACCTATTTACCGCCCTTATATCACAAACTACTATTTCAATACACTTGCTCGCAAAATGCACTTACTGAGGCAGTAAACAGGGCTTGTAAGTTAAATTTACTGCCCTCGTGCTTTTTTTTGCAGAATTTACTGCCCTCGTGCTATTTTTTTGCAGTTTTTTTTTTATTTTTGTAAGGCCACTTTACTTCTAAATAAAAAGTTTTCTTGAAAGAAGGTTCTTAATGATATTGACTTTGTATGTAGAAAACTTAAAAAATAATAATATTTAGATGTGGATCGATGAAATTACTTCATGAAATTAAAAATTGTATTTAATTTAGTTAATTAAAGTTGTTTCAAGTTTTATAAATCAAAAAAGTAAAGGCTGAATAGTCCAGGCTGATAGTTAAGAGCTAGAACCTAGAGCCATGAAGCCAATTAAAAAAAACGCTGTAATTGCGTTTTTTTTAATTGGCTTCATGGCTCTAGGTTCTAGCTCTTAACTATCAGCCTGGACTATTCAGCCCGCTCAACGCGCTCTAAATAGGTACTACTAAAATCTTGAATCTGTGCGCGCTATTTTTAAAAGTTTCATTGAGTTTTTCAAATTATTAAATAATAAGATGAGTGGTATAAGTGATGTGTAATAATAAAATTAAATCAACAATAAGGTAATTTAGCTGTGAGAAAAAAGTCGCGCTTGTAATAGCCGCCGAAAATCTCGACTAAGTATGGGCGTGAGAAGCCATTTTCTAGTCAGTACCTAGTTCCTACCTACTCGACTTTTAATTTCAAGTTTTCTCACAAATGTATTGAAAAATATCGTGTGATACACGGGCGTTAAGGTTTTAACAAACTCGTGACGATGGTCAGCCCTCGACTGGCGTCATCGGGCTGACATTAGTCAACTCGTATGAAAAAACCTAGTTGATGCTCGCGACTTCGTCAAATAATAAACGATTTGCTCCCAGAAACTTTTGAAGACAGATATTTAAAAGCATACGAAAATTCCTGCAAGTGGAAAAATACTTACTAAAGATGCCAATTGCCTAATTTCAGAGGAAGTATCGCTAGTTTCCTTTCAAGACCTAGGTATCATTAATTTATTTATTCATTCATTGGCATTTTTAGTTTTCGAAAATAGATATAATAAGATCATAATATATTGAATAATCTTTTTTAGGGTTCCGTAGCCAAATTTGGCAAAAACGGAACCCTTATAGATTCGTCATGTCTGTCTGTCTGTCTGTCTGTCTGTCCGTCCGTATGTCACAGCCACTTTTTTCCGAAACTATAAGAACTATACTGTTGAAACTTGGGAAGTAGTTGTGTTCTGTGAACCGCATTAAGATTTTCACACAAAAATAGAAAAAAAACAATAAATTTTTAATTTTTAATAAATTTTGGGGGTCCCCCCCCATACTTAGGTATGGGGACCCCCAAAATTTATTGTTTTTTTTCTATTTTTGTGTGAAAAAGTATGGGGACCCCCAAAATTTATTGCTTTTTTTCTATTTTTGTGTGAAAATCTTAATATGATAAAAAATAGAAAAAAACAATAAATTTTGGGGGTCCCCATACTTAGAACTGACACTCAAAAATTTTTTTTTCATCAAACCCATACGTGTGGGGTATCTATAGATAGGTCTTCAAAAATGATATTGAGGTTTCTAATATTATTTTTTTCTAAACTGAATAGTTTGCGCGAGAGACACTTCCAAAGTGGTAAAATGTGTGTCCCTCCCCCT
The DNA here is from genome assembly GCA_917051295.2 of Erebia ligea. NCBI lineage: Eukaryota > Metazoa > Arthropoda > Insecta > Lepidoptera > Nymphalidae > Erebia > Erebia ligea. The sequence goes on from OU785223.1 coordinate 4,548,540, forward strand.
GTAACTTCTAAAATAAGAGAATGATAAAACTAAAAAAAATATATGATGTACATTACCATGCAAACTTCCACCGAAAATTAGTTTGAACGAGATCTAGTAAGTAGTTTTTTTTTAATAATTTAAAACTTACTACAGGTTTGTACGGAACCCTCGGTGCGCGAGTCCAACTCGCACTTGGCCGGTTTTTATTGCCTTGATTTTATTGCCTCGCGAGGTGTGAAAATTAGAGTATTCAACGCAGGGGTAATGCTGTCTTTGTCTTGGGCGCCCCTAAACCCCGCACTCACTCAGGATTCTAGATGCAACACCCTCGCTAAGCTCGGGAGTTACTCTAAATTCCCTCCTTGCGCTTGGGGTTTATCCTGGCGCCCGTGACGTAAGACCTTGCATTACCCCCATGTTGAATAATCTACTATTAAAATAAAATTAAACAACGATAATACTTTAGGAAAACCAACCGACCTTAGGAAAACCCCTGTGGCATACTACGCGTAATCATATTTTGAATTGATAATATTATGTTCCCTAGAAATTACTGTTCGCAATTATAGGTACCTACAATATTATAGTTTGCTTATCAAACGTATATAACGTGTATAGATACCTAAGTTATTTTTATAATATTAAGGTTAAGAAGCTTGATAAATCAAGACGTTTCTCTAAGTACACAAAAACACTCAATAAACAAATACATAATATAATTATAATATAATTATTTCAATCAATAAAATATATCTTGATGGAAATATTAAGAATGTTTTCAAGTGATACAAAGTGCTACAAATTTTTTATCATTGCACTACTGACATGTTTTTGTAAGTATTTTAGATAAAGTATGTATTTCATATTTTTTAATAAATTATTTTATCAGATATGTACGTAAACATAATCTTTTTTCGACTTTTTAACTGTCCCTGGCTGATGTCCAACACTTTTTTATTTATTTTAATTTGTTTTTAAGTATATTTTTGTCCTTCAAGTACAGAATTTAGATACATATATCTAGATAATATTTATTTAGAGATATCATAATAGGTAGATATCTAATTATTTCTATGATCGTTTATTATTCTGGTTGGGATCACATAAAAATCATTTTATGAAAGCATTAAGTTCTTTAACGTAAACGCTAAGTAATTTTATCTATAAGTAGTAAATATACAGTACCTACCACAGTATACAGCTATGTATTTGTATGTTATTGATATTGATAACAGGTTAGCATGTGACCATGGTCCATGACCTCCTGCTGAGTGCATTCAGTCTCCCACAGTAATCCATACTAATTATATTATAAATGCGAAAGTGTGCCTGTCTGTCTGCTACGCTTGCACTGCCCATCTTTTCAATCGATTTTGAGGTTTGGTACAGAGATAGGCGGTATCCCGGGGAAGACCTACGCTACTTCCCGTGGCAAAAAAACGTTAATCCAAGCGGACGAAGTCGCGGGCATCTTTTAAAGTTTTTAATATATTTATCACTTTACAGTACCATCGACATATTCAAAGCAATACCGCACAGATTATGTATACAACAGAAAAACAGATGCCTTTTATAAATTTCACATGGAAGCCGTGATATCTTCCCAAGCGAAAAAACTTTGTGCTGTGGAAGGTGCCTCCCTCATGGTGCCTAAATCAGAGCAGGACATAGAACAGGCGCACGCGTTGTACAAACAATACCCCGATATAGAGAACATCGCTTGGATAGGGTATGACGGCAAAGAGCATGAGTCAACTGAAGAAATTCCTCTCATCGACTGTAAGTAGACACTAATCGACCACGAACCTCGCTAATTATTACCATTAAACATTATACTGCTAGACACTACCTTCCTATTTCAATCGGACAAGAAAGGAATGCTTTATTTATTACGCGTTTAAGAATGAGATAGAATCACATGATTTTTTCTTCGCATCCCTCATCGCGTGCTGCCAGCAGATGAACCAAACCCCACACAAAAAATCCCAGGCCCACCGCAAATTTTCGAAGGCGCCCGATATTTTTTGGCGAACTACATTTTTAATGTAAATGTTTCACTTTAGTGTTGAGTTTGAGTTAGATTATGGAGGGGAAGGAGTATCAAGAGCTTGAAACTAATTTTTTCAAGAAAGTGGATTCAAAGTGGCTCCTAAAATTCAAAATCACTTATTTTGAATACCAGGTAGGTATATGCAAGACAAGGCTGGTGTCAATATAACTATTAGCGTAGGTATCTGCCATATTTATTTATTTTAATAATCAATCTCGAAATCTATTAACAGAGAGTCTAAAGTCTCAGCCTATTTTGGGTTATTGTAGATCCACCAACATAATTTTAAAATTACTATTACGCTGTTGGCAGTTGGCACGCCTTCCCCTATGTAACCTACTGAAAGTTAAGTTTTTCTATAAAATATAATCATAAGGGCGCCTTTGAAACTTCTCAGGCAATACAAAAATATGATAGCCGCCAAAATCAAAAAAAGTAAAAATTGCGATGATTACTATTTCTTTTATTCTAAACTAGCGATCCGCCCCGGCTACGCACGGGTAGCACTAATAGTCCTAATATAGGTACTTAGTCTATACCCCATATATAGGCAGTGGGCAGGTTTTACATTTTAATATTACATTGTAAGAGTACGCCCCGTCCCCGTATTTAATCCGAGTGCCGGTCGCAGTCAGTATCCTGGATTCTAATACGATTAACAAGAAATAATATTTTAACTGTTAGGGCCCCAAGGTCCTGGAATAGTGACCCCGCACTGGAAATCGTAGCGCCGGTGGACCCCTCACTAGGTGGGACCGATGCCGTCAAGCGAGTAACAAGATTCAGCGCGGCGCGGCGTATGGAAGCCCCTATAAAAGATACTCGTATCTACACACTGACTTAGTGCGTGTGGCAGAGACGCCACTGTCTATTAAAAATACAGTACATTACCTACAGTAGGGCTATAGTTCCAAGCCACGCGCACAGATAAGTTAGATAAGCTGTATGCAGGAGTGGGAATTTGTCGGTTGACGACGACGGATGATAAAGTTCCAATCTACTATCAATAATATCCGTCAATCTCATCAATACTTTCAGTGGACGACCGTCAAGCTTTAAGGCGTGTGATGTACACGGAATGCAACGTGCTCAAGAGAGACGGTGAGGCGCAACGCTCCACCTGCTACCGATCGTTGCCGTTCATCTGCAAGTTGGACGCTAGTGATGCAGTCCAAGACAAGCAGTGCAAAGTCTTAGGCACAGGTGAGTATTTTACTTCAAACTGACGATGAAAGAACTAGAAGAAGAAGAAGAACTATAACTATGAAGTAAGAATAAGTAATGCGCTATAATCCGCGACAGTAAGTACATATATATTATCTATGTGTTACAGTGTGTATCTTGTACTTGTAGCTTGCGATATTCATCACACCACACAAATCTTCCAAATTATTCTCAACGCACGTTTCACTCCGAAACCGGAGCAACTTCAGGAGACGTTGACTCGACAATGCACGATTGTAAAGTTGTGTTTACAATCGTGCATTGTCGAGTTTGGATATTGGCCTTCCTTATTAATTATCAATTGTCTAAGATATAAAGAAATATAAGATATAAAGATATTAGATATAACAAACATAATATTATAATATTAGGTATGTACTTACTTTTGTCAATTATTATTTTAATACTTTACCAACTGGATTGCACCGTCGTCGTGCCACCAACTCGTTCCAACTTCCATTAGTGGCACGAGGATTTGACATTCCTCATCGTACAACAATCACGTTAGAGCCTTAATACTACTGCTTGCCCCCTACAGCGCAAGACTAGAAAAGGAGTTGTCTAAATGGACTTCAAAACTCCTTTACAGGTTACAAATACTTCGAAAACGTGGGTAGTTGCTACAAGATCCCCCGACAAGCGTTCCAATGGAACGAAGCGTACGCAGAGTGCCACGCGCAAGGCGCACACCTCATAGTCCTCAAC